>CM061148.1:19343371-19660871 GCA_030710495.1 Labroides dimidiatus | reverse complement strand
GGCTGACATTTTGGACTTCGCTACCCACCCATGGCCCCCTGGGAAAGTGATGGCGGTGGCAGCAGCAGTGGCCACATGCCCCCCCCTCCCCATGCAGCCATCCCCTCCCTTCGCCTGTCAATCACAATGCCGTGCTTTCTGGGGCTGTCCGTCTCGACTACGCAGCGCTGAGTGCACCACATGACCATTTCTCCACCAGTACCCAAACCTGGAGGAGCACTGCTGATTCCTATCTAAACCTCATCCACCTACTCTCTCTCTTATTTTTCAGTAGCTGCTTTAGCTGCCAAGCTGACCGCAGAGAGAAAAAAGACAGAGGAGGACGCTGACCACTGAAACCAACACAGACATGGAAAAACTGTGACATCACTGGTACTGAGCAGCAAGCAGAGGGAGGAAAAATGTGAATTTATAGAAAAAAGCAAGATAAGGAGATACACTCTGGCCCCTCCTCTAGCCGTCTTTGAGGGCACCTCTTGGCCTCCTCTGCCTCACCCTCCCTCCCTCTCTCCTCCTCTCGTACCCCCGGGCCCTCTGGTGTGTTGCTCACTCCATTGTGTCAGCCTTCAGAAGTGCTCAGTTTGAGTGGCAGGCCGTCACAGATCAGTTCCCTGCTAAAGCGGGCCCGGCAGGCCGGGGTGACGGGCCAGGAAGGGATCTAAGTGGGGTTTATCAGCGCTTCTTAACGCCTCTCCGGCTCTCTGACACAAAAGAGAGGGGGTATTAAACATCTAAAGCAAACCAAAAAGCGTGAAAGCTCCTTATAGGGCCGCGGGATTGCGGATGTGACTGGAGTCTTTAAAAAAAAATTGCCAAAAAAAAAAGAAAAGAAAAATAGGAAGAGTAAAAGCACACAGATGCAGTGAGGAAGTGCTGAGGGAAAACAGAACATTTTCTGTTCTGTGTAAATGGAAGAGCAGAGAGAGAGAGAGAGAGAGAGAGAGAGAGAGAGAGAGAGAGAGACTGGGGGGGGGGGGTAAACAATAATATAGTGTTATAGCATCAGTATAAAAAAAATAAATAAGGCAAATGCTCCCAGCTCACCACCTGTTTTCCTAGTATAGCTCAATTACCCTCAATGGGACTCCAGGACAATACATTTAAAATTTACCGTTCAAACATATCCAGTCATTCAATGTAGCCAATATCAATATGAAGGCCTTGAATTCATTATTTTTGACTCAGTGAGGTTTAAATTTATGTATAAAAGCTTCTCATTTACAAAAGAATAAACACAAAAGAGCATCTCAACTAAAATTATTTAAAATCAACCACAGGCAGTTTAAAACATAGTCACAGAGTCAGTGACGTTACGGCCTTGTTTCTGATTTTACCTTTTAAGATGGCTGCCATATTGGAATTGCTGACTCAACCTTACGCTGGTCAACCCACAAGAGACTTAGAGAGGGGACTCAATTGGGCCTAACTCACCTGGATCACAACTGCAGAACGCCTGCATGTCAGTTGTGCCCCAAATTGCACAGCACTTCTAACATGAATTAAAGTATCATTACAAATAAAAAATGTGTAGGATCAGAGAATTGCACCAGACTGTGAGCTTGTTAATTTTTGTTGTGACCATTGGCTTTTCTAAATGGGTGTTAGTTTGGTCCCCAGAGCTTTTGGAGCCAGCCTCAAGTGGACACTTTAAGAACTGCAGTCTCTAACACATCGGTTTCATGTCGCAAGAACAGAGGATGCTGCTTGGAATCACTCAATGTTCAACATGGCTTCTCTGACACTAAATCTATCACACTTTCTCCAGTCTTCTGACCTCTCAAAGGGCTTTTCATTAAATCCAAAATTCACTCCTTCACACACTCATAGCAGAGGCTAATGTCAGCTAATGCAAAGCCACCATTCATGTTAATAAATCCCATTTACACACCCACTGGCCAGCAAAGGCAGTTTATGGTGAAGTGCCTTGCCCAAGGATCCAAACCCTCTCACGCTCAGATAGAGCGCGCACGCGCACACACAAGCACACACACACAGATTACAACTAAGCTGTGTGAATATGTATGTGTGTGTGCATTGAGACCTCATCTGAGTGTCATCTCTGAGCCCTTATGTTTGCATGGGGCTGTTTTTCCACAGCCTTGCTAATTATGTTATTAGCAGCTAATGCAACAGCTGATTGCTGCTTTACTGGCAGTAGGTTGTTAAATAACATTCCTGCACATGAGCTGAACAGCACAATGCCTATGGACTGCTTTAACTCAGTGCTGGCTGCAGCAGCTGTCAGTGATGTGCGTTTTTCCTTTTTTGTAGTACCGTCATACTCCTCACTTCAGGTCAGGTGTGTCATTTTTAAAAGGCTTTTTTCAAAGAACCTGTACAGTATCTAAATAAAATGAGATGTTATAATGTATTATCAGTGACTTGCAGTGGTTCACTATTTACTCTGAACTGAGAGCTGGGCCCGTTAGCCAGCATGGTAGTGATCCATTTAACAAACACGGTTTATTACTATTTTACATCAATGATCACATCTTATGTGCCAAAAATGAGCAAAGCATGTGTGACAACATGATAAAAGGAAGCTCAGACACAATATGAAGAACAATCTGGTTACAAAGCCTATAGAAAGGTTATATAAAATGACCTTGAGGGTTCATTCACAATGATAAATGGGGAACACTTAACATTTGTGTAATTGGTTATGTTTCTTAATGTTGCAATTAAAAAAATAGGTTTAAATAAAAAAAAAAAAACCAAAGGAATAAACACCCAAAATTGTGTAAAAAAAAATAAGTAAAAAAAAACTTTGAGACCAAAACTTCATAAAAATGTCTTGAAAATAAAGCTCTACGACCAAAACTTTTGCCTTTGGTACCTGTTTTTAAATGCAACTGAAGTCTTTTAGGATCATCTCGTACTTGTTTTAATAAATATTTGTCTTAAGATTGAGTGAATCAATACTAAATTGGAGCCCTGCGATTGACTGTTGACCAATCCAGGGTGTCTGTCTGTCACCCTAAGACAGCGGGTAGGCTCCAGCCACCCACAACCCTGGACAGGATAAGTTGTATAGAAGATGGATGGATGGATGGATTGATGGATGGATGGATGGATGGATGGATGGATGGATGGATACTAAATTGGAAAAAAAAAAATTGCAAATGAATAGTCACTGCTGCTTCTGCCAGGTGCCTCACTCTCTCTGTGCATTGTTGTTGTAGACTGTTCTTCTAATTTGGCCAATCAAAGTTTGACCTCAGTTTTGTTTACAGCATCAAAGAGGTTCTTCACAGAGACTCTTTCAAACCGACAGTTATTGTGGTTTTCTCTGGTTCTGAATCGTATCGAACCACACCAGTTTTACTGGAACCTTGCATTAATGCTTTCTTCTTCTCCTGTTTTGGATTGGTTGTTGAAAAACAGCTTTCTGAGGGGCTACAGTTGTCATGAGCCAGATGTTCAGCCAGGCCCTCATAAAATAATGGAAAATATCAAGAAGGTAGGAAAATAGTCACATGAATTATTTGATTCTATATAAACTCAAAACTATTGGAACATTAAAAAACCATGACTCATCCCAATTGCAAAGAAGTAATGAATTTAATTTTTATTCTGCCCTTGTGACTGTACGGTAGCTGCTGCTTCATGTCTTTGCTCGCAGAGCAGTTTTGAAAGGTCTCATCAGGGCATTACGCAGGAACGCTAAATGTCTTATGCCACCAACCAAGGTGTCAAATTCTTCCAAAAATAATTAAACAAATTTCCTCTGTTCCTCTTTTTAGCTTATCAAATGCAGTGAAAAACACTCGAACTAATAGAAAGCTATAAATACTATAATGGCCATAGTAACATCACATGGTCTTCATCAGAGAACTGATGGTAAGATCTTCACTTTCCAGCTAAGCAAAGCTTAAAGATTTTACTATCATGTTACCTTTAATCTTAAACATATAGCTAATTACTTAATTTACGTTATCTCTTTACTCCATCTTCTTTCTATCTTAAGTGTGATAATTATTCCTCTGACATACTTCAGTTAGTCTGTTGCCCCATACTTGCTAAGTAAGAAACTCAAGCATAAATACACTTTGAGTCTGCATGTAACTTTTCTTGATTGTGATCCAAATTAGACAACGTTAATACTTGAAAATGCTGATAGTCAGAAAATCAAGACATTACTATGAGTCTTCATCAGAGGACTGAAGCTAAGTTGTCACATGAAAGTAGATTTTGAAATTTTACCAATTTAACAAAACTCAAAGATTTTGCTTTCAAATATAACTCATATTAGCCCTTACTTTATCTAAAATATTAGCTCTTCCAATATGAAAGCCATAACTCAGACATCTTCTACTATTTCTACAACAGCTTTTAATATGTTATTAAGACATACTTAGTAAGAAAACCTCAGTTTAAAGGTAATTTGAGTTTTGACAAACCAAATCAGATGATGTTCATTCTGTAAATGCTGAGTCATAGCTAGGAAATGTTTCAGACACTTTGTTCTGTTTCCAGCAAATGCAACTTGTCCCTCCTGATGTTACGAATGCTTGATTCCAAAAATGATTTGCCAGAAAGCAAAGTTTAAACCTAAAGCTGTTTTTATTTAATTCAAAATCTTAACAGATGGGTGTGTTTGCAATGCAGACTTGTATCACTGCATGAAGTCTTTTCTGTTTGAGCTAAAAAAAAGTAGCATACTTAACACCTTATGGATTTATATTTTAAGATCCTAGTTAACTACTAGTCAACCTTTAACCTGTGAGGGCAGAGATGAAAGCATTACACCAATAATAACTGAGGTTTAACCTGGCAGCTAACTGGAGATGCACCAATATGGAATACTGGCCAATACTGATATTGGATATTAATACTTCTGTTGTGGTCGATGACAGATATTAACCGATATTGATACATGTTAAAAATAATAAAGTTTCTGAAATGATAAAATTTTGTACAGCCTGAAAATCATGCAAACTGGATTTTTGAATGTCTTCCTTTATTTTCAAAAGTTGTTTCACTTTTAAATAAGAAGGTTACAGGGCAACCATAAACACAAGTAACCAACAGTTACTTTTCAGCAACCCTCACAACTAGTAGCAAGTGTGTGATTAAACTCTGAACTTACAAAACTCCTGTGAGAAAGTCTGGATCATAATTGGGTTGGGTTGGGATGGGTTAGATTAGGTTGGGATAGGTTAGTTTAGGTTACTCTATTTGTACCCATACATAGATTTGTTTTGCAGGAAGAGGAGCATCCACTTTGACATTTGGTCACAAGAACAAACAAACACAGAACAGTCAGAATTTACACCCTATAAGAAAGCATGATTAAAATTACAAAAAGGATCATAAATCAAAATTATATCCTGACAATGTTACCTTAACAAACTTACCAGTATTCATGGCAACCCCCTCCCGATAAAAACACAAACAGCAACTAGACGGATATAAACATTGGTTATTAATATCAACCCAGTTTCACTCATTGGACTGATGCCAATATGTTAAAAAATGACAAACATCGGCTGATACCGATACTAATTCTGATATATTGTGCATTGCTACAGCTTACCATACCTTACATGGTACCATAATTAGTCAGCTTGGTGATGCCACCTATCTACAATGCGTTGTAAGATACAGTATAATGCAGGATGCAGCATACAGGTTTGTATACAGGCATGATCAGAAGTGGGTGTGTGGAGTGCAGCTCCAGCACTGGCAGCAGGCCAGCTACTGTAGCTAACACACTGTGACTGTATGGGGAAAAACAACATGACTCAAAAATGAAAGAGGAAAAGAAGATGTTCTACATAAATCTTACAGAGTATATTGATAAGTTTAAATTACTGTTGTTGAGCAAATATAGTATTAATCTGAAAGGTCAAACCACTGTCTCGACAAATGTAAAGGTTTTGATTATCATTTTATATCTGAATGGTGAAGAAAGAACTTTTCCTTGAAAAGTAAACCAAACAAAAAAACTGACATGAAAACAGGATATTTAAAGCTTCATTATGGTTTGTAAAGTGGCACGAAGTCTGAGGATACAATTCTTTATCATCCCCTAAATTATCTCTGCAATCCATTAAATTTAAGCCTCATTATGGAAAATTGAACTTTTTGGGGATGCAAATTCATTTTCTTCCAAGTTACGAGGATGGAAAAGTAATTAAAGTTACAGTGTAATGAAATCATGAACCATACTTTGAGTCACTAGAGATTGCACGTAAATTACTTCAATTAATCACATGCACACTGATTCAGATGATAACTGTGAATCATAAAAGTTTGAATCCTCCTCTCTCCCATTCCTGTTTAAGCATGTGTGTTTGCTGCATGTTTGTCTGTTTGTGTGTGTATATGTGGGCTGTCGTACTCTGCATTTTGTTAGTGGCACTGAAGGGGCAGAGAGTCGGTTAAGGGCCAGAGGTCTGATGCACCCTGAGAAAGGACAGGGCCACAGCCCCCCCCCCCCCCCCCCCCCCCAACTCATCCTGTGCTGTCATGGGATGTCTCTGTGGGTGATGGTTTCCCTAGCAACAAAGCCCGGTGAGAAGGCTGCATTGTGTGCTCGGAGGGTGATGCAGAGTGTCTAGTTGGAGGTAGTGAGGGAGGGGGCTCACACAATGATACGGGGTGGAACAGGCAAGAGCTACTCAAGCAAGGTAAACAACTTTCAGCCATTACTCACAACATAGCTCAGATTCTTTTTTCATCCTTCGTGCTAATCAACACTAGACCCTGATTAAAACAGCAACACCAGCCAAATGAACTTCCATTTGCATATACATGCTGTGTAAAATCAGTCCTGATGCCAGAGTGTGAATTCACCTTGACGTGGCCATGTTAAATGTATCAAACAGTCACGTCGAGGAAGCTGAACACTCTAATTTGCTGTAGTTACAAATCCATTTCCCGCTGTGTTACACAGACAGAACGAGTCAGGCCAGAGAGAAAAACAACCTCAGAGTTGGTTCCTTACTGAAGATGCAACTTTTTATTCCAAGGATCTTCACATATGATGGGTGTTTTACTTAGCAGAGGTGATTTATACTAACAATTAAAAACACCTACCCCCGCTGTGGCTTCAAGCTCGTTCTCAAAGGTGGCTCTGTCAGGGCGCCCTCTGCTGTCTCTCAGGGTATACAGACCATCCAGGCTGCCAATCTGTTAGCAAAAACACACACACACATTAAAAAAAATGTCAGAACATAAGACATATAACCAAAGATTACAGCTGGAATTTTCCTTGGTGTTTTACCTTGAGTGATTTTTTTTTTCATTAAAGTGCGGTGAGACGGTTAAAAACACAAAACATATTCAGCCTTGATCACCTAAACGCCAGGCATTATAGCAACCTATCCCCTCCAGCCATCTGTCTTATGTGGGTTTTTCTACCAGAGGTGGACTAAAATCAAATTGCGAAACAGTTTATCTAACCTTATCCTGGGCTTTTCATTTCCAAGCCTTATAAACTCACATCACACTGACCACCTGGGAGAGTTAGAACTAACTAAGTGAAATCTACTCGGCGGCAATTGTGTGCAAGGCGCACGCTGTGTGAGTATACGGCTGTTTGTGTGTGTGTGTGTGTGTGTGTGTGTGTGTGTGTGTGTGTGTGTGTGTGTGTGTGTGTGTGTGTGTGTGTGTAGGGCTTGCTGATTCTATCTTCCTTCACATTCATTCTCTCTATTCTCTGTCCCTGAGGTACATCAGGGCTGAGACTGCCGAGTAAATTGTCCCAAATTGAGTTCCTTCTTGCCGGCAGATACAGGCCACATCCCGACCGTTTAGAGCAAGAGAGAGAGAGGTGGGGGGGGGAGGGAGGGAGGGAGGAAGAGAGAGCAAAAACAATCACGGCACACATCACTTGCTTCTTCTCTGTAATTCCTCCTTTTGCCTTTCTTTTCCATCCTCCCTCCCTGGTCTTTCCCTTTTCTCTCTCCTGTGCTGATTTCCCTGCTGCCTCTCTTTCTTCTCTCTGCACATTATTCTTCTGCTCTTTCCTCTTTATATCACTCCCTGTGTCTTCCCTCGTCTTTGTCTGCTGAGAAAGGTATACATCAGTCTTCCCCTTGCTCAGCTTGGCTTTTTCTTTCCTTTGATGATTCTCTGCCCTCCTGCTTCTTCCCCTTCCTACATCTATTTCTGTCTATCCTCTCTTGATCCCCGTTTCTTCTTCCATCTCCTTCACCGACACTCGTTCTCTTCCTCCTGAGTCTCTCACTCTAGTTTTTGTCCTCTCGTTGCTTTTCTTACTCCACCCTCCATGGCTGGCTGTACCCAGTGACACAGTACCCATCAGCACAGACCTCCTGGGTGGAGGAGTCTCGCTCTAACAATAATCACACAGTAAGTTTGTAACGCTGGCAGCCCAGCTGAGCCTAGCTCAACTGAGCACACGCGACTCCCCTGACGCGGGCACACTCCATTTAACTCAGCAGGAGGCCGAAGGCTAGCTTGGGCAGGAATGAAGCATGAGACAGGGATGGGGACATTTTTTAGGGATGAGGGGGGGGGGGGGGGCTGCACTGTGGACTGGTGATGGAGCAGTGACTGGAGAGAGATATGGAAATGGGATGAAGAGGGATGGCTTGAGCTGAGGCTGCTGCTACAGGGGATGAAGGAGGAGAGAGGTTTTGGTCTTTTTGGATTCAGGCAGAAAACAGTTTTTTTTTTTTTTTTTTTTTTTTTTGAAGATGCTCATGTCACCATGTCTACATGGAATAATAACTCCTCTCAACTTCACTGCCTGCTCTGAAGGATTCCTTAGTACTTTTACTTGGCATTTATTTCAGTACTGCTTTATTAGTTTTAGGCTGTTACAAACATGTGACCTTTAATCTTATTGTTCAAATTCAATTTTTTAATTTAGATAACAACCTTTATGTTTTTTAGGCTTTGTACAAACTGAAAGGATTTGAATGTAGTGATCCATTTTTTCAGCAACATAAAATACACGGCCCTAGTTCTGGGTTTCTGTCATTACAGAGTATCAATCAGTAACCACAGTTTATTTTTTTACCCAACATTTTAAATTCTACCATGTAAAACTTAAATTAATTATATGTAGCTCGCTGTCACTTAATATTAAGTGGCAGCCTGTGGTCTTAAAATTTAAGCTGATGCAGAAATGTTCAAAGCTTCAGTTCATCAGGCATCCATTAGAGGTTGGCTATAGATGCACCAGAAACTACATACAGAAAAATAAACGTGCTGACAGCCAGGTGCAATTAATTTTTCTATCTGCACACACTGTATGGTCTACCTGTTTTTTTAAGGTATTTTAGGACTGTGAGTTATGACCAATTAAGAGCAAGGCTGCCTGGCATGCAAGCAAAAAGTATTTGTGAACAAGGAAGCTAAAGGCTTGTTAAACTCCACCTCTTTAGCTCACTCTAGGTCCACTGAAGGTTAGTTAAGTATTTTCCTAATGACAAATATCCACAGACGATACACTGAAAAAATGATACTTTGGACCAACCTAAAAAAAATACTCCAATTTGTTACACCTAGAATTATTAGTTTTTCTCAAATATTAATTCTGATTTTGCTTAACACTAAAAATTTGTTCAAAATAATCTTTTGATCAAAGTCAAAAATCTACATTGACAAAGTGAAAAAGTAATTCATTATGAGGACCACAAGTTCTAATTTGTATCAGCTTAATTTTTAATTTTGATCAAACCTAATATTTATTATTCAAACTCAGTTAAACTTTTACTTCAGAGAAAACTGATTAAATTACTCTATATTTTTAGGTTTCCTCAAGTCACCTTTGTATAAAGTAATACCTTCCTAGTCAATGAACAGTATCCTTTTGTTGCCAATACAAAATTTACATGAGGTGCTTTACCTCACTGGGCAACATGCCTTCTGTTATTCCATTCTCATGAGTGTTGAATTGAGCTTTATAGAGATAACTTAATTTTCACATATATAGAGTGATAGAACCAGTGCTACGACAAATTGTGACGTAGTGGGTCCCTTATCAACTGCATACCCTTCTTACTTATGGTTAAAACAAATATAAAGTAAAATAATTAATATTCTTACCCAGTGTTGTCTCACAAACAAGTGTTAGACAAACTATTTGTAAAAATATATTTGTTACGTAAAATAAAATATGAACTGACATGGCTGAAATGCATTATGGGAATAACTTAGATAGGCTAAACCAGTTTCACATGATATGGGAATCTCTGATCTGAAGTGAAAATGCTATTTAGGTAAAATGATTATTTTAATCTAATCTAAGATTTTTGCTTTTTGCTTTCAGGCAAACTAAACCAGGACTTTAAGTTAGACCAATTAAAAAATTGAATTTGACTTATTGACACTGTTGTTTCACTTTTTTCAGTGTAGGCTTCATAACTTAGCTTCAAACACAGATGGATGACATCTAGGTACTATAATAACTGTAAGTGGGGACATTACATTAATTTTCACAAAGAAATTGTACTCAGTGTGTGCATGGTGAACTGCCACTGAGATTTGGGCTTTATTGCCACTACACTTTTAGTAGAGATGATTTCCTTTCATTGAGGCATTTAAATACACTGTTTCTGGAAGAATTTCTTTCCAAAAACAGTGTCTGTTCCTCATTAGACAGCTAGGAGATGTTAGCAGTGTGCCCTGTGGTGCTCTCCATGGTGCTGATCCTGTGTCTGAGCAAATATGGGGAACTATGCAAAATGATGCCTAACAACTGGGCAAAGGATGCCAACCAATGGGAGATCCTAGTCCTGTATTTTCACAATGTAGTAACAGACTACACCTCTCCCCAAAGTTTTTTTTTCTGTATTTAGCACTGCAGATTGACAGATTTCTGATTAAAATAGTTGGACTGTGCGTTAGGATCCCAGTGAATAAGTTCTGAATATTATTTTAAAATAATGCCAGTCGGATTTTCCATGTTCTAACTGGGTTATAAGGAGCTTGTCAAGCTAATGGCCAATAATGGATAAAGTATGGTAAAATTGCAGCTTTGGGTCTCACCATGTATTTGCTATTAAGATTTAAAGCAATTAACAGTCTGCCAACAATTGTGCAGTAACAGTTGAGTCCAATTTGGCCATGTTGTTAGAGACATGGGAAGGTGCAAGTTATAAGTCTCAGTGTCCAATTTAAGGCCAATCGCTTTGGTATTTTTAAAAAGCCATGATATCAAAGCTGTTAAAGCAGAGTGGATTTCAAATGCTCTTTGAATTAACAATCAGTGCATGGAGAGGCAGAAGCATTGACAGCAGTCTGTGGCAACTATTTCTCCTGCAAGCTCTTGAAGTATTAACTGTCCGAACAGCAAAACCTTACTCCCTGTGTGTTGTGTGTTGTGTGTTGTGTGTGTGAATGTATGTTTTTGTTAAAGAGGCAACTCTATCCAATCTTTATTCTTTTATTAACTCCTCCTGCACTGGGGTGGTGGTACACCTTAAATACTTCAACTTTGTAATTTGGATGAGACAAACCATGAACACACAGCCAAACTACAGCTGTACAGGAAAAATAGCGAGCAATTTGAATCCAACCAAAACAAACATGTGCAAACACAAGCTCACAATCACACACATTTTTGTGCCCTGCCAGAGCAGGTTCACAGCAAAACAATATGAGGCCAATCAGGGGACCATTGGTATGGCTCTCCCTCTGCTAATGAAGGCACTTTGAAAAGGTAATCTAATTCACCAGCAGCAATTAAGGCTGGGAGGCGCCTTGTCACTATCAATTATTCGCTCCTTCACTCATGTTCTCCAGTGTGGACACTGAGCCTGCCTGACACACAGCACTGTCGGACAAATCAACCCCATCAGCCAGCAAGTCACTGAGAAGACTAATCATGATAGTGTTCAAACCCACGCACACACACATTAACACAGATAGATACTGTATGCTTGAATCACTGGACTCTAAACTGAAGCAAGCTTGGAGTGAAGTAAGATGTCCTGGCTAGCTGCAGGAGTTGGACATTTACCGACTGAATCCATGGACGGCATTAAATCAGATACCAGCTCCTACAAACCACTACAACTGCTGGGGCTTGTAGGACTGATGTGTGTGTTAAACACATATTGGTTACTACTGGATTGTCTATCTGTTCCCCAAGGAACAGAATCAATCCATTGATAACCAGCAAATATTTTGATGATGTTTTGGATAAACAGCCACTGAGAATGTTTAAGTTTAATGTGATATTTAAAAAAATCTGTTCAATCCAGAAACTTGTCAATAAGTATACTTTAAATGAATAAAAAAAATCTGATTCACTTTAACAACTAAAATATTGGATGGAACAGAATTAACAGATCTGGAGCCATGACAGGATACAACAAGTTTGCTAGACTCTGGATTGGTTTATAACTGTTCAGGACCAATGTCCCCAAGTAATCTTACTGTAAGTGGCTTGTCAGGTAGAATTAGTTGGCACACAGGAGAAAACAACAGCATCCAGGATCTGCAAAGCAATCTACACTCTCCACCTGGGAAACCCAATTAGAAGAAACTCAACAAAACTCTGCCTACCCTCAGGCTTTGCAGAGAAGAAACTGGGTGCACTAGCTGCAAGCAGGCAAACCTTAACCTGCCAATGCCAATAGTCCCGGGGCTAAGAAGTTTCACTGCCCCCTTCGCCTGTCCCTCTCTCAAAGAGACCACCAAATACCAAAACACACAAAAATCAACAAATAACTGTCATATAACTTCAGTGATTATCACAGAAGATGTACACTGTGGAGCTGCAGAATGGGCTTGTCATCAATTGATCATCTCTTCAGGATGTGAAGCTGCGAAGCCTCTGCAAGAACTTTATGTAAAGGCACAGCAGTTTCAGCAAAACAAAGCAAAGCTAGTTGATAACATTCATGTGGACGGGTGAAATCGGTCAGATCGACTAAATATGCGACTTTTCACCGGGATGTCATGATTTTATCGTCCGGAAGTGAAAATAACAACTCTTTCCAAGCTAGTGTTAGCTGGTTTGCTATCAGTGTGAACAAGTTGGAGTTGTTTAGTCTACACGCACTAACCATATCAGGAGGAGAACTACAATGACCAAACACACAGATTAAAATACTCAGGGTAAATCTCCACTTACCATTTATAAATTAATGTTCAAAGGTGAGAATTTTGATACCTTGGTTTCCTCACCATAGCGGCATTAATCCACCATCTGATCCGGATTCTCTTTTTCGGTTGGAATTCTTTAGAAGCACTTGTCGATCCGTCCCCTATCGCATCCAATTTGACAGGCATCTATTTATTTTACTTTTAAACACATTGCTGTGTTAGAATCCGGCAATTTCCGGAGTCGTACCAAACTTTTCTTCCACGCTAAGAATCCATAATATTGTGACGTCATGAGAAAAAAATGTACCCATGACAAATCTACATTCTGATTGGCTGTTGTGGCATGGCGCCCATAGGTACACTAATCAACTTCAATTATAGACAGAAAAATTAACAAATTATAAACTTTGTGGTTGTTTTATGGCTCATAATAGTAGGTTTTGTTACTTGGGTTTAAGACTTCATTCAAAATGATGGCTTTGTGACTAATTCATCTCTAATTATGCAGACAACATTCAACCAATTTTGACAGGGATGTTAATCAAAAACTGAATGGAGTTAAAATACTTTTAAATGAAGAGCAATGTCATGTGCAACTCAATAAGACAATCAGAGAAATTAAAAGAAGAAAATATGATGTCTGGAATTATTTTTTATTTCAATTTTAAGAGCAGCACTGCACTTGTGTTTGATATGGCAGACGCTCTATCAGACAATGTTTGTTTCTATATACTTTAATGGTTAAATTTGCCATTTATCACCTGAAAATAAACTTGTTTTAAGTGCTCTCAGGGATTTATAATTTCATGAAGTTTGAGGTCAAGGTTAGAACTGGGTCAGATCATCTAGTTAGGTTAGATTTACACCTGGAGTTTCAAGTAAAAGTACAAAAAATGCCTGTTATTCCAGACAGACCACTTTCTTTGTGTGTTTCCTGTCAAAGAACTTTCAGTAGAACTTAATTAAAATGGTATCAGATAGAAAAAATACATCACTTGTTGAATGTTTTCAGGATGTGATGATCTAAGCACAGAGGAGCATGGACTACACTGAAGTCTTTCTAATGTTACACTAAAGCAAAACGCATAATGTGAAGAATAAACCTGACTCATTAATGCACATAGACACAGAACCCTGACATATTGCTCTCCTATAGGACTCTGCATCTCCACTGGACCTTGAGACTGTAGATGGAGGTAAGCTGACAGACAGGCCTCTTGAAAATGCCCTCTCAGTGTCTCGATTGCTTAACTCACCTCTCCAACAAATGACCTTATTTCAAAGCACTGATGAGGACAGATTAGCATGGATGTACTGCTGCTATAAAAATAAAGCTGCAAAGCTTTTAGACTGATAACACCTAAGCTTGACTATGTTTTGCAGGAAACCATAAGTCTAGATACCTATGCTAATGATTGGTGAGAAAAACTTTAACCCTTTACTGCCAAACACATCATATTTGATACATATTTGATTTTGATGGGTCAGGCTTTAAAGGATTAAAGTGGAAGTTTTAGCAGGCATTTTTATACATCTTTTACAAACCTTTGTCCACTTGTTGATTAAAAACAGTGACATAAATTTAGATATCTTCAAAGTTCTGGAGCTACCAACCATGAGTTGTATAGAGGTGCAGCAAATCAGACTGATGTCAGCCAATACCTGCCAACCAAAGACAGCAGAGCCCTGTTTTGGATTGTTTGAATCGTGACAGACATATGGTCAATGTTCTACCCACAAAGTGGGTTAAAAGACAAAAAAAAAAAAAAAAAAAGCAAAAACGATGTGGATCAGCTTCAGACTTGGCTTTTCATAATGGGTTGCTTGTATTGGATATTTATTGAATAAATCAGCAAAATCATATAATCCAATACAGTTTATTTCCTGTGTCTGAGTCACATGGCTGGAGGAGTCAATAGAAAATTGAAACAATCTATCAGGAATTAAATGCATAAAAAAAAAAAATCAGTGGATATTCCACAATATTTTCTAAAAGTAAACAAAATGTGTTTTTTTCTTTGCTTCAGCAAGAAGTGCACTTCCATTCACCTTTTCTGGTTTTGTGATTTAACACCCTGAAATTGAAGACAGTGGGTAAAACTGCAGTGTTCAGAGAGGCAGAGAACTCTGGATGGTTCACGACTGCAGCCATATGTAAGCCACCGGTGTACTCTGACTCACAGAGGTCATGAAGTGATGTTTTTACCAAGTCCTATTTGTGACTGCTCTTTTGCTTCATGGGCAGTTTACACACCCTCATCATCAGGTAACTAAGATCTCTCCTGCTCTCAAGTTAGCTCAGATGTGTCTCCTTCCTCTCCTTCAGTCTGCTGAGTCTCTTTAAACTTAAGCCCATAAAGGCTGTATGTCAGCAGCCAATGGCATATTGATGTCATTGTCAAAATAACTTTCACGTTTTAGTTTGATTGTGTTCTTATCTCTTTTCAAAGCTTTAGACCTAAACAGTTGATCAGGCTGAAGAACAGCTCAAAGTTACACCTGAGGAGATCTGAACCAGTCTGCAGTTGTTGATAGTCTTGCCTCTATTCCAGCTCACTGCAAGCTTTTTCAACAAAGGGCTATAGCTGAGCACCTCAATTTAAAAACTGGACTATCCCTTTAAAACTCTGAACCTTCAACTGTACTCATATTAAAGGTTCAGATTCAGAATATCTGTGCTCATTCATCTTCTTGATGAATGAAGCACAATAATAGCACAATTCAAACTTTTGCCTGATGTAAGAGGAAAATTAAAATATCAACAAACGCGTCTCAATCATGAAAAAAAACACGTCAATAAAGTCATGAGATTTATCTCTTTTATTATCATGTCTTCTGATTTTAAATATTTCAGATTCTGTGGTCAAAATTGTTGCAATATAACTTTATTGAATTAAATTCTCCTTATTTGGTCTGTTTATTACAGATTCCATTTTAGGACTGTGTCACTGATTTGTACTGAGACGTGCTCTCTCCTCAGTGTCGAAACTCATCATCAAGCTGTGCAGTACAAACATAAAAATGTCTCAGAATTGAAACTTAAAAGAAACGACTCAAAGGAAAAACCACAAAACACAAAAGCGACACAAGAGCTGCACGTGATCTAAGTTTTCAGTATTTTGTTCCTTGACGCATTTGTTAAATACTTCGTTTTAATGTGTTTGTGTCTTTTCAACGTCTTTTTAGCTTTTAATTTGTTCAGAAACATGTCTTTTGCTTGAGCTCATATAAATAATAAATCAAGTCATGATGGAAAAATGTGAAAGGACCTGCTGAAGGTGATAAAACCACAGGATTATCACTTAATATTTCAGCTCTCCACACCTCACCTGAGTGTTTTAGCATCTTTAAAGGCATTATTTTGCTTTCACACTTCAAAACTACACTGCCACTGTGAAACTTTCTCTAAGTGCTTCAAACTATGTTGGAGCTGCTTTGTTTTTAGAACAAAGACATTATTTGGGAGACTTCACTTTCTATGTGTAGAGATGCAGCAGGGACTCAATAAGGAACAACACATCGCTGACCACTTACAGAAACAATCATAGAAACTACACAGTCTCATCTGTTTACTTTAATTGTGGCAACATCATAGATGTGAATGAATTAAGAGGCTAATATAAAAACATTTAGGTGTTTATAACACTGTGGAGTTTTATTCAAAAAAGCATTTATCCACTGTAGCTTTTAAAGAGACTTCAGGAAGCCTGATTTGTGTAACGGCTTCTGAGTTGGACCTGGAACGTCTCAGCTGAGGCTCATGCAGATGGACTCCAGCAGAAAAACAAAAAAGAGGAGAGAGGAGCCGAGATGGAGGGAGGGATGGAAGGGAAAAACATGAAGGGTAAACAAAAACAAACACAGACATCAAGAGTCATTGAAGCAGTGTGTGAGAGCCACATGAGGCAGACCACCCTATGGAGAAATCAGCAGCTGGTGTGTTTACTAACAGCCCTACAGGGGCTGTGGCCTCCACAGCCTCAAATCTGGAGAAGCAGAAAGGAGAGATAGGAGAAGGGCTGGGTGATGGAGGGGGATGCTAGGGGCTAAACAGGGTGAGCGGTTAAGCCTTGTTAGTTACAGTATTGGCAGGATATGTAGGAGTTGGGGGGGGGGGGGGGGGGGGGGGGGGGGCTACCAGAGTCTATTTGAACGTTGGGACTGATGAGGTAGAGAAGAATGAAAAAGCAATTAGTTTAGGCTTAGTTAGGCAGCTGACTGCTAGTTTTCTCTGTTTGCTTTTTATGATTTTTTTGCTTCAAAGAAAATGACCCCATACATGATTTTTCAAGTTTAAAAAAACCCTCCTGACTGGGTATTAATTCCACTTAATGATCCAAAAGGTAGCATTTAAAAAAAACAGGAAGCTGTTCAGTAGTAAATAAAAGTAAAGGGTTCAAACTGAAGGCAATCAAATGGCATCATTCAGACACTGGAGAAATAACAGATTATACAAAGTGATAACGAGTATAGAAATGTACAGAGGTGGTTCACATCTTTTCACTGACTGATTCTTGTTGTTTTAAGAGGCATTTTTATCAGTATTATTGAACTAAATTGTGTTTGAGGATGCCAGTGACTGCACATTCTACTACTTTTTACTTCCAGCTGTTTATGAAATTATTTTCTTTTTTTTAAATACCATGGTTCAAAGTTCAGTTACAACTTAAATGTCAATATCGTTCTCTATATTCTGAATTACTTTAACTGTGATTGTGGTGATAGAAAGATCTTTTAATTTTTGCCTTCTGATGTTATGGCTGTAAATCTGGTATTTCTGACTCTTGATTTAAAAAAGTATTGTATTCCATTCTATTAGACAGCATAACCTTATATTTTTATTGACAATATTCTATTCTTTCCTATTCTACTCTATTCTTTTTGATACTGTTTTATTCTTTTGTCCATTTCTTTTATATCTTATTCCAGTCTTTTCTGAAATCGATACTATTTAACTCTTTTCTATTCTGTTGATGGTGTAGAAATCCTTTTCCTTACAATCTATTAAATTACTTGCTTTTAAGTTGTATTCCATTCTATTCTATCCCAGTCTTTAGTATTATCTTCATTTTGATAGTATTTTATTTTATTGACATACTCTATTAATACTCTATTCTTCTCTATTCTACTCAATTCTTTTGATACTTTTCTTATTTTTTAAGGCTTTTAATTCAATCGTTTTTTAAAACCTATTCTATTCTATTCTATTCTATTCTATTCTATTCTATTCTATTCTATTTTATTCTTTTTGATAATAAAATATTCCTTTTCTTTCTATTTAATTCTTTGCTTTATATGCCATCCTATTCTATCACATTCTGATCTATTACTTTCTCTTTGATCCTTTTCTATTCTAGACTCTTTTGGAAAGTATTCTATTCCATTCAGTTCTATTCTATACTATTTGATCAATTCTATTATATTATGCTGATAAAATGTCAGAGTTGTACTTACTACTACTTACACTTGGCAACTGCAGCAAATCTATTTGGCACTTTAACTTTTTTATATTTCTTTCTGATTCCTTAAATGATTTCCTGCTAACTGTTGATGAGTCACTCACTGTTTGAACTCTGTAGACAATTACACAAGACATTAACTGTAAATCTACCCGGTCTAGTAAGTGGGTGTTTTAACCATGATAAGTTATTAATATATTCAGGCTGAATGTGTCACAGTGGTGTCATGACATGACGTGGGAATAAGTGGAGCATTACATAAACAACTTACTACACACAACACCTACACGATATATCATGTCATTTCAAGTCAAGTCACTACAGGCATGTTGAGGTATCAGTTTTTTCCATGAAACTCACTCAGTGAACAAACTCACAAAACACTCCTTACTCTACAGATGAACATGAAATTAAAAAAAATGTAACAATGAGTGCATTAAACAATTGCTTCCCAGCTGAAAGAGATCCACAGTTTTATGCTTTTAAAATGTTTTTAAATGAAAACATGACATGCAGTACAAACCAATCACACAATAACACAATATCTGTGTTCTGTTTTCTTACTGTCTAAACATCTTCCAGAGATCCAGAGATTGCAATAAGGAACCACTGCATAAAATTTTGTTTAATCTCACTTATTCCTCTCTAAATTCTCATTAACCCATTCCAAAATCAACTTGCAGTGAAACCAGAGGGTAAATTTATGCAGTCTGCAGGTCTACAATACTCCCTTTTACCTATAAGAGCGCTCTGTGTAAATGTATTTGTTTGCTTCTACCACCACTCTCAGCTCATGCACAGAATCTTTCTTTATCTTCTTTATCTCTCTCTCTCTCTTTGCCTCTCTCCCTCTCCATTTCAATATTGAAGAGAGTTTTATTAAGGGGTAGACTTGGGTGTGCTGAGGCGCTCTCAGTAATTTTCCTACAAAGTGCTTTAATCCATCACACGGCCAACATGTGGCCTTTGCAGCCATACATCATCTCAACCCAGAGAGAGAGAAGAGGAGAGGGAGCATCATTTCTGCTTTTCGCTTCCTCCACCAGTGACTCAACTCGTTCTCTTCTTCTTCTCTGCCCTCCTCTCCCGCCAGTTTCCCACCTGGGAGGGTTAACCACATCTTCTCCGCACATTCCTCAACCAAGTCTTCTCTCCATTTACAAATGAGAGTGAGCATGGGGGAGGGTGAGGGAGGGGGGAGGAGGGGTGGTAAGCAAAGAGAAAGAACGAAAATGAAAGAGATGGAGATAGACGTGAGTGAATGAGTGTGTGAGGAAGAGAAAGAAAGAGATAAGGAAAATGGAGAAAAGCTTACTGGGATGAATTAAAATTGGGGACAAAAGCGGATGAGAGGAAGCCGGACTGTGATCGTGTGTGTGTAAGTGTGCATGTGTGTGTGTGATGCTATATGAGCATCTGTACTTGCAGGAGGAAATAGGAATTGTCAAAGAAGGTGAGGAGATGAGGAAAAAAAGAGCGCTGCATTTCCCACTATGCAGCTGGTGCAGTATTGCCCTCTGTGTTGCCCCTGGCCAACACCTGCTTCCATTTCACTCTCTCCACCTTCCCCTGACTGAGGCGTGGAGGTGAACTCAGGGCCCCCTGACTAATGGAATGGGGCCTTTCCTCCAACCATTAGAGGATTGGTGTCCCTTTTCCTGCCCCTGGGTGCCCTTCAGTACAAAAAAGGGGAAGGATGGTGGCACATTTGCCTTATTTCTTTCACCACACACTCACATGCACACAAGCACACGTGCATACACACACACCTGGTCATAACACCGCCTGGAGTAATCCAGCCCCAGTAAGGCTTGACATAGCTTAGCATCTGACTGAGGCTATTTCTGAGAGGATATTAGAAAGTCTGAATCGGAAAAAGTGCAATGAGGTTTCAAAGAAGGAGCTTTCAGAGTGTGTATGACAGCGGCCCCGGTTGATCATGAAGCGTTTGTGTGATTTCATTTAGCCGGTAAATCCAGTGCTCTACCTCAATTACATCTGCTTTACTCGGATAGAAAACACACCTCCTGTGTACAGAGGAAGGATGGGGAGGGAGGAGGGGAGGGGGGAGAGAAGGGAGGGGGTGAGCACGGAGCATATTGGGGATTGAATCTTTCGATGAACTGATAGCACGTTTGCAGACAGTGAGCCAAGCTGTGCGGCAGTAATGTTATGCTAATGATATGGTAATGATATGGTAATCTGCCAGCAGTATTCTGCCTCACTGGAGAGAAGAGGAATCTGGGAGGCCTCTCACCATTGGTTGGAGACCAGGGACTTCCTGGTGTCAGAGTTCATGAAAAAAAAATAAAAAACATGCATGAATGTGTGCATGCACAAACACACACTGAGTCTCACACTTAATTCTTGAAGCAGCGATCTCAGCTAAAATAAAAACAATGCAGCTCATGGACCTTATCTGACTCTAATCCGATTTGCAGACTCAGAAGTAAGCAAGAAAAATTACCTGTAGACATTCAGCTCCATGTGATGCTACTGAAAACCAGCTCTGCTTGCTTTGCATGTGAGACTTTCTTAATTTCTTTTTCTGTATTCAGAGTGTATTATTAACTCTCATGTTGTTCTGAGCTGGCGTGCAGTTAAAGGGAAAGTCATTTTTTTTTTTACACAGGAATGAGTTTCTTTTTCCTTCTCCATTGTGTGTGAAACTCTACACCTGTAATGGCTGCCATTACCTGCCGAGTCTGAGCATCTCTTTCTCTGGCTCGTAATGATTGCATTACAGCGCCAGTCTTGGTAAGAGATAAGAGTTACCATTGTACGACAGTAATCTCTGAATCCATGTCAGCTCTGCCACACAGCCATAATAATTACAGACAAGAGCTACCTGCCTGCACACAAACATTTGTGATGTTTTTCTTTTCTAAATTTTGCTTCATTTCACCTTATCTCATTGGGAATGAGGCAGCTTACACTCTCTCTCAAAGAAACAAACTATCAGCTATGTAGTAAATATTTCTTAATGAGCTAGTGTGAGACATATGGAAGATAAGTGAGGATCTATGGACTCTTATCCCTTTGACGTTTTTTCAAATAGTAACAGACTGACAGAGAACTCTTTATTGTCTCTGCGATTCATTACAGTCAATTTTTACATGCGTCACAAAGACACATCGGGTAGTTTCTGTATTTTCATTTGTTTTTTTTTACTGTTTCCAAAAAGATGTGTCAGGTCTGCACAATGAAGAGGACACTGTGACATTTTCTTGGATCCTGTACACTAAATCAAAAACGCCAACAATACGTTGAACACCAGCGTGGAGACATTTGATTCCCATTCCACTCATGCAGACACCTCAATCCTCCCAAGATGGTGTTGTCAGACTATTTATTCAATTTTAGTGATTTTGACAATAAAAAAATACAGCGTAATACGCAGTACAGCATATTGTGAAGTGTATGTCTCTTCTTGATGTTATGATATTTGCCAAAGATTTGACTTAACAAAGGCAATTAAGTGTCAGTGACATTTAGCATCAGCCTCTGGCGACAAACAGGTAAAGGAAGCCAGTCTGCAGATTGGACCTGGGGGGATTGTGAAAGTGGGGGCTGTGTGAGGCTCTTCCCAGGATACAGTGGTGTTGGGTTGGATTCCTTATTAATGCAATGACACACAATAAGCATACCTTGACAATGAACTAAAAAGCAACTCACAGCATCTGATGACTGATCCAATGAGGCAACCGGCACATAAAACAACAGAAGTGTCACAATGTTCATTATCAGCTGCCTTGATGAAGTGCTCTCTGTTAAAATGTCATATATGGTATTCTTGTTTTTCTAATGGACATCCCATGAAAACAATGCAGGGAGAGAGACTGTTATTGTGTGCATGCATAAGGGACAATGAAAGAGAGATGAGCAAAAAGGAAGACAGAGACGGGGGTGGACTGTCCAATACACTCCTGATAAAGGTCAAAGAAATGTTTTATTCATGAGTCAGACAGCAGCAGAAGCGGCAGTGAGGCCAAGGTTGAAATGAGCTTGCGCCCCCTTTCCCCACACACACAACCTCCCAGCAGGCCAGCAGACACTCCCCTCAGCTTTTATCATTAATGTGAAAACATAAACACACCTCTAGTATCGCTTATCAATAATTTTTTTTAAAAAAGCTTTTCATTTCTTCTCTATTAACTTTCTTTTTCTGCGATCAGAACCTGTGGAGAAATGCACATCTGCCACCAACCTTCAGAGCATTTGAAACTTTATTATTCTCAAGCAGATATAATTTTAGAAACTCGCCAAACTTACTGTTTCAGAATGCAATTCACTCTCTTGCTAACCATTAACAGCCAACCTGGCATTTACTCTGTCTGCCCTCTCGCTCAGCCACTCTCTCTTTTCCTCTTCTTATCATCTACTGTAAACATCCTCTTTGACCTCCTCACCTCTGCAGTGATGTCAGCCCTGTGAACACAGAGCTTAGAATGGTTACAAGACAAGCTCTTCTTCAAGACACTCAGCCAGGAATCTGTCTTCTTTTTTTGTGCAAGAGGGGGTAAGCGAAAGGGGAACTTGTCTCACTATCAAAATTCAGTTCAGGGTAGTATCAAAAGAAGTTTGATGCTGTTATTTTAAAGCTACTTTGAGACTCTTCATTTTCATGTCTCTTTAGTGGCCCCTGTGGACAAAACAGGAGATTTATCTCTTCGCACGATTGATCTGGGTATGTGTGTATTATAGTGGTGTCTTCTGACAGAAAAAAAATCTACTCCCTTTGTTTTTAAATTAATCATCACAATCAAGAAAAACAGGTTTCTCTCCGTTCATCTGCTTTAATGGGTCCTTTAATGGTGTGAGAATGTTATGTCCCCTTAATGGAGCTTTAAGTTGAAATCACTGGTTAATTCCTCTTTAAAAATAATCAACTGCTATTGAACCTGTAATGGTAACTTTTGGAGGATGTAATTGAGAGGCATTATTCTGACATCATTTTCACTTGTAAGGCTATTTATATTTTTGTACAGAGCTGCAAAATAAAAGCCTCAGTGGGAAAAATCAAATATATCCACTATTTTGGAAAAAAGGACTGATGTGCTAATAAAGCCTGACTTATTGATTAACCTCACTTTGTTTCTAGCATATACCTCAAGGTCTATGTAAGAGTTATACTGACAACACATGATCAAAAACTACATTTCACTCCAGGATCTGTGTTGACTGGTTCGTCTTTACCTTTAAAAGAGGAAGTAAAATAAGAGACGCCCTTGCAAAACCCTAAATGTAACAGAGCAGCTCAGGCGTAGTGGTCAATCCAAATGTGAATCTTTTATTAAGACAATCAAAAAGAGTTTGTTCCACAATATCTTGCACTCTTGAACTGCCTATTTGAACCTGCAGCTACAAAAAAAGATAAAAAGAAAAAACGAAGAAGCAGAACTAATGTACTCCCCTAACCTCGACCAGCTCCAAGCCCTTATTGCATTTTGTGAGGGAGCTGACACACTCCCAGAGTCAACAACCAAAGTAACCTTTAAAGTATTGATGTGGATAAATCAGGTGTCGTCCTCAAACAAAGTGAGAGAGTAAAGCTCAGTCACATGGGTAAAGACCTAATCATCTTTAAAGACATTCAACTACTCCACATAAAGGACTCTGCACAGGCTTGGAAAAAGTTGGCTGAGTTGTAGTATCTGTGTGCAGTGTGTCCTTACAAATGTATGAGTGTGTGTTTAGTACGTGTGTATCTGTGTGAACAACCTTCTCCAGTGTCTTTGATGTAAAATATTCAGAAATACTACTTTAATCTGATCGGAGTCAGATATCCATCATTAGGAAGTGGAAGTCAGCCCTTTGTTGACCCCAGTAAAGAAAAGTGAACCTAGTAATGGTGTTAAGTCAATGTAAATTGAAGGCAATTATACGTTGAGGCAACAGGGGTTGGAAATTAACACTGACCTGATGTATAAAGTCTAGTCTGTGCTGCTCGGCCAGACCTCTGGCAGCTTGGACGCCTCCATCCATTTGCACAGCGTAGAAGACATGGGAGTTGGTCCCATGATGCCCCTCTGTGGTCAGGAGTGTCCTCTGCAGCAGGCAGCTGAGCACCAGCACAACTGCTCTGAACATGGAGCCTTAAAGAGGATGGATAAGAAAATTGCTTTTAGATAGTAAAGAAAGAAGTAGGTTTAATGCTTCCATAGCTGTTTGCATTTTAAATATTAGTCCACTTTGCCTCACTGAGGACTGTTTCTCGAGTATGTTTATTGGATAAAATATCAGCGTCATCCTTGTGGAATCCTCTAAAAATGCTGATACTGTTAACTATCACATAGGAAGGGAAAACAACTCATCCCCTGTCATCATTCTGCTGGATACTGTCCTCATGGATGCATGTAGTTTTTACATCTTTTATGAACTGAAGTCAGAAATATTCACCAACTTGTTTTATAAAACTCCCTAAACAAAAGGACATTCACTTGATAAACACATTTGATGGTCACAAGAGTCAAAGCAGATCCTAACAAATGTTTTGCTTGAAAAAAAGAAAGTTCCAATCATTCAAACAAAAAGTGCAGTTCTGAATGACAAATATTTTCCCTTCCTTTTTCTAAACTGATCTGCTACTCTATTTAATATCTGCGTATATTTTCTGTGTCCCCACAGCCTTAAAACTGATATAATAAATATTGTTATTAAAAGAAAAACATGCGAACACCTACAGTTTAAATATTTCCACCCCAAATACCACCTAACTACACAAATGAGTTTAGCGAGTGTGGGATTCAGCATCTCACTGCAAAGTATTGAACATTGGCAATCGTGAAACAATTTGCCCACAGCCACCTCCTCTGTACTTTTGCATGAAATCCACAGTGGCTGCCACCTACAGCATGTGAACCACCCACCTGTAGCCACAGAGAATGAAACGTCCAAGAGAAATCTTTCACCCAGTGCGATGAAAGCTAGAACTCTGGCATCAGAAGCCCCAAGCGAGACAACACACTCTCTCCAGTTCCCAACCCACACGTTTAATCTCCTGGCCTTGATGCAAATGCTTCTGAGAGCAGAAAAACATCGGTACTCTCATTGTGTGAACTAACTTCCCTCTTTAAACAAAACAGGAACTTTATCAGTCTTTTCTTGATGCCTGCACTTTCCTGTGAACGATGAGAGAACAAAAAATAGTCATCTCACTCTTACTTGTAAGTCCTGAAAAGGAAGAGAAGCTCATACTACAGTTTCTGTAGAAGCAGTTTACAGCACCTGACATGATCAGCACACAACTTACCTACACAGAATTCATTTAAATAAGACTGAGATGTTACAGATATCAAAACTCAGTGCCGTCATGTATTTTTGGTCTCAATTTAAAAAAGGATGTCTGCTGTCATCGTTACATCTCTATATTTCTCCAATACATTAATTAAGGTCCTTTAAATCAATCCAGTGTTGCTGTTGTGAAGAAAAAAAGCAAGTAATGGTTTGTCATGGTGAATGTGGGTTAATGTTCCCTTTCAACACCAAATAAGCAGTATGCTTTCCATTATTTGCAGCATCCAGCAATTTATTTAAATAATCTGGGATGAATTGCTCACTTAATGATTGTGCAGCTAATCATTATTAAGAATAAACATATAGGGGAACTAATGAGATGTGCTGTTTACTGACCGTAGCTGTTTTCAACATTCATCACTGATCAAACCAGCTGGTAGATATATATGATAGGTAACACATCAGCTTCTGTTGGGACTTTTAATGGAAAAAAAAATGTTTATGTGAATAGTTGGGTTTTTGGTATGGTTTATTTACTTATTTAAAGACTTTACAGACAATTGGTTCAATAAGAAAATACTAAGCAGAGTAACTGGTAATGAGTAATGTTTATGTTGACTGCATTCTTTGTGCTTTGTGGCTCAATTCAGACGATCTCATTAAAAATTCAATCGCTGACAGTAAAACTGTAGCCCGCAAGATTAAGATTTCTCACAGTACATATAATTCAGTTTGTGTGTTTATCTGACTTCTCTTCCATAGATCCTCCTCCTGCAGCATTTTCCCCCCAAACAACAAACAGCAGCTGACCACTGTTTTAAGTCTACAGCATCATTCTGCTCCAATCGCTCAAGCCACTGATTGAAATCGATAACCTCACTTGGGGCCCGAGCCCCAGTCAATCCCACTGAGGTGCAGGGCCAGCAGCTTACACCCCACCCAGTGAGAAGCGGGCCTCCGGCAGAGACTGAGCAGACGAGGAGAGGGAGGGAAAAAGCAGAGCACAGGAGACAGGAATACAGGAGGAGCACATTGAACAGTGTCAGGGCCCGGGGGCCTACTGGGACGCTGATAAAGTACCTGGACATTTTTATAGACAAACTACTTATTTCCATCCTCATATCACTTGGGAAGACTGATAACTTTATATTCCTCTCAGGCGGGAGAATGAAAGGAAGGGGGGCCCTTTCAGGAGTTTAATTGATCAAACTGTAGCCACAAGGGCTTTTTTTCTGGAGATAAAAGGGACTGGCACTCTCCCCACTACAATACAGATCTTTTAGAAAGCAGACCCAATGAAAAAAGAGAATGTAAGTCATTATGCAAAGTCATTATGGGCCTCTGACTATATTCCTTAAAGAGGGGAATTATGGGTACAGTTGTATCATACAGAATTTCTAGAGGTCAAAGCACCGGTCACAGGGACAGATTATTTTACAATGTACAGATTACAACAGTTAAACAAACTTACACATGGCTGTTTGAAGTTAAACTTGAATACAATGGCTATTTTAAAGTATGTAACAACATTTTATCCCAACCTGTCATTAGGCATGATACAGGAGCAAAGCACAAAAGTCCATAACTGGAGTCCAAGTTTCCATAAGATTAAGCATTCAAAATAGAATAGATGACAACTTAATGCAACACAAGAGCAGAAGATATCTTTATGTCACCATTCAGTATAATAAACTATATACAGTATATTTGCAGGCATCCAAGTTGGGAGAACAGATCAGCCTTTAGCTTGTTATACTCAGTTGTATACTCAGTTATATTCAAATTTATTTGATATTGAGGAGGGACAACATATAAAACATTTAAACTGTGAAATGTGATTGGTTTTCGAAAGGTGTTTACACATTTTACGATTTTGCTAGTGACATGTTTCAAAAAAGTTTGGACATGGTCATGCATACCTACTGGTTTCTTCATCTGTTCTTTCAACAACACACCGTACGAGTAACACAACTCAGGATCTGTAGTTCTGATAAGGGCAATGTCATCCCATCCTTGAGTGATACTATATACCAGCTCAATGGTTTGGGCGTCCTGTCTTTATTTCAGGTGCAATAGTGTGCCAAATACTTTGAATGGGTGACAAGTTGAGATGAAACCCATGTAGAGTGAATGTTATTTTCCTCTTGAAATATAGAACGCCATCCTTCAGAAATACGTTGTCTATTTGGCTCAAGTATGTCTCAAAACCCCATAAATATATTGCTCATTCTTAACGGTGCCTTCACACAGGTGCAGGTCACCATTATCATGTACTCTCATCCCTCCCCATACCAATACAGATGCTGGCGTTTGAAGTGTATGCTCACAAAAATCTGGATGGTCCCTCCTCACCCTTCTCCTACACCAAGAAGTCCTCCATGGTTTTCAAAAGGAATTTTAAATTTTGATTCAACGGACCACAGGATGGTTTTCCACTTCCCAACAGGTCACTAGTGTTTCTGAACCTTGTTTAAACATGGTTTCCTTTTCGTATGATTGAGTGTTATTTTTTCATTTGTGGAAGCAGTGACAAACGACTAAAACGTTCACAGACAAGGTTTTGAAAGTGATTCAGTGATGTCCACAACAAGATTGTGACGTTTTTCAAAGAAGTGAGAGGAAAACGATCACAGCCATCCCAAACAGGTTTACACTCTTGACCCCTGGGTTCAGAGTTTCCTTTAAGTTCCCGCAAATCTTTAGTATATATATATATATATATATATATATATATATATATATATATATATATATATATATATATATATATATATATATATAGGGGGACTTCCTGTTGCAATGTAAGGGAAGGACGTTCATGTTCAACTATTTTGATGATTAACTAAACTTTTTCCTCCGAATTTCAATATTGACGATTGATTTATTGTAATACGTCAACACAACAGGAGAAAACCACCTCAAGGGGTCTCTCTGGAGCTGATATACGTTTCTGTCGTCAGTTAACTAAATGTGAACTCTGATTTGATACTTCTGTGACAAGAGAAAAAAAAAGACTTAAAGAAAAGGATGAGTTGTATCAAAGAAGTCCTCATTTGTAATCAACATTTTTAATTCCATAAAGTAACTTAATGGATTATTATCATTATTATTACGTCAGTGAATAGGCCTTTTTATTGTCATCTAATCAGGAGTCAAAGGTGACCAACTGACTGTTTAGCCTCTTGAGGAAAGATGTCTGAAGTTGGGCACAGCTAGCTAAGAGGAGGAGCTACCAATGTGTTCAATCAAGTCCAGCAGTTCCTCTCAAGCAATACTCATGCTACACAGACAGTTCACACAATAACATGCACTTTACAGATCCATCTCATGTTTTGACAGGAAATTGGGAAATGAAAGGGGTTAGCAGATTAGGTAATATTTTTCTATATTGCCCACATACTTATTTCTAATATAAAAAGTAGTTTAAATTACTTAATAAAAAACATGATGCGTTCAAGTTCAATGCTTATCTTTGACTGATTCCTGTATTTTGATAGTTTCAGGGCTTCAACAGTGGCTGTATTCCTGCTGTGCAGACATCCATATACTGAATATTCATTTTTCTGTGGAGCAACATTCAACCAGGTGTTGCTGCTCTGGTAGCCAGTCTCCGTAGTAACTCATACTGTGTTAGCAACAGTATTCATCTACACACCATTAAACTTTAACATGAATCATAAGAAGGCTGCGAACAGACCACAAAGACAAAAAAGCGCTAAGGTACAAATCCAGAGAGGGATGAAGTCTAGTATTAATTCCTGCTTTTCTCGACAAGAAAATCTAAACTGGTCGTGTATGAAAGTCTGGAGACGAGGCTCATCTGAGGGTGAGGGGAGGGGGTGAAACAGGTTCAGGTCTCACTCCCTCTATGTACTACAGTGCAAAGAAAGAGATGAATGGGTTTGTAGCGTCAGAACAACAACAAAAAAACGTCGTTACCTTTCCCATCCAGGCGACAAAGCCTTCACAGATACAGACTCTTTCCTGATGGAAGCAGAGCGGGATGCCGATGCCTCAAAAAGACCATAATCTCCAGACGTGTCCATTTTTACTGTCTGCACCGACTAATAAAACGTGCAAATGAGTGCATGCAAAACGCCGCACCTATCGCGCATCTATTCCCGTCAGATCTGCAGGATTTAGAAAAATGTATGCCGGCAAAAGCAAAGCATCCACGGCGTGTGGCAGGAGATGGAATTTAGTTTAGATGTGGGAATGTATTAGAATGCAGGAAATGGTGTGATGGAGAGAGGGACTGTTGGGGGAGACGGATCTGCATATGGAAATTAGGGTTAGCGTGGATAAAATTCTTAACTGCTGCATTTTTTGTATAATTTGGGCGGGACCCTGCAGTGAGGGGAACACGCAGTAACATGGACATAGCCTGTACACAATTAGAAACACGTGATCAAACCTTTTGAAAGCAATGGAGTGCTTTCAATTAAGATAAAAAATAAGTAAGACTGTATATTTTTCGTCTTTAAACTTATTTAACAGCTTTTACTCTTAGATGACAATACAGCCCACTGACTGGTGTACAGGACCGTTTAGCACTGTTCTGCTGCGTTTCTCTCGAGATGGAGAAAATGTCAAAAAAAAAAAAAAACAACAACAGCCTGTAAGCCCTTCTAGATCAAAGAAGCCAAAACCATCGTACACTAAAATTAAGTCGCAGTAAGAGACGAAGGAAACACGCGTATCCTCTCTCTTGTCCAGCACTGAACTGAACTACCGCGCCACGCCCACTGGAGAACTTTGGACCAATCACCGGACTGACTGAATGCGCATGCGTTGTGTGGGCGCGGGAGAGACTGAAAAGCTAAACAACAGAGAAATGACGGAAGTGTAATCTTCTTACTTTGGCCCAATTTATACGCGATTCCTCACCACAAAAGGAGCTAAAGTCCAAGGTTTGTCTTTGGTTCAGTGCTATTTATCCATCTGTTGCTGTTTTCTTAATTTTTCACCGTGAAAACCCTTCTTATTCACTTTATAGACGCTTATGTTTACATGCAGCACATCATGGAGTCGGGAAACAGTTATGATATTTGTAGAAATTAGTCCCTAAACGCAAGCATAATCTAGACGTCTTCTTATTTACAGTTCAGCACAGACCCACGTTGACTATGTGCTGCTTACTGATACTTAATGAATGCATCGAGTATCATTTCCAGCATTATAACATCTAACACCTGGCTGACTCCAGTAGACATTAGCAGTAACGTTAGCGCCTGTATTTTGAGATATATTTACCAAACTGATAAGGTTCCGATGTCTAATGGCTTCATATATTCAACTGTTACACACATTTTGAATTTTAAGTGTTCTCATAACGATATACTTTTTCTTCTCAGTACAGTATGTTTATTCCTGCTATATGTCCATTTTAATGACAACACTTTGATTATGTGCCACACTCTTATAAAGTAAGCATCTTGACAAACAGTGTTTTTGTTTTGACAGTGGATTCTGATTCTGCACCACCAACATGGCAGATGACTTCAGTGAATCCCTTACCCCACCAGTTTCTCCCTTTGCATCAGAGGATCTCTGTGGGCTGACTCCAGCCCATCCGCCTCACTTCTGCTGCTCTGACATAAAGGAAGACCCTACAGGAGCACTCTCAGCTGAGGGATACACGACTAGAGGCTCCTTGAAAAGGTGCTGTCACTGTTGGTGTGCTTTCAAAGTCAAGTTTTTGATTCTTAGAATACAACTTAAACACCAGAAGTGTCTGTGAATAGATATAAAAAAGCTTTTTCAAAAGAACTAACAGTCTACCATGTGATTTTCTGTCCTCTAGGCTGCTCCTGCGTCTTGACCCGGCCCCTGCTGAGTATGAGACAGACACTGTGGAGCTCTTTGGCTTCTCCTGGGTAACAGAGACAGCATTGGTGGAATCAACAAAACTGCTCTTTGGACTCTTAAGGCAAGCAATGATCTCATTTGTTTGGAGTAGAAAGATACATCTGAAGTTAATGCTACAATATGTTGCCATAACTTGCTAGATCCATATCCTCTGTTTGTAAAAACATTAGACATTAAAACAGCTATTATTAATTCATATTATTGATTTATTGACATGTTGCTGGGCTCTTTACTTTTCTTTTTTCAGACAAAAGGTTTACAGGTTGGAGACGTTGGTGCAGTCCGGCTCAAATGACTTTGGTATGTTACAGGATATTTCTAACTGCCAGCTAATAATCAGATACTTACCTTTAATGCTGGTATGAAAACTGTTGACTGTTGAATGTCCTATCAGTAAGATAATTTAGACAGTTACAAGTAGGAATATGAAGGGTTAGTGTTAACAGAAAAATCACAGTCCTCAGATATCAATTTAACAGGATTTTAGCATCGGTTTACACCTAGAACAGGTGACTACACTCCCTTTCACACTCCTAATTCTGTACTGTTAATCACACTGGCTGAAATATGGCATTAAACCTTTAAGTCTTCTTTAACTATAAGAGCTTTTCCACAAATCAGCTGTTTTCAGAAGTGTCCACAGACAGATGTATCTATGGGTTCAACAGCATGCTAATTAGATATATGAAACAGATATAAAACAGAAACATCATCCCCCATGTGTCATAGGTCAAGCAAGCAATCTCCATTATGAAGCTGAGGACCTGAGACTACAGTGTGTGTCATTTCTTCAGTATGTCAAAGTTTTCCTGCACAGGTAGGTTAACATTCATCTTATATACCACTTATCCTGTTCAGGTGGTAGGTCAACATAAACTCTGAAAATAATGGTACTGCCACATTGCATGTTCCTCACTGCATGCAGCAATAGTATGTATTCAAATAATTTTAATGAGTGTGTTGACATGCATCCTCTCTCATTCATTTTCAGATACCTGGAACCTTGTAACACCATAGATTTAGATCACTTACACTCCTATGAGAAGCTGGAGGCTCAGCTACCCTCTGCTGTTCTAGAGGAGCTGTTTGGCGTCACTCTTCTAATAGGAAGACTCAAAGACCTGCCCGCCAGCGTTCAGAGTGCCTTCACTATAACGAATCAGGGAAAGGTGATCAGAGGCGCTCAGTAGAAACTGTATAGAAGACATAAATGTTACTAAGCTTGACAGGAAATCAAATGAATGCAATGATAGATGGTTAATATTGCCAGTTTTTCATACGTGAGGTTTCTCATTGCATTTTTTCTATTCTGAAATTTCAGTTTGTTTCTAATGCAGATGGCATTTAGTTTTTTTTTGTCTATCTTTTGCAGATTCTTCCTCCCTCTTGGCATTTGTTACACCTTCATCTGGACATTCAGTGGTCCATCCTAGAGATCCTTCACATACTCGGTGTTAAGATGCAAGGTACGCCATGATCATTGCAAAAGAAAGACCAGACTGCTTATGGAAGTAACATTTGCCTCTAACTACACTGCAGTTTAAAAATACACTGATAACAATTGAAATAAATATTCTACAACACAGTTAAAGCAGCACATTTGGCGGTAATCTTCTGACTTACAGCTCATTGTGAGTCATTATCATAGAAACAGGGGTTTTGTAATTCTACCTGTTCTTCTCTCCAGGCCAAGTTGTGTACGCCCACCAGTTTGTGAACCTTACAGGAGAGAACCTGACTGATACAAGTCTGTTTGAAGAGCACCTGTGCAGTCTGCTGTGTGACCTAACTGGTCTGGCCATCGGCAAATACAGTAAGGTAGGCAGAGGACCACAACACGTAACAGCTTGCTGTGGTGTTTCAAGGTTATTTTGAGCTTGAGCAAACTGCAGTTATGGTATCCAGGTAGAAGATACCTTTTCAGCACCACTGGATGAAAATATTTGGCCTTACTTACCATCTCTTCTTAAGATCAGATTTGCTGTGTGTCCATCTCTGGTTGGAGCAACTATTTTCTGATAATGGTATTCTACTAACCAATGCTTCTGATAAGTTTGTTTATATTCACAATTAATGGCACAAAATCAGCTTATTTTTTGTCACTTTGAGGAGCATTCCTTCCATTTCAGAACAACTAAAATGTATTTTTTCTTTGAGGTCAATTCACAGTTGATTAATTGTTTATTCTGCATATTTATTGAAAAAAAAATGATTATCAGAAACGGGAAAAAAAAGACATAACTATTTTTCTTACCTGACTGGCAGATTTTATACAATTTACAAGCAATTCGGGTGTCATTTTTGTTTTTTTATATCTTAAAATAGGGCACTTTTCTGGACTTGTCAGGTGCATTTGGCCAATATTAAATCCAAAAGGCAAAGAAAAAAAGTAGTAGAAGATATATTTAATAAAAATCTTAAGATGTTAGCCCCATATACATTAAGCACTGTGTTTTCTGGTTGCATTTTAAAGTACATATCATATTACAAATCCTAACTTTAAACCTGGTTTAGTGTTCATCATCAGTTCAAAAAGCATCTGATGATGAAGGCGAGTGTTTTTTCACAAGACATTTCTGTGACAGGGTGACATGAAGTGCTTCAGACATGTTGTGTTACAACTGTTACGTGGATTCTAGGTGAGGCCAACAGAAGCACTGAGCAGCCATCACTTCCTGTGCTCCTGCACCAAAGAGCTGTGGGTTGTCCTCATGCATCTTTTGGAACAAAGAAAGAAAGTGTTACACAGCCAGGTAGAGAAATGAAACACTTGTTAAACGTTACATTTTTAAATATATATATATATATATATAAAACCCACTCCTTCCTACTAAATTTTCTGCTTTCTTCAAGTCTTTCTGGAGCTACATGAACTCTCTGCTGAGACCTCTGGTTTCAGGGAAGCCAGCAGCAGAGCAGTTCAGCGGCCTCCCCACACACTGCAAGGACCCTCTTGGATTTACATGGTGGCTGGTCACACATTTAGCGATGTTAGGGCAGTACAGCCGCAGTGGCACACAGCAGAAGGAGGTAAGAAACAGGGAATCACAACACGGACACCCTTTTACTGCTCAGTGAATGGAGAGATGCAGGTCTTAGTTAAAGCTCTGGGACTTTGATTTACTTTTACTGGACTGTTTTTTAATCTCAAATTAGGACAATTATAAATTCCACCATAAATTATTAAAATGGTTTATAAGCCTTGTTAGAGCCCTTTTTGTAACAACGACCCAAAATGTAACAAGTTCACACATTTTGGACAAAATGTTATTACATTTTGAGCTCAGCATCTTGTTACATTTTCGCTCAGTTGTAACATTTTGAGTTTTATAGCTTTTGGTTTTTGTTACATTTTGGGATGTTGTTACTTTTTGTGTCATTGTTGCATATCAGGCTCTGACAAGCCTGAACTTGAACAATAATAGTTCTGTTTTTTAAACGTTTTTAAATATATTTGCATGCACCTTATTCATCCAGGTAGTTCTCCATTTAAATTTTTAAAAAATGTTTGTAGGTGTTGTTTTGAATTATTTAATGTAGTTTTATATATCATCTGTGCTCAGAATCACCTTGGAGATAACTGGACATTGGTGGAGGAATTGCTCAAGTTAACCTGTAATCCGAAGGTCAGCCCCACTTCTTCTGGCACTTTTCTTTCTAACCCTACACAATGATTAAAGCTGTAAGACATGGGTATCATCAGTGTGAATGTGTGTTTGAAACAACAGAGCGGTCTAGCAGAGGAACAGATCAGGATGCATGTCCACTGCTGTCTCAGTCTGTGTCTGCTGTGGGAACCGAGCACCAGCGCTGTCTCCATCCTCTGGGACTACTACAGCAGGAATCTGGTGGGTAGGAACTTCAGAAGAAACACTTAAAGGAAAACTGTCATTACTTCATAAGTTGCCTTATTCTTTATGATGTGCACAACAGTCAACAAGTAATTTTTTGTATGTAAATCATGAAAGATGTATGTATTTGAGATCTTAAAGAAACCCTGTACAACAAAATTTTCTTCTATCCTTCTTCTCCAGAACTCTGTATTCAATGTTCCCTGGCTCGGGATGTCTGGTGTTGGCACACTGTACAAGTCCCCCCTGGCTTTGTTGGAGCAGGCCCGCTGCTGCTGCTGTCCCTCTGACCTTCACTCCTCAGGCCACACCCAGCTTTACCGCTCAGCCAACTCCTTCCACATCTTCCTCAGAGTGCTTGGCCTGTGCCTGGCCCAGGACAGGGCTGGAGGAGTTGCTCAGAGACAAATCAAAGGAAGGTACAAAAAAGAAAAAAGGGGGGGGGGGGGTGGAGGCTTTGTAGTTTTTGTTCCTTCACTGTGTGAAGAAGGCAACAGCTGACTGAACTTCATAAACGTGCAATTTTTTTTTTAGGGGATGAAGATTAAAGAGATTCTATGAAGTAGAAGCTGTGAGAAGTGTTTACTAATGAAGACCAGGCTTTGTTGGAATCGCTTTTCCTTTTGATCTTCTAATGTGTGAAGTGTTTAATGTGATATTTGGATTTTGGGTTGAAGGCTTGCATGAAAACACAAACATCATGTGTGTTTACACACTACCATGCATTTTGCTCTTGTTTGTGTGCATGCCAGGTGCACTAGGTCTCCCAGTGTGTCTTTGATATTTATTCGAGGCCCCCTGGTGGAGCAGGTGTCTCAGGAGTCAACCACCTGCTCTTCATGCACAGACCAGAGCGAAGACGCCTCCCTCTGATGTGCACACACTGCACCTGCTCCCTAAAGCACTGACATGAGCATGTGAGTCCACTGGATGGAGGAAGACGGTGTTTTTTTATGAGATGGAATTGAATTGAAAAAGGACAGTACAGATCACAAGCTAATGTGCCCATCAGAACACAACGCGAGATCATCCTGTATCCCAGACCGGCTGAGCGCCAAAGAGAGGCAGCCGTAGATAAATCCGCCTAATGACTTCCCTCTGTCTGGAATGTGCTCAGTAGCGCTGCAGACATGGGGGCTAATTAGCTAACGAGCGTGGCGGTTAATTCGCCTTAACGAAGCTGTGTTGGTTTCCAGCACGGATAGAAGGGGGAGCTCGGTGGTTGGGAGCAGGGAGATGTGGGTGGTAGGGAGTCTGGCAACAGACTGAATGGGCTGGGACAGGTCCAGATCCCTCCACCCACCCCCAACCCCCCAGGAGGGTGAGGCGTGCTGACTGTATCACCATCATGTTTCAGCGGTGTGACTGTATCACCACCATGTTTCGGCAGTGTTCTCCGACCTGGCCAGGCTTTGTGAAACACTGCATCCATTTCATCTATGGAAACAGCAGCAAACGTGAGAGCAGGGAGCATCTGCTCAGCCTGGAAAAAATGAACTCTCTGGAACAAACAAACAGGCGGACAGGTTGGATGAATGGAAAAGCAAAATCCTGACTGCTGCCTCCCAGCGTGCTGCCTTTAACACAGTCACATATTACCCATTCATCTGTTCAAATCTCCCTCCCTTCACACTCACACTACACGCCTGAACACCTTCTCCTCTCCCAGTCCTCTGTGGGTGTAACTAAGCTGATTTAGTGTTAACCTGGTCTTACTCAGTTCCTCTCCTCTCCATTATATCATTCATACTTCTTACACAGAGTTTGTCTCGGGATGCTCGCTGTTTGTGTTTTGACCCAAACAGCAGCTTTACTCACCTGTGTGGGCTGCATCTGTGTTTGGGAGTTAGGGTGTGAAAGGAGGGGGCTTCAGCCTTCTGTGTTTTCCTGCCAGGCAAGCAAACATCAAGCTGGATGTGTGGCAATGCGAGTGTATGTGTGTGAGCGCGCGTGTGTGTGTGTGTGTATTGATCTCTCTCTGGTGTTGCAGTAAATTGGTTTGGCTGTAGAGAGAGGGACCGAGCGCCTACTGCTGTGTGTCTGAGTGTCTCTGACATTTAACATGATCTTTAAAGGCATTTCTCCACAGTGCCCGCAGGATCTAACAGCGTGCTGGGTGGTTCTCTCACCCAGCACGCTGTTAGATCCTGCTTACTCCCTCTCTTGCTTATTCTCTCCCTCTGTCTCTCTCACACAAACACACTTGCACTCACATCCTCTCCCCTGGAGTTGAGAGGGTGATAAAGGTAGGTGGTGTGTAGTCAGCATTTAGAGTCATATAACACAAATCAGTCACTCGATTACTCATATATTCAATACATATATTCAATTTAATGCTTTTTTTCCTTTCCCACTTTTTGTCATAATTTAAAAAGAAGTAAATTAAAACTTCTTTTTCCATTAATAACCTTTTTTTGTTCCTCAACATTTATCTATAATTTAACAATTTCTCAAAGAACTGAAACTCAAAACTTATGTCATGATTTCATCACAAAGAACACTTTTGTCACCCCCTTTTTTGCTTTCATAGTTTTTTTTTATTATTAGTTATTCTTACATAATCTTGTTCTTTGTTGCCATTTTTCATGAAAGACACTTTGAAGTCCTTGTGAGGACTTTCTGAATGATCTTGAAAAAGTCTCACTTCTAGATATATCCCAGATCACAATCCTCAATTTAAAATAAGATTATCAGTGCCATTTTTTTTTTCTTAATGCTATTTCTCAGAACGTAAGTAGTAAGAAGAGACATCTGTGTTTTTCTCTGCTGAAAATTTTTTTTTTTATTAATTTTGTGGTGATGGTGGACACTGAAGTGGGACTGGCAATAAGAAAAAGTACGGAAGAGCAGAAAAAAGCTAAGCAGAGAGGATGACAGAGAGTGATGGAGCATGGGCTAAAACACGGGTTAAGTTGTTCATGGTCATGTGTATTCCAACCCATTGTCTATCAGTAAAATGAGGGGCAAGGTTTTGTTTGCCTGCTTGGTAGATGAGCAAGGGTTGGACATAACCAGGATTTGTAAACGTTAGTCCATAAGTTACAGACACATCTTAAAGCACCAGGCTGTGAGTTGCACTCAGTATAGCCGGCTACTAAACTACACTACAAAGTGAGTTTACAAAGTTTGATTGTTGTCATGTTTCAAATATTAGCTCTACATAACTGTTAATAAATACATAACCTCATCACTTCGCATCCTGGGAAAAGTTGTCTTGAACAAAGAAAAGTAGTGTTAAAAAGTCCATCCAATCTACAATCATTTGCTTTAAAACAAATGCATGCCCAGGCAAGAGTGATGTCCTCACTAACAGTGGGTGCTAATGCTCATGGAAAACTGAGTTTTTATTAAGGAAAAAACAGTAGCTTAACTAGACAGCCCTTTAACACAGCCTGCTTTTTTGTGACATCAGTGCTTATATTCTCAGGGTTGTAAAAGCATAAATCAAAAGTTGTATATCAACCAGAAGTTCCAGGTAAATTTAGTTACTGGTAAAAGAAAAAAAACTCTCAGGAACATTTAAATGGTACCTGTGTGGCCCCTTGTTTGTCTGCGTTTTGATCGCTGCATTTCCATTTAGCCTGTTAGCATAAAGAAGATTTAACCTGGTTTTGATCCTTCTTTGACTTGTGCACCAGTGCTAAAGCCATCACCAGTTGAAGACATTTCAAACAGCTTCATCCAGCAAAATACTGAAGCGTCCTGACGTCTAAAATGAAGACCGCAGAGATCACCTCAGGTTTTTCATTTAAAAATCCAGCCCATTGATTGATGACTTTCAGCGGGGTGCATCCTTCTCAAACAGCTTTAGATCATTATCAAAAACTTACCTGATGAGGTACTGAAACGTTTACGGTTCAACTGCTGTTGTAAACTGGATATTAAACTGTAACACTGGGGGCTGACAGAGACACTATCAGGCTGAAAAAAAAGACTTTTTTTTTAGGAGTTATTAAACCAAGTCAATCACAGTTGGTTGTCATCTTATTATGGATGAAGGGAGGGGGAAATAAAAACACTATGGGTGCTCCACTGACCAAAAATGCACAGCTTGCAGGACCCGCCCCCAGAAGTTCCTGGACATCTGGAAAGTACTACCCTCTAGGCAGTTCTGTTTCAAAGGGTAGATCAGTTACCCTAGAACTTATTTTAAACCCTTTTTCTGTAGGGTGAAATTCATGTAGTTCTTGGGGAAAGTTCCTGAGGTCAAAAAAACACCTACATAAGAGTTTGTCAGCTGAAGTAACTGGATGAAAGAAACATTGAGCCATGTTTGTTCCTAGTGTTAATTCACGTTTTAAAGTGCAGATTTTTTTATTTGTTTTCTAGGATTTACTCAAAGTTCTCCTCGAAAAAGATGCAGGACCTGTCAGAGAGCGGCCTCATGAACTTCCTGTTGCTGTTTCTGGTTGTGGCGAGGCAGGTGGAGCTGGAGGATGTCGCCAGCAGAGCTTCTGAGCTGCTCGGTTTCCTTCCCTCTAACTGTCCCACAGGACATAGAACCCTGGTCTGGAGAGGACAACTATCACTGCTGCTCTTATTCCAGGTTTGTTCATCTCAAAATTATCCAGGGATGTAATGTTTTTACTTGGAATCATCTGATCGTTTTCATCATCTGTCCGACTAGGAGCGAGGTCTGGACGTGGGCGCTCAGGCCAGCTGGTTGGCCACCTCCTTCAATGAGACAGCCAAAGAGTTCTACAATAAGACCACAGAGGTATCTCGTCGACTCGCTCTCTGGGGGCCCCTTGGCTCGTACCTTGAGGGTGTTGCTGAAGTCTTCGAGACGAGCACCACTCTCAGCCTATCAGAAGAAAAGCTGCTCAATGAAGGCTTTGATTGGTTGTTACCGGCCTGCCGTCTATCAGAGCTGAATTCTGCTCTGAGCTTTCTGCAGATCATCCTTGCCCAGCTCAGGTGAGACAGCTGTTGTAAACACTCCCCAGTTATCTCTGACTTTCTCTCATTCTTTCTCTCAGTGATAGCTCCTGGCCCTCAGAGACAGGACATATTCAGACAAATGTTTTCTGGCAAAGGCCGAGCTAAGCTTTTATTAAGATCTGATAAGTGGCTTCAGCAGAGGAGAGTGATCCTCTGCTCCTCTCAGTCCATCACAGAGTCCACTCACTCCTCATACTGACAAAAGGAGGATTGTCCTGTCAGTAAGAATCAGACTCTATGTTTCATTGAAGCCTCTCTTAGTCTCAGTAGACCTGGTGGCCCTCTGGTCACCCTCACCAGGTGATGGTAGAGTTACAGGCTCATGGGACCCTCTTGGACCCCTCTGTTGTCAAGGGAACAGCGGCAGGGCTGCAGGCATGTTGAGAGAATCCAGTGACTGGGGTGTCGGGGCGGGTTCAGATGAAGGACATGGGTTTAAGTTTCACCAGCAACCCAAAGTGAAGGTCAGAGATCCAAACGCTGAAACAGAGGCTGTTTATGTGAGAAAGCAGGGGCAGGACGGCAGGTGACAGTTAGTGACCTTTGTTAACACCAAGGACTCAGAGTGCATTTGTTCTTAAAAATGACCAGATGACGATTAAAACTTCTTAAAACTCGGTCATCCTAATTAGTTCTCTTTCCTTTGAGGCTGCACAGTGTATTTAGATAATATCTACACTATTTTATGGGCAAGTTTGTTTTCCAAAAGCTTGTGTTGTTGCTCAATATAATGATTTATATATATACATATATATATTTAATAAGTTTTATTTATGATTTTTTTTTTTTTCAAACAAAAAAAACAAGTGAGACAATCAAACACACGGCCGTACACATTACAGTGAGATAGAGCCAGAGTCCACACCAGCCCAGACAAAAACAAAAGATAGGAGATAAAAAAAAAGATAAATATTTGAAAGTGATGACAGAACAGTATTTTAAGTCCAACATTGGAGTGAAGGTCTGGGTGCAGAGTCCATAATATTGATTCCGGGCAGAGAAAGCCTCACGTAAGGACCAAAAGAACCAGGATGTACAGAATCAACAACACCAACTTTAAAACAATGTTGGAATTACACACAGTGCAGCATGAAAGATACATACTGTTTGTTTTTTTTTTCTTTCTTTATGTTCCCCAAATCTTTAGGAGCTTGGTTGTGAGTTGAAGAGTGTGTTGAATCTTCTCTTAAAAGAAGTATAAAGCATGTCATTTAGCCAGATTTTTAAAAGAAGAGGAGTATCAAATTTCTACTCTCTCAGAATTGATTTTTGGACGTTTTAACGTGGAAATAAAAGTTATCAGTCATTTTAAATGGGATAAAACTGATCACAATCTTAATAAACCTTAAAAACAATCAACCGAATATTTCCTCCATATTATTTCCTCTATATTTAGAACAAAACTTCAACATCAAAGTAAAAATATTATATTTTTATGTTTTTATTTTTATGACAATGAGCCTCTTCAGTATTGGATGTTGCATTATCCATCCATTATCTTTTTTTCACCTCAAAAATATATTTGTTGGTTTTAACACAAAAACACATCTACATTATGTACAAAAGAAACTGCATTCTGAAAAAAAATGTTCCTCAATGATCCATTCACTGTAACCCAACTGTCCAAATGTCCAATTTGTAACTCTGTACTGCACTTAAACCATAATCAAGTGCTAGAAGTCAGGTTATTCACTATTCATAAGGATCAAAATGATAAACATCTATTATCTTTTGACTGATTTTCCCCTTTTGGGGTCGCGTGATGCTAAAGCCTATCTCAACTGTCATTCGACGAGAGCCAGGGTACACTGTGAACAGGTTTCCAGCCTATCACAGGGTGAACAGGTAGAAACACACAAACACACACACACACTCACACCTGTGAGCAATTTAAAGTGATCTATCAACCTGATAAAGTACTGGGAGAAAATCTAAACTCCACATACTCCTGCCCAGCTGGGGAGTCGAACCAGGAGCCGCTTGCTGCTTTATTCCTTAATGAAAGGATTTCTTACGATAGTTTTTATGGCTAAAACTAAAACAGTAGAGTAAGGACATTGTAAAGTTAAGCGTTCTGATCTCTTTCTGTTTCATGTAGGTGTTAGAATGCTTTAATACTCCAGAGTTTACATTCATCTCTTCACCCTGCACACCTGCCCACATACAAAAAGTGAAACATTGAACATAAGTGTTCTCCTAAACCTGTAACATGATGTCTGCTTAGTCTCATACTTCCATCTCACATGTCAGGGTTAGAGGGCGCACATTTGCACATAAATAGCCAAAGGACACAGAGAGAGAGAGAGAGAGAGAGAGAGGAGCCTCCTAAAGCTCCCTCTCTGTTATTGCGTGGACCACACTGACCCATTTAACCAAATAAAAAAACGTACCATACTCTCTCTTTCGAATCCGTCTCACCAATTTAAACATAATTCTTGGGCCTGGTAATTCTCAGTATCTCTTTGTGATTAATGCTTTTCCTGTGACACAATTAATGGGCAATTATGTAGCCTGGCAAATTTAGCCTGTGCATCATTATGTCTACTGAGAGCCGTGTGGAATCTGCACACATTAAGAGAATTACTCTGCCAATGGCGGAGGCAGTGGAGGGTCCAACCGCTCACTCTTGATAGCCATCGCCATGGTGCTGAAGCAAAAAACCAGTGCCGGGCATAATTCTGCCGTTTTATTCCTTCCCATGACCCTCTTCTGTGGGTTGGTGGGAGTGTCAGTGGTTGATGAGGTGAGCTGGCAGTGGTACCCTGTACTGGCTCTGTTTTTCAGAACAAATAAGTAATCCCAGTAACCTTGGTGTAAAAGAAAAACTCCCCATTCTGCTTTTGTGAGACCTTTTCTGGATGTTGAACCAATTTTCAAAGTCAAGGACGACTGCTGAAAACTTATGCCACATTTGGAAACAGTTTTCAAAGAGATATGTGGACAACGTGACGAAAAAGTGGACGCCTGTTTGTGCTTTATTTCATTTCTGCAGCTGCAGAGAGGGTTAAATACAGTCCCTAAGAGTGTGTGTGAGTGTCTGAGTGTGTTTTTGTGTGTACACATTGTAAGAAACCACGGTGAGGAGGATTAAGTGGGGTCTCTGACGATGTCTTGTACAATAAGGGTTGATGGGTGTGAAAGGCCCATTCCGCAGTAGTAACGAGGCTAATGAATTCAGACTCTAATCGATTGTCTCAGCTCTCTCCGGATTAGATGCAACCTTGCTGGAAGGGAAGGCACCGCTGAGGTGTGTGTATGTATGTGTGTACCACAGCAGCAGGATAGAGTGCATAGTTTAAGATAGGATGGAGAAGAGGGGGGCTTGCTTTTTTCTCTCCTCCTTCCTCAGCACACCTCAACCTCCATTCCCCACACACACCCCCATGCAGGCGAATGAGGGGGACAGGAGGATCATCTCCAGTATAAATGAGATTACAGCTCCTTCAGCTGCTTATCTGGGCTAATGCCAGCCACTGTGGGGCTGCTGTAACGTCTGGGGCCAGGGCCATGGATGAGCCAGAAGAGCCAAAGTATAGTCTGTGTACAGGGGATCAGCATTAGGCTCGACTTTATGCCTATAATATCCTTCACTCCTTCCCCACCTCCACCCTGCTCTCTCCTCAATGCAGCGCACCGCCGCGCCCAGTAATCCCCCGAGGGAGAGGAGAGGAAAAACACATGAAGAAGAAGTGAAAGAGTCAAACTGGAGAGCAAAAGGATTTGAGGAGACAGAGAGAAGAGTTGCTGTACAACGAAGGGAGGGAGGCCTGTGTTTGGATTTTGCATCAATAGATTTGTTTTTGAGCTTTTTTTTGGTGTTTGTGTCCTTTCAGACGAGTCCATCAGCGCAGTGTCCACTCAGCATCCACCTTGACGTGGGCTCCCCCTAACACCAATGTGGTGAAAGAGCGCCACCTAGCGGTAGCAGCGAAACTGTGGGCACACTTCTTACCTTTCCTGCGCAGCCTACGCCTTTCTCAGACCCCTCCAGCACAGCTGGCAGATGCTGCTGCAGGTCAGTGACGTCCACCAAGGAGGACAGAGGCGCTGAGGGGAGGAAGGGGACTGGGACTGGGTGGAGGTTTGGATGGGAGTTCAACCAAAATGACGCGACAACTTTCCCACTGCAAAAACTGTGAACTCTGAAATTGTATCTTAAGTCAAAATTTACTTCATGTGAGGCAGAAAATATCTTTAAGATACCACAGACCAAAAATAAGACTTGAATTTCCCGTAATGAGTAGAAAAATATGTTGATAGAATAAGCCTGAGAATAACACCTGCCAAGAAATCTAGAATCTAATATCGTTTTTTCATATTCCAGACTTTTTTATACTCATTACAAGTGATTTAGGCCTTAATTTTGTCTTGGAAAATCTTGAAATAACACATTTTTTCTGGACTTATCAGGTCTTTGTGACCTGAATTAAGTCTGTGAGGACATCTGCAACTAAAAACAAGAAAGAAACACTTTCTTTGTTTTGATTTTCTGCAGTGCATTTCATGTTAGATGACGATGTAAGGCTTTAAGGGTATTTTGACATTTAAAGGGTTGGATGAGGAGATCACAGTTTCTGCAGAGGAGGGTAAAACAATTTGTGGATTCCAGGACCCACAACGAGAAATGACTGTATTTTAGTTTTTACAGTAAGTCAGGACACATGTTTATACATTTGTGATTAATTCAAGCGCATTAACTGAAAATGTATTCCTCAGGCTTCACGCTCTTAGCCTTCGATCTGCCCGGCTCTGCACCTCAGGACCTGCAGCCCAACCCAGTCCACTGCATCATGCAGTGCTTCGGCTGGGATGACATGATTAACCCACTCCTGGTGACTCGTTACCTCGCACATCTACTTCAGAACAGGTAAACTGAGACTGAGCTCTGTTTCCACGCTGCTAGTTGAAAGGGTCTTTTGAGGAACTCTTCTTTGGGGCAGGGAAGATGTAAACTTATGGTCATTCCCTTGTGGAAAACTCTTTCGATTAATTTCTTTTGGTGTAACATGTAGGTACTGATTGATAAATAAGACTGGGTTTGTCCTTGATGTTATTTAAATAGCTTTTAATGAAGAACATTCATTCATGCCTCTTAACTGAGCACAAAATGTTTTGTCTTTAAAAGTTGAATCAAAAGTAAAAAAAAAATGTAGCTCTTTCAGCCTCAAAGGTCTTCTTCAGACAGGCCAAAGTGATTAAAGGCGCCACAGCTGAATAAAAATCCAGTCCAGTCCTTGTCTGTGTTGTATCAAAGTACGAGTCAGCCAAGCTACCGTTCATTACTGTTTGACCCGTTCATGTGTAATTCAATTCAAATGCAGTCATGATTTAAAGCAAACATTTAAACCCTAAGGTCCCCCAATTGGGGGACTTTGATGTCACTCTGCAAACACAGTGTGAAATAATGCACTAATCAGGAAAGAATATGGTAATATAGTAAGAATCTGGGCTACGTGACCAAATAAAACTTTTTTACATGCTACAAACAACTCAAATAACAACTAAATGAATTTCAACATATCAAACTCCTCTGTCAACTCACTCGCCACATCTCCGTCTCTACCGCTGCGCTGCTATATGTAGAGAAAAAGATCAACACCTCTGATGAAAGCAGAGACTCCACAGTGATGCACTCGACACCAATGAATCAGAGAGACAGAGGCCAAAAAATGACACTGATGGTGTTTTCCTGTGCGCTTTACCAGTATCACATATACTCATATTAACACATCTCAACAAATCTCACGTTTTCTCTCTACTATGACACCAACATTTTTCAAATAGTGTGGTTTCACAGATATACTCTTTTTATAAAGGGTATGCACTTTTTGAGCAGAGACCTGAAAAATCAGCTTAGGGTTCAAAGGATTAAAATCTCTCACCAAAGAGAGGGAATAGGGAAAGCACCTCCTGTGGACAGTCGTCCCATTTATGTTTTTGCTTTTTTTTATTCTCAATAAACAAAATGGGTATTTTTGATTGTAAAAAAAACATTTTGTTCTCAAACAGTTACTGTCAAGCTTAACATTGAAATAAAAAAAATCCATCCAACACCGTTTGAGGTGCTCTTCAGATTGGGATACCTGATGTTTAAGAAATCCAAGAAAATAATCCATATCACTCTCTTTGAACCCAAAAAAGCACAAATCATGTTTGTAGGATCAGTGTGACATTACCGGTGCAATAAAGGCATTTTTTTCTTTATTTTCAAATCTGTATTTTATTGACATTTTGCATCAAACATATTAACCCTAACCCTTGAAGAGCCACATCAGTGTTAAGGGAGCACATAAAAGGATAGCCATCACTGACTCACTGCACTGGAATCATCATTTTTTCCTCATCTTCTGTCTGATCACTGCACATTTTATTGTATAAATTGTTTGTCTCTCTTCCTCAGTGAGCTTCTGGCCTCACTAAGCAGTGAATCTGCGTCTGCTCAGAGCCTTTCAGTGAGGGCCTGGCTCCGTTGTGTCATACAGCAGCACCTCCACAAAAACCAAGATGGGTCCAGCAGCAAAACAGGTAAAACCATGATAACACACGTTACAGGCCTAATGATTGTTTAAGTGAGCCTGACAGTGCAGGGTTAAATAAGAAACACAGGAGTTTTAATCTCCTTCAGATTTTACTCCAGTCTGAGTGAGGAAAAAAAACAACATGAAGAGCAAGTGTCTGATGAATCACAGAGGCTTTACTGAGCATAAACACAGATTAGCTCAGATTATTTTAAAATAGTTAAGATTGTTTAGGCTTACTTTTTTAACTTATCTTACTAAAAGAGAAACAAATGCAATTTGCCCTGTATTTGCCTTGGATGCTTAGAACTGCTGTGGCTCAGTGAGAAACTACAAACACTGAAATCTTCAAGAGTGTTTATGAGGTATTTCTGGTAAAAAAAAAAAAAAAAAAAGTCTTCATTTGACTTAATATGAGCTAAACTCACCTGACAAGTCTTAAATGTTTTAATTCAAGACGTTAACAAAATGAAACCTGAATGTTTTTGTTTTGTTTCTTGTAATGAAAGTTATCATTATGATTATTATTATGATTTCAAGAACCTAAACTATCAAATTTTCTGAAGCCATTGGCAGATTCTTTTCTTTAAGTATTTTGAAATAAGACTTTTTTTTTTTCTTTACAGGTGACAGGTGTGGCTCATATTAAGTTTAATAAGACATTTTTCACTAAAATTAAGACAAACACTTGCTTAGGTTTTAGTTTTTGCCGTGTAGAGTGGGTCGTTTCTCAACCAAAGGTTGATGGTTGTATTCCAGCTACAACAGTCTGGTGCTCTGTTAAAGAGCCTTTGGCCCTGTCTGCTTAGGGAGTCATATCCAGTGGTGTGTAAATGCATATAAAAGCGGTTTATGAACTATTGTACTGTATGGTGGTTGTGTGTTGTTGTGTAGCTGTTAGTTTTTAAGAGTCTCCTGCTCAGGGACTACAGATGTAAATGAGCTAATAGCTTACTCTGGTACAGCTGACTGGCTGTACGCTGTTCCTCTCAAAATAAATAAAATAATAGCATTGCTGGTATTGGTGCTCCCAAATTGAACCTTGTCATCAAAGTGTGAATATGATGTGCATGTGACATACAGAGTAAAAGTGATTTAATGTGTGGGGACACAAGAAAAGCAACAATACCATTCACCGACATTTCCAGGTCAGACTTTGGAGGAACAGTTGTGTGAACTGACTCGGCTGGTGTTGAGGCTTCCTGAGGTGGACGGTCTTTTCCAGAGAGCAGGCCTGCAGCCCACAGCCACCAGGCTAGAACCAACTTTAGTCCTGGAGATGTTTGTAAAGGTAAGACACACTCACAGCTGCACTCACACAAATAAAAAACACCTCAAGATACTTTATTTAGCTGATCTGTAGAAAATTGGACTACCTATGTGCACACATTGCTGTTTCCTAAATTAACCTGCCTCCTCTGAAACCGTCCTTATCCTGGCATAGTCTCATGTGGCATGAAAGAAATATCAAAACAGATCAAACATTTTCTGTATTCATAGTTTAAATACAATTTAACCCTTAGTTTGTTTATATTTTTACAATGATGGATGAAATATGCACTTGTAAGTGATTCCTGAGTTTGTAAGGCATTTTGCGCTAAAGGTTTCAGTAAAGGTAAATTCAGCCCTTTTTTTCGCTGACATTTTGGAGTTACTCTTTGGTTAACTGAAATACTCAGACGCTAACTGCCGCTATGTTCAGTAGAATATCTGCAGATGCAAAGTTGTTTTTTCCTAATAGCGTATTTGAGTCAAGTTCTCTGTATCTTAAGTGAAGTGTGTTTTGGAAGTCATCTTTATATTCCTTCTCTATTACAATGGGCAACAGTCTGTTAACTTGGTCTCCATAAACGTCTTCTGTCTGCTTTCTCCAGGCTGTAGGGAGTGTATACACTAGACTGAAGGTTTTGTCTGAGCGTTCAGCCATGGTGACCAAAGCCCTGGACTATATCGGTGACATCATGAAACATATTAAACCCTCTTTGGTGAGCAAGAACCAGGAGGGGCTGCAGTTGGCGTACTGGGCTGTAGGTAGGTGCTTGGCCCATAAACTTCAAACACATCGAACCATAAGCTGAAGAAAAGAACCTTAACAGTATCGTGTCTCTCTCTCTGGTCGTGTCTGTTTTTTGTACCGTTTGATTCAGGTTGTATAGTGAAGCACTGGAGCCCCCTGCTGGCCACATCCAAAGCTCAGCAGCTGCTTTTTCGTATTGTAGATGGTCTGCTGCTTCCACACAATCTCACACAGCAGGACAAAGCTCTCAGGGATAGCCTGCCCCTTTATCTACAGGTTTGAACAAACGTATATCACACTGAGTCATGAACATGTTAAAGACAGTCCTAAAACCATTTGATTTTATGACAGAAACCAAGAACCCCAAACCCTGTTGTACCTTCCTTTGTGATCTGTCCAGATGTTTCCAGGTGTTTCCATCCTGACACACAAATGACTTCTCCACCTGTAGGGTCTGTCAGTCGCCTCCAATGTGTCTCAGTCTCAGGGCGCCTACCTGAAGCAGCAGCTTCGATCCGTTACCCGCAGATACCTGGACCATTTCCTTCCTGCCTCGCCTTCCTTGGGCATCATTGCCAACCACCCAGTGCTCCTGAGCGCCTGTGAGGCCAACCCGACCAGCCAAGGAGTGTCTCTGAGGAGAACAGTACTGGAGGTGCTCTGGTAGGTCTCCGCGGCTCAGATCTTGTATTCCTGTCATGGCCTCTGGCAGCTTGGCTCTGACGTTGGTGTCATATCCAGAACGTGTTTGGATGTGACTCTTTTCCAGCTCATCAGCATACGAATGGTGATCCAAAGTTTCAAAGTGAAACGCAAGAAAACTTCAGAGCCTTGAATCCAGCTCACTGTGGATCGTTTTATTTCTCCAAGTTTTAATCAATAAGGGCCAAACATAAACAAGGCTTCCCAAAAATAGATCTCTTTAACTACAATATTCTTAACAATCAAAAATTGTTTCCTTATCCAACATTTTACAGTGAAAGCTTCCTGCAGTTTAAAGGTCATACCCCCCCGCCTCGACTCGCGTCAGTCCTGATGTTCCTGCTGGAGCTTCTGAGAAGAAACAGTGACTCAGACCCGGTCCTCCTCACCGTCCCCCTCCCGGCTCTGCTGCGCTGTGTGATGCTCATCAACGAACCACAAGGTAAGCTCAAGTGCAGATTTTCCGAGCTACATCTGCATAACATGCAATTGCTGATACAAGCACACGTTTTACCCTGATGTGGTTCTGATTGTCTTTAGAGTTTCCTGGTTCAGTAGCTAACAGTCACTCGGGAGAGGAAACAGACTGAATGTTAAAAAGGAAATTCTTAAATTATCTAAATAACTAAAAGTTCTTTTAGTGTGATGAGTGGCTCACATGTAGATTGTTAAAGTCAGCTCACTGTCGGAGCTGAAAACCAGCAGCAGATAATCTTCCCCTGAAGCTAATGATGCCGTCCAGGAAATGTTCCAATGTGAGTTACCAAGAAACCACCACTTAGTGAATAATCTGATGCCGTGATGACTCTCGTTTCAGGAGTCACATTAATATCTCTGATTCCTTCTAACACTGACATTTTGTGTTCGAACATGAAATGTTGACATCCATTTATTTTTTTTGTCTTAAACATGTGCGATATGAATCTGACCAGGCTGCATTTACTGAAACTTCTCGTCAAAATAGATGAAACCCTGTTATCACATCACCTCTAAAATGCTTAAGATGGAGCTATCTTATTCATAAACTTAACAAGTTCAGATTTTAATCTGTTACAGATTCTCTTTTACTGCTTCAATCTTTTATTATTTTATCTTATTGTTTCATTTTGTTTTATTAAGTTGCGTAACCTGAGTTTTCACTTCTTACTGTACCTCCATCGTTTCCTCATTGAGATCTTCTGATGGCATTTCCTCAGTTTGTCAGCACTGTTTTTGTTTATGTCATGTTTTTTTACCTCGTATATGGACTGTGGGATGGGGGTGAGATTTCTGCCTCTTTTCTTTTGTGGTCCACCTTTGTGCGACTGATCGTCTTCCTTCATTTGTAATATTACTCAGGGATAGACGAAGCGAGGCCGCTGCAGATTATTGCGGATATTTTGATGACACTTAAGAGACAAAAAAGAGTATTAAAAACTGAACTGTTGTATGTTTAGGTTTGTATGTTGTTTGGTGGAGATTTAGTGTGTCTTATGTTTATTTTGAATCATTAAATTTTCGATTTAAGTATTTTAATTTTATGATTAAATTTTCATTTGAGCTGAGAGCTTTTGAGTGTCTGGCATGTTTCACAGTCCTTCTGCACTTATTTACCTAAACAGCAAACAAATATATTAGAAATACATTTATATTAAAAATATAAACATTGTTTTAAAAGGAATGGAGGTTTGTGTTTGTTTCTCCCAAGCGTGTTAATGATAAATAGATTGTTTTCTCTCTTTTATTACTTTTAATATTTTCCTTACGTACAGCACTTTGTCACTCCATCGTGCATCCTATTACTATTTTCATCAGTCAGCCACCACCCCACAGTGGTGTAGCTCTGCTGAGCAGTCATTTTGCAGGTTTAGTCTTGGGCTGCAACTAACTATTATTTTCATAATCGAGTAATCTATCGATTGCTCTCTCGATTAACCAAGTAATTGTTTGGTCCATAAAATGTCAGAAAATGGTGAAATATGTCAATGTTTCTTGGAGTCCAAGATGACATCATTAAATGTCTTGTTTACAAACCAGAGATAATCAGGACTGTCATAGAGAAGCAAAGAAAACAGAAAATATTCCCATATGAAGCTGAAATTGGAGAATTCAGCTTTCTTTTACTTAAACAATTACTTAAACCGATTAATCGATTATCAAAATAGTTGTCAATTAATTTAGTAACTGATTAATTGTTGCAGCTCTTGTTTAGTCACTGGCTGGTAGACACTTGTAAAATGTTTTTGTTCTGAATAGTGTGAAGGAATTTAATGTGAGGTATTATGTTCATTTTTGTAAAAACAGTCATAACTACACCGAGGCGTTTCCATTTTTTTTAAAGAGGAAATCAATGATAAGACAAAGTCACAGTTGTGGTGACCTTGACATGCATGATTCCATCAGTTCAATCACAGTGGTTTACTGCAAATCTAATTCTTCTGTCCACAGTGTCGGCCAGCCAAAATGCTTCAAAACAAGTGTTGATAATTAAGTTTGCGTTCATAGTATCGCTTAAAGTCTTTTTTTTTTTCTGTACAGTGCGACGGACGAGCACAGAGGCCTTACAGATTGTTGTGGAGCGTTGTGCTGTTGCATATACAACAGGACCATGTGACCAGCTGATCACTGTTTTAAGGTATTGAACAATATTTAGCCCTTAATATCAGCACCTGAATAAGAGCTGTGACATTGTTATAATGTTGCACACACTTCGTTACATGAAACTAATCTTCATTCCTTGATCACTGTTTGTCATCTCCCACTGCTTGTAGGTCATTTGTGGCGGAAAATGAAGGCGTGTACGACCGGCAGGTTTACAGCGTCCTTGAGACGGTGGCTGTTTTGGATCCCTCTGTTATTCAAGCTCTCATCCCCAACCTGTCTCAAAGTCTAAGACAAACTGAGCACAAGAGAGGGCTGGGAAAGAACACTACCTTGAGGTGAGCTAACAGATGAGTCACATCCCCAAAGCCACAAATACAGTTTTCATCCCCTTAAACTATTTTTAAGTTGTCTACACAATGAATGAACAGGTGTTGGGTAGTGAACTGGAGATACTTTGTAGCTAAAGTGTGTGTTTGTGTGAGTGAGTGTTGACTTATTTCTCTCTCTCTGTACCAGGTGTGCCTATAGGAAGCTGCTCAGCCTTCTCGGGGAGTGTGGGCAGGCAGAGATGACCAGTCTGGAGGTGGACTGAAAGTCCAAAAAGGACTTATTACTCATAAAAACTTTCTTTTTGTTGCCAAATTTCTGAACTTGGGCTTCAGAAGAGGGTGTAACACTGCTTCCTATGAAGGCATCTGAGTGTTTTCTAATGTTGATACTTTTTCCTTTGGTGTAGTGTGCTGTAAAAACATCATGAGTCAAAGCGCATTTTCAAAAAAAGCTTTATCTGTTGGCCTCTTATGCTCTGCTCCATATTTAATATCACAGAATGTATGTAAAGTAGAGGTAATAAAACAGCTTAGCACCTCTGCAGATCCATCGTCAATGAAATAAATGTGACAATACATGTGAAAATGCTCACAGCATTCCTTTTCTTTTTCTTTCTCTTAGGACTGTGAGCATAAAATGACTAAATGTGCTTTTACCGTCAGGTGCTGGATCCGTCTCCACTCAGTTGGCACTCTAAATTTCAGATTTGATGACAGTCGTGGGTGAGCCCAAAGAGTTTTGTCGCACCGAGAGAAATGGTACAGGAGAGGAGTACTGTTTGTTCTCTTTCTCCCTCTCCCCTTTCCAAGTCACAGCAATCTCCAGCAATCCGGCTTTAGTTTGCACCTAATCACATGAAGTCTCACTCCTGTCTCCCACAATCACCAAGTCCCATTTTCTGTCATTGCTAGTCATTTTCCAGTCTCATCAAACTGCAATGAATCCCTGCTGCAGGTTTCTGCTGCTTGTCTCTCTTTTCCACCTCCAGTATCAGAGCTGGTTGAAGAGCTTTGTTAGTTATCTGTTGATCCTGACTAATTGTCCTTTTTTTAATCATAGGCCATATAAAATACTGAACCCCAGTTTCATTTATGCAGCGCTTTTATTCTGAAAATCTTTCATGTGTCCGTACAGAGGTGATATTTTGAACAGAAGATGAAGTTCAGGAACCATTTTTTTTCTGTCCTCTGGCCAAACTGCTTTATTTTGATAATGATAATAACTTTACGCAGCAGATCTCTTCTGAATGACAGTGACCAGACATTCATATTGCACATAAACAGTCTGAGGTCCTGAGCGTAATAAAAGTCTCACACAGATAGTTAACGCGCACACACACACACATACAGCAGAGTTTCTCTGCTGATGAGGGAAAATCAAGTAAAATTTCTGACCTTATTTAAATCAAACTGATGAGCTTTGGCCTCAGGCTCCTGATGCTTCTTAAACCAATTTGTAATTTCAGAGCACATGCAATCCAATGACACAACAGGCCTCGTCTTCTATATTTTGAAAAATATGCCGTACATATTTTCAGGCTGATTATAGTGTGGTTATAGAGCTTTGGTAGAAAAATGTTCTGCAGGGATGTCAGCTCCTCCAGCCCGACAAAAAGACAGTTTCATCAACTCTTTAGCATCTGCTCACCCCGTCATGGTTTAGTCCTTTTTTTATACTGTGTTCATGAGGAATTGTATTTGTCTCACATTTGTTGCGTGTTCACTGGACACCGTAAATGATAACGTGTGTCCTCTGGGAAATACAACAGATATGCAGTATTATTGAGACATCTACTTGTTCTTCAGTCTCCCAGAAGCTTGCAGGAAAGCATGGCTTTCAAAAATTAGGATAGTGTTTCTTATTACATTTGGGTCTCGGAGAAATCCCAGCGCATTTGTGTAACAGAGATTGCAGGCTCCCAAAAGATGACTATGATCAGGTACATTTTGTGAGTCTGAGTGATGGCCCAGAGTGGAGCTGGTTCCTTTTCCACTGTCTGGCTCTGTGTTCATGGTTAAACAGCACCTATTCTGTGATGGGGTATTTGTAGAGTCTGTAGGTTTGGACAGGTAAAATATGGAGCAGGGAGGAAACATGTTGCTATTCCATTGGAGGCAAATGGCAGTGTTGGCCCGTAGAAAACCTCCTCCTTCCCCTCCGTGCTCAGATCCAGCACCTGTGAAAAGAGCACTGGTGAAAAACATGATTTCTCACTCAGTCCCATCAGTTTGAAGAATAAGAACTCTGGTTTGTTGAGCCTAAAATGCCCCAAAAACCACAGGAAAAGTTTCACATATTATTCTGGTGACACTTAACGTCTTATGTTTTGCCACCATCTTAGTTTAATTTTGGTAATTTATGGCTAACATTGGCGAATCAGGAATTATGTGCACACCCTCAGCAATACTTTGTGTTTTTTGCTAAATGCCGATGCTAAAATGCTGAAGCTGGTGGAAAACCACGGTAAACATACTGTACATCATCACATCAGCATGCAAACATTGGTGTGCAAGTTACAAACCTTAAGCTTTTGATAAAAGCACACCTCTGACGATGCAGACATCCCTGCTCATTTCTGTATTGAAATGGATTCTGACATGCCCTGTTACTCTGTTTATTCACAGAAATATATTTTAGGACTCTTGAAATGCAGTTCTGAAAAGCTACACAAAAAGACTGGAGGGTTTCCTTGAGGTCTGTTACAGTCCACCTGTAGTTTGTATAAATGTACCATACTAAATGTCAATCTAAAGCATCCACTGGACACTTATTCCAAGAGAAAGGACGTGTAAGAATGTAACAACTGCAGCCAAAATTTTTCTTATCTGAAAAATAAAGGCCTTCCTTTACAAAAATATTTGCAGGATCAATCTGTCCAAAGTGTTTCAGTGTAAAAGGCATTACTTCATCACATTACCTCTAATAATGACTTCATTCTGTGCTGCTTTTCCAGTTATTTCTTGTTTTTCTTTTGTTTTAGTTATTATCCTGATGATGATCTTACAGGAGAGCCCTGTCAGAACTGAGATAAACTGGTTACATGATTTATTAAAGCTTTTACTTATTTCACTGAAAAACAGTTTTTTTTTATTCTTCCGCCAAACATTAAAGAGGGGCTATTGTGCATTTTTAGTCTTCTGACTGTCTCTTTAATGCCCCTGTAATAGCTTTACATCAACAGCAATTTTTCTCACACTGCTTTTAGAAAACCCTTATTTCAGCCTCTGTCTGAAACACTTTCTTTTAGCTGCTGTCTCTTTAACACTCCCCGCTCCATAAAACCCCTTATTGGCCAGCCCTCTGGAAGCTTGTTAGGGTCAGAGTTCTGAGCAGACCTTAGTGTTTGAGGCCCGACCCTCAATGAACCCATTCAGAGATCCTTATGTGATGATCTCATCTTTTCAGCAAGTCTCATGAAGTTTTGAGCAGGTTACAGATAAATTCAGGAATTTGAAAATCTGTACACATTAAGTATGAACATCCAGCTTTGTTACTTTCTATCCATGTTTAAATATGTGAAAGCAGAATACCCTCTCTTTAACCTATAAAGATGCTTGGGGGAATAATTATGGGTATATTGATAAACAGCAAAATTTATCTTAAAAACAATTTTGGTCATAAATCAGGCTGACAGAGAGAGAAAGATGAAGAAAAACAAAATCATTCATGGCTGCACATTTCAAATAGCACTCTTTGCCACCTTAAAGCCACCACTAAGTAACTGAAACATTTGTAATTCACCAATGAGTGAAAAAAAACAACTTTTTTTTTGTTGTTGTTTGTTTTGTTTTTTGTCGTTACTTGAACTTCCAGTTTACAAAAATTCTATAGAACCCCATGTGTTATCTTTGCTTCATATACATAAATGTATACTTTCTGATGAATGTACGCTCTATTACTATTTCTACTATTTGACTTTTCTTTATTTCATTTTACCACATTTTAAATCCTTTTCATGTCTAATATTTACTTTTATAAAGGCGGCATATGTTTTTTTCATGTTCATAACCTGTTTCGTCAGATTGTGGTGGTGGTGGGGAGGACTTTGGTTAAACCATACTTGCTGTAAACATCAAATGCAGTTCAGCTGCACAGGTTATGATCAGATAGATGCTTAATTAATAACATTTTGTGTGATAATCCTGGCATGTCACAGCTTTAATGATGCTAAACATAAAACATCTAGAAGCACTTCACCTGAATGCAAGCCAGAGGTTCATTGGTCCAAATGGAGTATCCTCCAACCACATAGATCCTGTCATCATGGACGGCGACTCCAGACTCGTTTTGACCTGGGGAGGACAGAATCGACACAATGTTTCACTGTGCCGGGGAGAGGGCACTCTGTCGATATGACTTCCCCGTCCCCCGAGAGGCAGAGAGGGAGATAAATAGAGAAAGATTGGGCAAGGGCGGGAGTGAATGGGGAGCTGAGATTGAGCCTGGGTTCTCTTTCCTGTGACTTTGTCATAAACTTTTACAGATACAACAGGCAAAGATGATGCTAGAACAAAAGAGGAAAGTCATGCGAAGAAGAGAGGAGAGGTAAGGTCATCTGAACTTTTCAATGTAAGTCTTCCAGTGGAGTCCAGAAGGTGAGAGGAGTGTGTTCTCTTTCCTCTGGCTCCAGGCTGGTGGAGGAGGAACTTCATCCATCCACCAGGCTGGAGGATGTGCAGTATGTGCAGCCTGTAGCTAAGATGTGTATGTTTTCATTGTACATCATCCCAACGCCTACTCACAACCAGCAGAGATTTTCAGTGAAATGTTTTACTTATTGAGAAGAGAGTAAACCTGAGAACTTTACTCAACCTGTGTCCAAAGAGCACATCCCATAAATTAAAGATTAATTATTTTTAAATTAATTTACCTGAAGCCCCTGAAAACATGGTTTCAGATCATCAGTCACATTAAATACTCATGACTACATTTGTTACATCAAAGCTGGCATTTGAAAGGAAAAACCTGCTACATCATGTCCGTGTAGGTGTGATTTGATCAAATTTAAATGAGAGCAGACTGGCATTATGGGTAGTTATCCTACTGTAGACATCATATTTCAATTTAATGTCATGTTCTGTCTTTGTGCTAAGCTAAGCTAACTTTCGCTTTGATCATGGATCAAAGTGTAGTTATTGTCAACTTGGCAAAAAAATAAAAATAAATAAAAAATTTGACTATATCTGTTTAGCAACATTAGATGCCATCTTTCCTGTCAGCTCAAAATCAACTGATAAATCATCCCATGTATGAATGTGTAAAAGTAGGATCATATGCGTTTTCTTTACTTTGCCCACCCGTGAGGAGGCTGAAGGAGCAGCGTGTCCACTGGTCCTGGTCCATGTTGTAGGAGTCGATATGTCGCACCAGGATGCGGTCGTTGTTATAGTCCAGGTCGTTCCCACCCAGCACATAGAGCTGCCTCCTCACCGCGGCCATAACATGGTAAACTCGTCTCTGCAACATGGGACTGCGGGCCAACCACTGGTCCTGAGACGGAGGTGGAAGTGGTGGAGGATGAATTAGGAGGAGAGCAGATGGAAGGAAAAAGAGAAGGCAGAAAATGATGTGATGGAGATGAGAGGGAGGGAGAGAGAGACAGAGAGGGTGGGAATGGAAGAAGGATGAATAAGATTAATATTTAAGCATATCCATGCATGGGTAATTGATGTATGCTCAGTGCTAGATAAATAACATGACACTGGAGCTCTGGTTTGTACTAATGACTTCCCTCCCTGTTTCTAATCATATGTTTCAGCCACTCCATTTTACACCAAGGATCCCTGCTCATTTCACTAAGTGTGTCGATGCTTATTTTGTGTGGGTGTGTGTGTTTGATTGAGGAAGAGAATGAGAGTGTGCATGTGTGTGTGTGTGCGTCTGCTGGGAGCTGACGGGTGGCCATCTGTTGAGGGTAGAGTGGGTGGGGGGTTGCTGTTGCTCTGGCAGGTGAATGTAGATTCATGGTGAATACAAATGAGACCCTCTCCCTCCCTCTTCCGCTCACGTCTTTCGTCCCCTCACTTACACACCGACGTGTGCAAACAGACCCATATGGATATGCACCCTACATATACCCACTGCATGCCTCTATATATATACGCTCAGGCCTCTTTAACAGCTGGCTCGTATACAAACACAAACAGCAGTTTATTACATTTACTACAGCGAGCGCTCTGTGTGTGTGTGTGTGTGTGTGGTTACAGATAAACAAATACTATTTTGTCTGCATCTATGATGTCTCAAAGACAGCAAATAATGATAATGATTAAATTAACTAATGTATATTTTAACATGTACGCAAACACACTTGTTATCTCTGCTTCAAACATAGATATAAAAATTGTGATAGAAAAACTTTCATTTATTTACTGCTTTTTAAATATTAAAGTAAGCTTTCGATTATTTTTTCCCACAGTTTTTCGATTATTCATGGCGTCAGGGGTTTCTAATACTTTCCATATGGTATGAAAATCAATTAGCAGACTCTTGACATCTGCCTGTTGAGTAATCCATCACAATGAACATAATGTCAGCGTTAATTTCCTGTAAAAAGCCGTCATTGTTACACTGAATCGCTTTACGGGCTTCTTTCCTTGAAAAGGCTCAAATAACTCATACTTACAAAAATCTACATGCAGTCATAATTTTAGCTGTTGTGTGGTTTAAATGTTGATTCACGTAACCCAAAAAACACCTTTTCTGACATAAAGCTCTTTAAGAGTTATGTTGGGAGCATAACTTTAAACACTCTTAAGAAGAGAAATCTAACAAACATCAGTGAGTTTAGAAAAGGAAAACAAGAGAAGATGGGTTGGCTGTGGATCAGTGGTATAGTCGATTGCCTCTCAATCGGAGAGAGAGATTCGATCCCAGCTCCTGCAGCCACACGCCGAAGTGTCCTTGGGCTAGACAAGGACAGGAACACTAAATCTCTTGAACTGTTGGTCAGCAGTGTGTGAATGACCTGAGCTCACACTGACGTTCCTTACTGTAGCAGCCTGCGTGACTTCGACCAGCAGTGTCAAAGTTCTTTTAAAGTCTTTTCAGAAAGATTAGAAAATCACTATGTAAGTAGGAGTCCATAGACTATCATCATAAATGACTCTGAGGTAAGTGAATGACTTTTGGAATGATACAATGTAAGATAAGTGATGCATTTTAGGAGACTGGTTTGAGTGCACAGCAACACTTACAGCACAGAGAACATCAGACCAACACATTAAGGTAGAACTTGATGACTGACCATGTGTCTAACTGGTTTGCAAGCCTGTGATGCATACAGCTAAATAATCCTGATCTCCTGTCTTCTGTAATATGTCTAACTTCATACTGCTGAGGTAGCTGAAATTTATAGGATGCAAGATCAGTGTTCCCTGTATTTCATTTCTGTTTCAGTCTCCATCTTTTCAGGAAAAACATCAGGTGCTAAGCTGTGAAAACACTTCATTTAGGTTAGTTGTGTGTTTTTTTTTCTGTCAAAGCAGGGTAACTATTGAACTATTATCATGTTTTTAAAAATCCAAAACAACTTCCTGCTTCTTCTTGTTTAACTATTATGAGAGCATCATAATTCAATCAGGAAGTTTTTTTTGAAGCTGTAAAACCATAACAGTGAAAAGGAGTAAAATTACACAAATAAGAGCTTAAAACATACAAAACATCAACTGGGCTGCAAAAAGTAAGCCTTGCCCCCCCTCCTTTTCTGTCTGGCTAAGACACTCAGTGGGCCTCCTGACCTTACTTTGCACACAATAACATCAATCGCTGAAATACAAATCCTCTGGTTCATTCTCTTAGCACATGCACTCAACGATTCTCCGACCAAGCTTTTCTGCTCCCAGCATCTTGCAAATGCCTTCTCAACATGTACAGCCTTCAGCCTTACTAAGACAAACTCCTTTTATCAGCAAACCTCGGCAGTGAAACAGTTCATGATTCTCCCAGGAGCAGCTGTGAGTAACTGGTAAAGTGGATCAGGTCCTGCTATCAAATGCAAAAGTGTCCTTGAGTTCCAAATTACTCACAGTGATGTAGTCAGAGGTGTGTGAATGCATATGAATGGAATGAGTTAATACAGAAGATCTCCTACAAGTGCTACCTCTGTCATCAGTGTGTGAATCAGTGTGTGAGTGTGATGAGGAATGGTTTCAAAGACTGGAGGGTGTTACACGAGTCCTTTTACCATTTATCATTAAATCTTTAAAGTAAGTGACATGTTCTCCTCTGTATTCCAGTTACCTGTTCTGGGTCATACACCATCAGTCGATTCTGGTACTGAGCTGTGTTTGTCACCCCGCCTGTAAGACAAAGAAAGAACATGAATTTAACTTGTGGCTTAAATGCGCATAAAGCAGTGAGGTAGTACAGGAAAAGCGTGTGAGAGTGCCTCCTTTTTTCTTATCTGAGTACCTGAGACCCAGAGCAGGTTGTCTGCCACACAGCCAGCGTGACAGGACAGAGAGCGGTCGAAAGGCTGGACAAACATCCATTTGTTCCTTTTGGGACAGTAGCGCTCCACAGAGGGCAGCACCTGCCTCAGCTCATTCCTTCCTCCAACTGCGTACAGATACTGACCCAGTGCGCCCAGGACAAAGTGTTCTCTGCAGGCCTTCATGGGAGCAATCTCAGTCCAACAGTTTCCCCTGGGGTCATATCGACAAGCGGTCCTGACTGCACATGTCCTTCCAGTGGCATGCTCCACTTCCCCACCCACAACAAACAGGAAGTTACCCATCACAGCCACACAGTGGTGGCTGCGCCCAGTGGGCATGGGTGCCAGCTCACTCCAGTTGGACCCACCCCCGACTCGTACATGATCCTGTGCAGCCGGGTTGAAGTACCGCAGCTCTCTGACCCTGCTGACCTCCCGCTTCCTCCCCCCTGCTATGTAAAGGGTGAGAGACTGAAAACGAGGCCTTGTGCGTGCTGACTGGCGGAGGGGCTGTGAGAAGGTGGCATGATGGTAGTCCAAGGCTTCTTCTACAAGTGCTGCTGTCGTTGGGCTGGATTGCACCAGAGGGTGGTTATGGGCAAGGTGATGAAGAGTGGTGACGTCCATCAGGCCATAGCGGACATGTTGAAGAAGATCCTCGGTGTACTGGTAGCGACAGTCATGCTCCAGCCACAGAACCACTAACTGGAAGCAGAAAAAACAGAGACCGAATGAACTGAAGTTTTGGACTAAATAGAAAGTAGTTAAATGTGTTACATTTTGTCCTTTATTATAAATCTATATAACTTTTACAGTTTGTGAAAACAGGAACCTAGATTACATTTTCTGTCTAATGCACTAACCAAACCAAAGTTTATCTTGTTATGTCTCACTAAACTATATGTGGACTGTCCATAGGCTACTTCTTTAAAGCCAAAGCTCTTTACATTCTGTAGAAACTCAAAAACTCTTACAGCTGACCTCTTTAAATTAATGTATTTATCAAGATGTGAAAATATGAGAGATGAAAAGACACAAAACAAGATTAAGTTATGAAATGGTCCAGAGATGGTTCAGAAAGAAAGATAAGAAATACTTTGAGTTAAAATGTTTGCAGGTCAAAGTAGTCTGAAAATGAAACACAATCCTGAATCCTGATCCTGCCATAAAAAGTCCTGTCATATTTTCCCCATATCGCCCTCTAATGGAGAACATTTTTCTCGAGAAGAAGCAGAGTTTGCTGATGTTTACGCAGCACGTAACACTGCTGAAAACTGATCACTAATTATCTGGTATCAAGAGACAAATGAAGGACAGGTGAGGTTTGATTTCATCAGTCTGTAATGATGGCACAAGTATGTTTGACCACATAAAAGACTGATTTTTACAGAAATCCCTAAAAGAAATAGTTAACAAATAGAGCATTCATGTGTTACTTTTATGGTTAATAAATGTTAGTGAGAGCTGCTGGTCTTCAGTCATCTTCACAAAATCAGATCTGACCCTCTGAAAATGCGTTTCCATACTACTGGATTGGACCCTTGATTTGACTCCTTCCTGATAGAAGATGCTGATTTAACTCATTAAATTTGAAGACTGAAAGAACAGGAGCAGAGCTAGATATCTACGAGTTAACTCAACTAGTTAAATAACAGGTTCACAGCTGACTGCACTGAGGGCTGACCCTGCTACAAACTACTATTGCTAACAAGAAGTAATTCATCAGTCACAGTTTCATCACTCATTGTATCTTTTAGTATTCACAGAAGAATGATGCAGCTGCTGTTTATTTCTACTATTTTCTGATAAAAATTAGATCCTTTTTACCCGAAACACTTTCATACACTTCTTTGAAATGTAGAGGATAACATTTTAAGAGCAGAGAAAGGAGTATCAGTGGAAGGGAAGGAAGTGAAAATGAGAGAAATTTTCTTCTGTGTTTCTGGCACTTCCACTTTATTCTTCTGATCTAAGGAAGAAGACGACCTCTAATCATAACTGTTCTCACAGACACCCAAAGGCTATTGTGGCCATGCTAGAGCAAGCTAGCGCTTCATCCATTCTTGTTAACAGACCCTCAAGTCCTTATTAATCAGCAGTATTTAATACACAGACTGTAAACATCCACAGGCTCTCTCCTTTGTTTCACACAGGCACACTGGGTTGCAGAAAAAGGATTTAATTGTACTTGAGAGCAGTGGAAGGTTATAAGTGTTAATGTGGGCGAGATGACTGGAAAATGCTGATATCATGAAAACAAAGTGTTATTTTATGTAATCTGAGAACAACAAGAGAAGTTAGAACAACCCCTGGGTCAATGAAGGTTTATCTGTCCCTTTCAGAAAACTTAGTACAGGTGAGTCAAAAGTCAGAGTATCAAATCAAAATGGACATACTATACTGTGTTAATGATCAAAATCAAAGTGATCCGAACAGCTTTTCCTGCATTGTCCCATCAGTCCACTCTGTAAGCGTGAATATGCAACAAACATTCAAGTCAGGATTGTCTTTTTTGTGGTATATGTGCCACTCTCCTGTCTCCACCACCCTTTCTCTATCCCTTACCCCTCCTTTCTCCCCCTCATTGCTCTGAAGTGACAGTGTGTGTGTGTGTGTGTGTGTGTGTGTGTGTGTGTGTGTGTGTGTGTGTGTGTGTGTGTGTGTGTGTGTGTGTGTGTGTGTGTGTGTGTGTGTGTGTGTCTCTGAGTGTGTGTGAGCATGTGCACTACGGCAGCTGACTGTGAAGGTCACGCTGCATCACACAACTTCCTCAGGGCACAGAATAAATCAACTCCTTCTCCCCCTCCCCTCCACGCTGAAAGAGAAAGTGTGTGCGTGTGTGTGTGTGTAAACCAAGGAAAGAAACGGAGAGGTTGAGGGAAAGAGATAGTGAGAGAGAGAGAGGTGAGGGGAGGGGTGGAAGAGCTACAGAAAGGCAGAGAAAAAAATGGCATGAAAGAGGAGAGAGGAAAAAAAAACAAAGCCAGAGAAAATGTGATTTCCAGAGCGTGAGAGACTCTAAGAATACTCTGAGTGACAATGATTGACGGGCAAGCTATATCAGTTTGGTATTGGCGCGCACACCCCTCCACCCTTTCGGACGACAGCCCCGGCTTGCCGTTCGCTTCCGTCTGATGCCCAAATTAACCTTCTGGGCGAAGTGAAGGAGCCCAAAGCAGCCTAATCAGAGGCTGATTATGGCAGCGGCGGCTGGCTAAAGGGTCAGGGTAATTGTGCCATCAGAGGCCTGATTGTTTTCAATCAGACGGGCGGCCGAATGACAGCTGGGGGATTGGGGCCCTGATGGAGCCGCGGTGGGCCTAATCAGAGAAGAGAAGGGGAGAAAGACAGAGGGGGAGACAGATCGGGGGGTGGGGGGCTGATTGGTGCAAATGAACAGTCAAAACAGTGAGTCCCCTCCCCACACTGCTGCTTCACTACACAGAGCCGTCACTTTACAACACACACACACACACTTTCACATGGATACATGGACTGACACACATCACACACACATCTATCACATATATGAACATTTATGTAAAAGAACTGTGTTGTTGGAGCCACAGTATGAACAGTATTTAAGTGTGTGTGAGTGTGTGTATAACAGTTTGCTGCAGTGATGAAATTTGTTTACATCTGTGAGCTGAAATGATTGTGACATATTTTACCGTTCATTTAAATATAATCACTACACAAACTAAAACATTAATACTGCACTTCTGGTACCTTCCATATCTCCTCCTCACTCAGGGAGGTGAGGCGGTCGCTCTTTAGCACCTCCCTCAGGAGGCGGTAGGGCAGCTGCAGGGCCTCGTCCTGCCGGCTCTGGCTCAGCTCTGACAGATGCTCCACCAGGAAGCCCACCACGGCCTCCTCCAAGGCAGGGAGATGAAACAGGTCGGCCACACGGTACAGCTCCAGGTAGTTCAGACTGCTCAGCTCCTGCACAGTGAATACAGACACACACACAAAAAAGAAAGCAAATACTGATACTGTTTTTTTTTTTTAAATATGGCATCAAATTTAGGAAGCTTCCATATGATTTTAAAGGTTCACATAACTCCACACCTTTACCCATAGCTTTCTGTTTTTTTTTCCTTCTCCAAAACAGTTGGTCATACACACTGATCCACAAACCTTCATGTTTTAAAGCAACACAAAGATCCCATACTTAGTCTGCTGGTTGTCTTCAGGTTTTTAGATCAATGACAACATCACAGAAGCCAAATTTAGCAAAGGACTGACAAATAACTAGGAGAAGAAAGAAAATATCACATCTGAGGGGAAACGAATTCTTAGTGGAAGAAGACTGCCATCTTCTGGTAGTCTTTAAGAACAACTAACACTCATGAACACATCAGTTATTTTATCCTCTGCTTCTCGACTACAAAAATAAAACAGTCACATGAACGAATCTTTCAGGGTTCAAAAAAATGCACCAAAATTCAATAATGTCATTAGTCACGCTTCTATTGTTATACACTGAAAAAGCTGCATGTTGTTGTTGTTTTTTTACCCCCTAATTTTTTTAAATTTTTTTTGCTAAATAGTACAAGTTAAACTAAAGCTGCAATGAGAATACAGGAATGCTGCAAACTCTTTAAAATCAAATTTAAGAACATTTTAAGGCCTATTACAGACCCAAACAGAAAAATCAATACCTTGATTTGCAGCAGAACAAAGCCCAAATAAATGAACCCATATTACAAATATTGAGCATTCATAACATATTTTATTTATTTATTTATTTATTTATTTATTTATTTATTTATTTAAGTTTTTAAAAAAATTATTCATTCATTCATTTTTATCTTGAAGCCGAATTTGCTAAATCCTGTATTCTTCACCTTTTCTCTTCCGTCAGAGGTTTGTGAACAGGCTCATGGTGAGCTGTAGAAAATGCTGTTTTTGTCATCAGCTAGGAAATTCACATATTAAATAAGTGAATAAATAAACGTCCTATAACATAATCCAGACCATGTTGATGTAATTGAGTACTAAAGCATGTCCCAGATTTTCGAGCTCAAATTTAAGAGCTCTGGGCTGTAAAAGTAACAGTAAGACTTTTTCTGACCTTAAGTTTTCATTATCTGATTTTAAACTTTTTAAAAGATTCATGGTTAACCTGAAAGATTTATGTCATGATCGCATAAAATAACAGTAAAGTGCCAGTCACAGTGTCATTGGACCATTCAGATAAAAGGACTCACAGTCACACAGTGAGAGAGTACTATCGATCAGTTATTCAATACTCTATTAACTTAATCTGCACATCAGAATCCATCATAGGTGGATGATGTATCTGATTTCAAATCGATTGTTGCAGTAGTGTTTTTATTGGTCTGGCATTAATATTCACTGTGCATACTAACCACACACCAATTATCTGATGTGTTCAGGAAGCACAGATGGTGGCAGGGAAAGAGATGAATGAACTCAGGCTCATCCAGGAGTCCACTCAAAAGAAGGTGTCGGCTCATCCTCTCTGATCAGCAGAGATAAGATGTTATACAACCACCAGGTGGCAGATTGGAGCTGTGTTTCTACTATCGTGACCTGGATGAACATGTGATACGCAATGTGGAGCAGGATCTTAGATACCACTACTCCCACAATTACAACCCATAATTATAATGATGATGATGATGATGTATACTTTATCCCTCCTTTACTCATCGCTGTTCACACAGAGCAAATGTTCAAGCTAACACATTTCAATATGGATGTTCTGATATTCATGTTAATAGAATCTAATCTGTATTTGAATTTAAACTGACTTAATCTATTCCAGGAGGACATAAACAGTTGTTTAATCTCAGTGTGTGTCTACTCTGCAACAGCCTTAACCTAATTTGTCTTTACCTGCAGCAGTTTTTGGAAGCAGACCCAGAGGACAGCGGGTTGACTTTGACTCTGATCAAACAGGCAAAAAAAAAAAGTTCAAACAGGCAGCAGGGGGGCCTGGTTGTATCAGACATCTGGACCTCAGGACATGCTTGAAGTGTTCTTGAGCTACGCTGGATGTAGACTGACTCCAGGACTCCTGGTGTTGTATAGAATACAGGCTAACTGCAGGCTGGTGTGTATATTGTTGATTACAACTGCACTTTTTGTTTCACAAATAACGTTCGGCATCAAGCTTTGAAGGGATGTTGAACCGAAGGAATAACCTTAATCTGTTTTTCAAAGGATACATTTACTTTGCTAGAAGAGAGTAACTTCTAATGACACATAATATCTGCCACATGAACAGTGACACAGTGACACATGAATAGTTAAATATGCTGTCGCAGGGCGAGAGGCGGGGTACACCCTGGACTGGTCTCCAGTCAATCACAGGGCTGACAAACAGAGACAGACAACCTTTTATTCACACACTCACACTTACAGGAAATTTAGAATCACCAGTTAACCTGATGAGCATGTTTTTAGACTGTGGGAGGAAGCCGGAGTACCCGGAAAGAACCCATGCATGTACAGGGAGAACATGCAAACTCCCCACAGAAAGACCCACCTGGCAAACCTGGATTTGAACTGGTGACTTTCTGGCTGTGAGGCTGCAGCACTAACAGTTGGGCCACCGTGCAGCCAAAGTTATATATCATACTATTCAAAAAAGTTAATGAGTTATTTGGGTTATGATGGTTAACCAGCCGCCAGGTTAGTTTGGTCATATTTGAACAAAGAAATCCAGATGAACTGATCCCTTTTCTGACCATATTTTATGCTAAGCCAGGCCAATCATCTCCTGGCTGTAGCTTCAGTTTCAACTAACACATATCAGAACAATATCAGCAAAAAACACAAAACTTCCAGAACCATTTTTTTCTACGGATTACAGTTTCTGTCCTGATCGGGAACTTTGAGTTCTTAGTTTATGTGCATCTTCTGGAAATTGTCTCTCTAGTGAAGAAAACATATTGTATAAAGATGAATCTTAGTATCCACCACAAAAAGAGCCTAGATTTATCAGTTACATATCTAAAGCAACTGTTTCAAATCATATTGCTATTAAAAACTCATCCCAGGGAAAAACTGTTCCACTTCAAGCTGTAAATGTCTTTGATTATCTGCACAGATAAAATCACTGGTCTGTTTCAGAGAGGAAGTTCCTTAATATGAAAAGATCTATGTTAACCTGATGTAAACTCTACTGTATGGAGGGAGAGAGAGAGAGAGAGAGAGAGGGAGGTAAGTGTGTGTGTGTGTGAGTGTGTGTGTGTGTGGGTCTGTGTGTGTGTGTTTGTGTGTGTTCGTGTGCACGCACCTGGATGAGGTAGTGGGAGCAGAGGCTGAGCAGCTCCAGCAGCTGAAGGTGGCTTCCTGCAGACAGGACGTCCTGGATCACTGCTGGCTCCAGCAGGATCTGTTCAGAGGAGACAAACAAGGTGACTGGGTTTTATTTTGGTTCTGGGTTTGTTCTTCTTCAGCTTCATTTACACAGCATTCGATCAGTGGCACTGGTTTTCTTCTTTAATTTGATATTAGGAGTTTGAAATTCTTTCATTATTCCAGAGGAACGTACTGTATGGACATTATTTAACCGTAAAGCATGCTTTTTCCATGTTAAATGATAGCACAATGGAATATTGTTAGCCTAATAGCAAAGATACCCAAGTTATCATTTTGTGATGCTTAAGTCATTACAAATTACATAAATAATAAACATAAAATGTAATTGTATTACAGTCAATCACTTTCATCTGGGTTACTTTCATCATTAACCATTTCCTTGCCGCCAATCCTTGATGATGAGGACCACTGCTTTTTTTAATGTCTTCCCATTGAAAAGATCATTGAGTCAGTAGAGATTAAAAAGAGCTGTAAGCTGGTTTGGTAACTTTTTTATCAGACTGAAATGTCTGAACACTTATCAGGTAGACTGTTATAAAGTGTAGCGTCGATATATTAAAGCACAAGTTCAATTCCACACTCTGTGTTTATAAACTCATATTCTACTTAATAGATCACTTATCTTGTACTCTACAAAAATTTAGTAATCTTAAATGTTGTTTTCTTCACTAAAGCAGGCAGCTTTTGTTTTCTTATTTAAACAAAATCAAAAAGCAACACTACTTTCTCTGTGTATGTAACTAATGTGAAAACAACTCAGTCAGCATTTGTTTTCAATCACAAGCCCTGCTGCATATAAATGCTCCAATTATTTAACTGCTGCAGTGTGATAAGGTTTCCCCATGCCTTTCCACTGGGCCCATTTTCCCCACAGCTACCTGATTACTTAAAGTATGAGTGTACCTGAGCTTGTTTTCCCAGCACCAAAGTTAATTCTTTGTCTTTTGATTAAGTTTTGCTTCTAATAGCACATATTCTGAGTTTGCACTTTCAAGGGGTTAATTACTTGGTGTCTTGCTTTGGAAGGATTTGATTTCCTGGTTTCCCTTTCACCAGATTGTTTTCAATTAGGTGGGGCCAGAGGGTGCTTAAAAAGAGCAGCCAGCAATTTTACTTTGTGTGTGTGTGTGTGTGTGTGTGGGGGGGGGGGGGGGGGGGGGCTGTAACAGCCTGCTGTGTGGCTGGGTTTTTTTTTCTTTGTTAAATCTTCAGTTTAGTTGCTTTGATAGAATTCTTTTACATTTTTTCAATAAACAGCCACCTCATCTGTCTGCTGACCTCTCAGTGTTTTTAACCTCTTTTGGCTGGATCTGTATATGGGCACACTTTTTTGGTATCAGTACCAGGAGTAATCTAATATGCAGCAATTGGAAGTCATCACCCATATTACACTCCTTTCCTGTAACTGAAGACACTTAAAAAAAATCACTTTGCTGCGTTGTAATTTTTTCTCTCTCTTAAACCTGCTGCACCTTCACATTCCCATTTATCATGGTTTGGTTTCCAGCAAAGCTAGGGCAGCATAATCTGTGGATTAGCACAAACGTACTCCATTGAAGTGTAAGGTACCGAAAGTGGTGCATGTTTTTCTTTGTTTACATTTTCAGGATGTGTGTGCACCTTTTTAGAAGATGCACATTTTGTATGTGAGGGATATGAAGTGGTAAAGGCAAATGAGTGATCAGAGAAATCCATTTTCTGTAGCTCAATCAGTGGCCTGACATGAAGCAGCAGCAGCAATAAAGGCAACACCAAATAAAAACTGCAATAACAGTAAGTGAATGCTCTTCATATCCCGCTCTCCTCCACTCTCACGGGCCCACTACAGTAAGTGCACTTCAACTCCACACAGCAGAAGTCAGTTTTATAACTCTGTGGCTGGTTGAGTGTGGGAGTATGGTGAGCTCTTGTACAAAACCCACGTTTAATACAATAGCCTTTACGTGGAGAAGAGGACAGAATCAAAGTCTGACCAGGATCTGACCTCTGTGGGCTCTATTTTCACACGTTGAGGTCTAAAAAGTAAATTTGGAGTCTAGAAAATGTCATGTTTGTTTGGAGAATACAGATATATATATATTTGGTAAACCTCCAGAAGGGGTTTAACTGATTGAGTAATCCACAGTGACCTTTGCTGTACGTATAAACATCACTGAGGTTACAGACGGACCCTCAGTCTTAGCATGTCTTGTGGCTGTGTGTCTCACCACTCACTCTGCTGAACAATAAGTTGTGGCTGAAGCATTTTTAGTAGGTCATTATTTACGGTTTGGGGATAAGCACCCTGCCCTCATCTCATCTGCTATCATCTCCTCTGAGCAGACAGGAGCTGAGCCAACCAAAGCAGAGCGGCTTGCGAGCCTGCTGTTGACCTACTTACACTGCCTAACCAACTCTCTCTTTTCTCATTTCCACTGCGGAAATAAAATTAGGAGTAATTACAAAGTTCCTGGCCTCCCAGCATATTGCACAAGTCACTGGGCTGCTTATTGGTCTGAGCACCGCTGCCACTAACAAGGTCAGGGGGGTTATTAGAAATGATCACACTCTTTTCACACTGATAGGAGGAGAAGAGAAGGACAGAGAGCCGGCTCCTGTGACTTTCTTACTGCTTTAGTACTGAAACTGTTCTTTCAGCCTCTGCTGCCTTGATTTTCAACCCTGATGCTAAAAATATCATAAAAATAATATTTCACAGAGAGATCAAACAGCATTTGTGGGAAAATCTAACACAGAATCCCTGGCGCCATAACAGAGGGCCTACAGTTGAGATTAATTGAGGTTAATCCTGCAAATGCAATGTTTGGATGCATTTTATGACATATTTAGCCACGGGCTTACATAGCTACTCTTCATGTACACACTTCCAAAGTACTTATTTGTCATGTGAGCATTACCTTGACTTCATATTTCATAAAGAGCTACTCTCCTAGAAAAAGAAATCAGATAGATGAACTAATCTGCTGTAGACTTCTTACAGAAACAGTTCTGCCCGTTTAACTATAATGCATTCTTGTGTCTCACATGAAAGGTGTTAAAATCTGCACCTTAATAAGCAATATATCGTAAGTCTGATTACCCAAAATAAACGCATCCATAAAATACTGAAAAATAATGCTCACATGCTCATAAAACACTTCCTGCTGCATGGTTATGGGACTCTTGGGCAAGTATTACTTAACCTCTGGGACTGTTTGACTTGGCTTGGCAGCAGTTGGTTGTAATTAGCTGAATGCAGTGAACAGATGCTTGTTTGGTACAGTGCTGGCTTTACACTTACTTACACTTACATTCTTTTTTTGCATGAAATATCTCTAACATCTGAAGAAAATAAATAAACAAACAGTGCCACTTAGTAGCTTTTCACTTTTGAAACGGTGATCTCAGTTAGTATTCAACCTTTTTAAACTGTCTTGTTGTGACGTGTACAGTAAAATGTTCCTTAAATTCTTCTGCCACCACCTTATGGTTGTTTTAGCTCCAGTGTTTTCACTTCATGCTAACTCTTAGGAGCTATTAATGTAGCGAAACTATTCTGTGTGAAAGGTTCTAAAAATGCATACAGACATCCACGAATACGTGTGATTTGATCCACATGTGCATGATTTGATGCCTAAATGTTTAACTGATTAGAAAATGCTTAAGTGGATCTACAAATACATAGAAGTATCATTGAATATGTAGAAGACGTAACAATGGACCTGTGTGTAGTTTAAGGCCTTGTAGTAATACACTCGATATGTGTTTCATGTAAGCATCTGTAAATCTAAAGATTTTTCAGATCAGTTTACATTATAATTTGTATGCACTTGTGGATCAATTCACACATATTTGTGGACGTTTGTACGCAGCTGTGAATCTTTGAACTCATTTCTGGATCATTTCATACAGTTACCCATATAGCTGCCTTCATAGCGCAGATAGTACTCAGATGTATTTAACATTGATTTCCAGAAGATGAGATTGAGGTAAATGGGAACACTACTCTTTTTTTTCCAAGTCCCTCTAGATTGTGGTTATCTATTGGACCTACCTGTCCAGTGTAGGCAAAGTCCAACGCGTGCTTCAGTCCAACACTGGTCACTCCTTGCAATGTCACCTCGTCCGCCTCACTCTCCACCATGCACAAGCTAAACATAGCCTGATGACACATTAGACAAAGATAGAAGTAAACTGAAGGAACACCACCACACAGACATTTTTATGACATTCTCTAAAAGGGACCTAAAAGAATGGCTGATAATCACAGGAGGATAAAATCAATCTAACTTTGATTTTCCAGCCCTCCAGTGTATCTCTGAAGGTTAACTATATTATTGTATAGGAAAAACAGCCCCAGAAATCGTTTCTGAATGTGTACCTGATTCAAAACAGCATCACTCTAAATCAAACCTGCCACTTACAGCATCCAGAGCCCTTCTGTATTGATTTACCAGGCTTGGCCCCAGAGGTAAGCAAGAATAAATAGAACATTTGGTACTTTCTGTTACACAGCCTCTCTGTCTCTTTCCCTCTGTTTAGCGTACTCACATAAACAGGGACACATGTGCGCACCACTTCATGTGAAATCAAAGCGGTGGACACAGCATCTGCAGTCTGGCCCTGTGTGAGTCCAGCTCGCTGCTCGCTAATCAAAGCTATTGACTGGTGTCACACCATGAGGGATGACAGAGCCATTGATCAGCAGAGCCCAGCAGTGAGGAGGGGAAGAGTGATAGGAGGGGAAGGTTGAAAGTGGCCATGATGGAGACTCTTTATGTTATTGTTTTATTTATTGTATGACATTGATTCAGACAGAAACTACGATTCACATTTGTAAAGATACGTCAGCTGATGTAGAGCAGGACTACTGCTTGGGGGGCAGATCTTGATAGCTTGCAATCTTTCATATCATTTCAATCAAAGTGTCAGAGTCACTCAACACTATCTGTACTCAGAGGCTGGTGAACAACAACATTATCATCTTAGAAAGCCCTCAGGCAGACCAGTTACCGCAGCATAGCATCCCTTCATGTCATGAAAACCACATTAATTCCTCTCAGTACGCATCCAATTTTTCCTGATTCATAGCATCCCTAAACTTCAACCAGGCCAGAAACGCCCCTGGCTCCTCAGCATTGTGTGAGAGATGTGTGAGGCAGGGTCGACATGAGGCCACGATGAATTTTAACCAAGGCATACACGTCTCTCCTTAGAGCACAGCCTTGTTGATTCACCACTGCGCTAATTAAAAATCCACTGGTCCACTGAGCACAGGAAGGCCGATGGCTAAACCTGGGGTGTGATCGTCGCTAAGCTGTGGTCAGTGTGTGCAAGGGTGTAGAAAACAGAAAGCTGACTGGCTGAAAATGAAAGGGGGAGTTTGCATGAGAGAGAAGAGAGCAACACTGTGTGTTCTTCATGTTAGTGTGTGTTTGGAAGTGAGTTTCATAGAGGCCTCGGAAAGTGTTTGCAGGACTGTCAGCCTCTAGCCTCATTGCGCCTGACCTTGGAGGAGGAGCTGGGGGACAGCTTGTGATGATGTATGGCACCTCTGACTTGGCATATAGATTGGGTGGAGAGACAAATGAAACCACAGGGCCACACTCGCTACTGTGGTCCTTTTACATGATGCTGCATGGAAGCTCTGCAGTTAACCTGACCTGCCAAGAGAATTATGTGTTCACTGATTGTGATCATACCAGCGAGGCCTTGTGACTGTGTTATATATCCAGTGTTAAAGCCACATTCAGTTAACAATCTCTAAAGGTCTGTGGGATCCTTTAACCAGACTATTAAAAACAGAATCTGCTGCATGTTGTTTCATACAACAACATTGTTATTACAGGAAATAGTTTATGTGTTCTTAAAACATGGCTTAACTGACAGCTAATGCATATTTCAGAACAGTCCAACTTCAGCTGCTACAAGTGACTCATTCATGCCTGTCCTACCACAACATGTATAATTATAATATGAGACCCACATAGTCCTAAGTATCATTAAGTATACTGGTCTCTAGGGATGCACTAAAATTTCGGCCACCGAAAGTGGCTCAAAAAGGAATTTTTATTTTTTCAGCTGAAAGACTTTAATCTCCGAAACAACACGACCAGAACGGTACGTTGTGATGACGCAAGCTAAAAGCCAAAGTATTTCAATACATCTGAGAAGGCCCACGGATAGGGATTTACAAAGCGTGTAATGCACACACAAGAAATGATCCAGGTTGCAATGGATCCTGAGAACCCGCTTGAGGAGAAGTGCACAGTGCAGGAGAAGGAGAGCAGAGCGCAGAAAGAAGGACTCAACGCTCTGAACCAGACAAGGTGCATTCCTCTCTTATACATCAGGTTTATACATTGTTCTTTTATTTAACAGACTAATTAGTCTTATAATGCTATTTATTTTTTAATGCTCCAGAATTTCAACTACTAACTCTCCTGATGCCTCCTCCACTGTTGCCATGCACCAGTAGTATCATCATGAGTTTACATATAAAATGTTATTTAATGTTATTTAACAAATTATAAAACATAGACTTATGTTTTTGGACTCCTTATCTGACCTGAAAAAGTTTGGAAAAGACTATTTAAGAGAATCATTCAATCTCATTCATAATACCACCTCTTCAAGGTGTGAACATCTATCCATCCATCCATCCATCCATGCATCTTCTATACCATTTATCCTGTTCAGGGTCATGGGTTGCTGGATCTATCCCAGCTGGCGAGAGGCAGGGGTACAGATTGCCAGTCAATCGCAGGACTGACACATAGAGACAGACAACCTTTCACGCTCACTCTCAGACCTACAGGCAATTTAGATTAATCGATTAAGCTAGTGAACATGTTTTTGGACTCTTGGAGAAAGCCAGAGTACCCAGAGAGAACCCACACATGCACGGGGAAAGCATGCAAACTCCACACAGAAAGGCACACCTTGCCTGATCTGGGATTGGAACAGGAGACCTTCTTGCTGTGAGACTACAGAGCTAACAGCTGTCCAACCATGTAGCCAATGTGTGAAAATATCCCAAAAAATGATAGTGTATGTTGTACCTTAGGCACAAAGACAATAACAGCTTTTGATGTAAATTCTGGTCTAGCTGCAGGGTGAGCAGACAAAGTGTCTGCATGACAAAGAAAGCAAGGAGGAGTTATGTCTGTGAGTGTGTGTCTGAGTGGGCGCTCACACTGGAGGTGTTGTGGTTGCTGATGTGAGTGAGTTGGCCATATCTCCCTGAACTGTCCAGACATCTCAGTAATGTGATGGCATTGAAAGAGATGGATGACACATTCAGGACATGTTTCAGGTGAATAATCCACACATGGTCGAGTATTTCATTACAATTGATCACCTCTGCTGAGTTAGACAATGTGTTATAACCACTACTATGTTTGTGTGTGTGAAAGAAAGAGGCTGGCACAAAAAGAGAGAGAGAGAGAGAGAGGGAGAGAGAGAGAGAGAGAGAGAGAGAGAGAGAGAGAGAGAGAGAGAGAGAGAGAGAACACCGTCTATTCACAACACAAGGCCCACTCATCTCCTCAGTAAATTAACTAAATGAAACCCAGCAGTGGAGTCAGATGACAAACTGCAGATTGTGTTGTGAAGCCCCCACAGAGGAACAGGGGATCAGAGTGAGATTTCTTGCTTACTGTAGCAGGCTGATCTAATAATCTGAGAGATGGTAAACAGTGTTGCTTGGCTCAGCAAGGACTCAAAAGACCAGCCTTTAAAAATGGAGCTGAAGAACAACAAAAATTGAGGAGGACAAACACAAAGAAGAGAGGAGTGTGTGGCACCCTGTGCTCAAAAACACATACACTACCACACAGAGGGTCTAATCTCTGAGCATCTTGAACTATATCATCTGCCTCTCATTTTTAAGAGGGATTAATTTCTACTTCTAAATCTGCTCAGTGTCTCTAAATCAGATCTCATCTGTGCCCTTTTCCCTGTGCGGCCATCTCCTGTCTGGCTGCCTGACAGTGTAACTGAGGCTACATCTGTTGCTTAGCTAGAATCATCAAAAACAGGCTCCTGGATACTCAGGGAGGATTAATCTGCTACAGTAATCTTAACCCAGACCAAATATCTTGGTACCTTATTTTCTGAATGATATGTGTAAAAATCAAATCATTTTGTTTCTCATGTAGTTTCTCCAGAGCCTGGGCGCATGGCAGAGTACTTGGGAGAGTATGAAACAATGGCTGGCTGTGCTAACAGAGTCATCTGACTGAAACAGATTGTGTGGTAGTTCTAACAATGTAACAGCCTTGTAAATGGTTATGTAACAGATTTTTGTCACCTCTGTCATATCAACAGTGGGCTACACTGTATGACTAATTCCTGCTTTTTACAGCAGAAATATTAGCCTGGTATGTGAGTAATCATAGTATATACAGTATATATACCACTTACCTACAAACATAAAGAGATGTGCATTTATAAAACCTCATGTTGTTTCAGTCCAGCTACAGATTTGTAATTTTAGGAATGAAATATTGTTCAGAACTCACCCTAAAGTAATCGCTGCATGCTGCCAGGACCGCTTTGTGGGCATGAAACTTCTGCTCACCAGCGACCAGGGTCACGTCACACAGCAAGCCATCCTTCCTCTGCTGGTTCAGGGCAGCAAGGACCGAGTCCTGGTGGGACTTTGACTGACAGAGCCTCTGTCCTGTCAGCATCTCCCTACTGCTGCACGCACACACACACACACACACACACACACACACACACACACACACACACACACACACACACACACACACACACAATAAATGATACTATTACATGTGAAGCCTCTCTAGCAGTACTGTGTAGTACATGATTGCTTTTTATCGTCTTAATATAACACATCACAAAGACATTTGGATTTTATGCTCTCATTGTGTATGGCCTTTTTTTTTCTTTGTGCGTTTCATAAGATCAGATTGATGGAACAGCGTACAGTCTACTAATGTTATACCCAGAATATCGACTTGAATTTAGACGCCGTCCAAGAAGTTAAATGGATTTTTTTCACTTTTCAGTCATTTCAAATGTTTGTTTCTCTTTGTTCTTTGCCATTTAACAGCAAAGGTGATCAAATTAAAAATGACCTACCACCTTAGTCCAATTACAAAATCAATTACAACCTCATTACCACCAATAATCATTATGTTGAGATCAGAAAGTGTTTTATGAATATTGGATCATTAACTTTGACTTTACTCTGGGCTGTCAGAGAGCGTTAGCCTGCTAACAATAAAATATTATTCAGGGAAAATGGTGAAATCATATCATTTTAAAGGTTGCACTGGCAGTGAACGAAGCAGCATTATTCTCCTTTTAACTGATTGAAACGTCTCAGTGTATTTTTTTTTGTACTTATTAGTGCATTTGCTACTCGTCTCTCTTTAATTCTTCTTTTTATCTATATAATTAATTTCCATTTTGTCTCATCTTATTGCTTTTTTTTCTTTGGTGTCTTAGGTTCTTTCCTTGTTCGTATATTTATGCTTGTCTTGTCAAAACACTTTGTAAGCCAATGTTTTAAAAGATGCGATTTATAAGAAAAATTACAGTTATAAGCTGAAAGATCTGTTGTCTGAAAAAAAGAAAGCATAACAGTACATTCTAACTCCTACAAATGCTTTAATCGCGGCTTCTGTGGTTTCACTTCATGTCTTTTAAACAGCAGGTTTTTGAAAATAAAAACATTGACAAAAACGATGTGTAAAAACAGAACAAAAATGCTTTGAACAGAAACATACATTTCACACCCACATGTTGGTATGAATTAAAACAGCCTTTCCATAGGTGTCTCACAACGTGCTAGTTTCACTTTGAGACGAAAGAGATTTCAAGAAATACAAAGTCAATGAAATGATTCATTGTTTTTATAGTTGAAACTACTTTTAACATTGAACCATGGAACCACAAACAAGTGACACCATGCCATATAAAATACTACTAATAATAATAATTGATAAGACTGAAATAGCACTTTTCTAAATGCTGTATGAGTCATAGTAGCAGAGATAGCTGCAGATACGGAAAAAGTACTATAACAATAGGGAGGCAGCACAAGGCACGTGATTTAGTGTTTTTCTTGTTGTTGTTTGTTTGTTTTTGTTTTCTTTTTAAAAAGGTGAGTTTTTTCCTGAAGATGCAGTCCTTGGTCTTGGAGATGGGGCACAAGAGGCTAGCATTTAATGATCAGAAGAGGCAATTTCTAGGGAGCGGCGTTTAAGAGGGCTGAACAGGTATGAGGGGGTGAGGTTATTGAGGGCTATGTAGCTTGAAGTGGATTGGGCGCTGTATGAGGAGCCAGTGAAGGTGCTGAAATAGGTCTGATGTGAGCTATGGGGCGGGAGTGGGTGGCCAACCTTGCAGTTGGGTTCTGAACATACCGAATTGTAGTTTTTGGATGTGAGTAGAGGTAACTCTGTAAAGGAATCTGTTGCAGTTTCGAGGTTATGAAGGCATGGATGAGTGTTTCTGCTGCAGCAGAGAGGGCAGGTCTGAGTTGTGCAATGTTACAGAGGGTTTGGTTTGGATTTTGAATGGGCTCGAGGATGATGACTATGATTTGCTGAGACACTTTTAAATAACACTTTTTGTCCCATTAGGCTCTACTCTGTAGTACATTTTTTTCTGGTTGATGAGACAAACACATGACTACACAAGTTGTCTCAAAGATTTTGTTTGACTAGTTGACTGATGGTCTGGCTATGTGCTGTGTATCTGTGGAGCACACATAAATTTCCCGTTTCTTCGCTCCCCTCAGTCCCTTTGCGTGTGTACCCATCCATCAGCAGCCTGCCACCCTGTCCATCCAAATCCATCTCTGTCAACTTAAGTCATGGCAGTCTCCCTAAATGCTGCTGTCTGCCAGGAGCTTTGCTCTGTCACCTTCATGGTAATGGGGTGTAAGACAGAGGAAATAATGTGTGTGTGGGTTGGTGCGTGTGCACGCTGTGGGCCAGAGGTGCTAGAAAGGATGACTCAGGCTGTTTGTTGGTTGCTGGCCTCTGCCAGAGGGAAGAGCCAGGAGAGAGAAGGACAAAGTAGCAGTGATGGATGAAAGTGAACAGAAATCACAGCAATTTCATGTCTGCTTCCATGTTACGTTCAAGGGTTTCAGTCTTCAGTGCACCCAATAGTTATGAGGGAGGGAAATTGTTATGATCGAGGCATATGATGTGCTTTATCAGTTTTATGCTGTGGACTACAATCAAAGTGCAGTGATTAAATTCTTAAATACTCTTCTCTGAAAATGGCCGATTCATTAAAAGCAGATTTTTTTTCCAAATATAAATTGTAAATTGTTTCAGCAAACTGCTTTTGTTTTTTCTTTTAGCTGTAATGCAACCATTACCATCTTTTCTTCAGTCGACACCCTGAAGTCTCTGGCTTCATGGCCCTATTCAAAAACTCTTGCAATTGTAAAAGTTAGATTACTCAAGCACAAGCTTTGATGACATAACCTGAAATTGTTTGTTCTCAATCATAACAATGGTCCTTACATGCTACAAAAGCCAACATGTGACCATTTTCACAGCTGAATAGAACCAAGTTTCTGTGCTAAAGCCACAATGAATTACAGCTTTTTACAGCAGAACTGATCTTTGCCACAACCCATTTTTCCACCATTATACAAGGTAAGAGACGGGTTAAATCTTGCACATAGAGACTTAAAATATTGAAAGGGAAAGAAGAAAGAAAAGATCTTTTTTTAAAGTGATGCTAAAAAGACCAAAATCAACACAAAGTTGACCTTACACAACCATTACCTGAAATATTTTATACATTTGTGTCCCATGGATTTGGTATTTGTAAAAGACAAAACATGAAGAGAAAAGAAAGACGAGGAAAATGGAAAAACAAGCTTTTCTGCTCCATGTTTCTTCATCATGTGCACTGTAGTTTATTAACCAACCTGATGCTCACTTGAGCATTAAATCAACACCTGTTAAACATATTCAGTTTATTTTCAATATATCAACTAACAAGGATAACTTCAAGCTAATAAAGACAAGATTTTTTTTATCTTTGCAAAAGTACAATTAGTTGCCTTTATGTAACAGAGAAGTATCTAAACAAGTATTTCTGCTTTTTTTAAGTAGTAAATATCTAATTATACTCAATTTGAGACAAATTCACCTGAGAAGTCTGGAAAATGTCTTATTTAAAGACTGGACTAAAATGACACCTGAATTGCTTAAAAAAATCTGCCAATATGGTAATAAAAATGTCTTCTCTAGTTTCTTAAAATATAAACAATGTCTTAATACAAGAATTTGAACAAGTATTTTTTTCTCTCCGCATGTAGATATTTTTTTTCTACTCTACACACAATTTTGACCTAATTTATTATCTTGAAATGTGACATTTTATGGACTTCTCAGGTGAATGTGGCTCAATTATTCATTCATATTCTGCTGCTTATCATTTTCAGGGTCACGGTGGCTGGAGCCTATCACAGCTGTCTTAGGGTGAGTGGCGACTATGGCTCAGTGGTAGAGTTGTCTCAATCGGAAGGTCGAGGGTTAGATTCCCAGCTCCTGCAGTCACATGTTGAAGTGTCCTTGAGCAAGATACTGAACCCCAAATTGCTCCCACCGTTGTTCAGTGATGTGTGAATGGCTATGAATGGTTTAGATCAAACTGATGGTTCTTATCATAGAACATTCTACCATTAGTGTGTGAATGTGATCTACACCACATCGAGAGGATCGAGACTAGCAGTGTAAAGCGCTTTAAGTAGTCAGGAAGACTAGAAAGGTGCTATATAAGTACTGGTCCACCCTGGACTGGTTGCCAGCCAATCATAGAGACAGACAACCTTTCACATTCACACCTATGGGCAGTTTAGATTAACCAATTAATCTCTTGAGCACGTCTTTGGACTGTCAGAGAAAATCTGAGTACCCGGGGAGAGCCCATGCATGCACAGGGCGAACATGCAAACTCCATAAAGAAGGGCCCACATTGTCCAAACCAGGATTTGAACTGGTGACCTTCCTGTGGCTGTGAGGCAGCAGCACTAACTGTTGCAGCCCCAATGTGGCTCATACGAAGACAACTTTTACTAAAGAAGACATAAAGACGGCATAAAAACTAGCTTAGATTTCTGTTTTGCTGTTTAAGTTTTGACCAGAAAATTAATCCCCCTTATGATAAAAAATTATATGCTATATTTACTGTTTTGATAAAAAGGAGTTGTTGGTCTTTTTTGTTATTTTGACAGGGTTTGTTAATTGTAATTTAAAAAATATTTCTTCTTCAAGTCCATCAACATTTTTCTAACCTTCACCTTTTTCTAACCTTTTAAGCAAATAACCACAGAAACCTAATAAAGCCTGAATACTTGAAAACCTTCTTTAATTCCCACATTTTTCTATGAAGTTCTTTTAATGATTGAAATTAGGATTTTTTTCCAGTCTTACAGAGAAGGCACTCCCTGTCCACATTTGATAAAATAACACAAACATACAGGATCTCTTCCAGTCCTGCTTAGTTTGAGTCTGCTTGTGTCGTGACCTTAAATCTACATTCAGGGTGTATGCACACCACTTACCTGAGGCTGGGTTCAGAAGGCATGCCCCTGTACAAAGGAAGAGAAGATGGTGGAGGAGATGGAGGGGAGGTGTGAAGTGGCTCCTGAAGACAGTTGTCTCCTCACTGGGAACATACATCAGCCTAATAGGACAGAGCAGCATGTCAGCTTTACTCAGTCCATCCCCTGGACCCTGTCACAATGTCACAGCTTTCTGCGCGACGTGTGAAGGGATACAACCACGCATCAGGCTTAATGCTGACTCCATCCTTCTCTCAGCTACACTGCCTTTGACTTTGACCATTCTCAACGATTTTCTCTCAGGGCTCTTTTATGTGCAACATGGAGGCAGAGAGCCACAGGCAGAACAGAATCAAAAAGCTCAGCAACTCTCAAAACAATCTAGGAGTCTAAATTACACCAAGTCCCTCTGGTGTAGCTACAACCTTGACATAATGTGCAACACACCTGAATATGATATCCCTCTGTCTCCCGTCGTATAATACTTAATAGCACATGAGAGAATAGAGGTCAGCAAAGATGCACTCTGAAATCCAAGCTGCTTCGGTTTCTCTGATTAGAATACAACACATTGCTGTATAGTAAGCCGCCTCAGGTGCTCTTGTAGGCTACTTGATAGAAGGAGCCTGTGGACGTACGTGGTTCACTTTAAGTGGAGGCAGGACTGAGTACATGACTGGCTGCACTCGAACGAAGTCCCAGAGAAATCTGTTTATCGATCTCATCATGAGTGACCTTCAGACACACAGCCACGGCTGCTGCTGCTGATGGATGAGGGAGAAAGGGAGCTTATCCTGGATAGTCCAACCCCAAAACTGAGCAACACATGCTGAGAGCATGCACTTCATCCAAAATGAGCTGAGGACAATTTGGTTACACATTCTGTAGAAGAAAAACATGCAGATGTAGTCGTAACTGGTGACTGTGAAATCAGATCAGAAGAGCAGATAAGAACTGAGCCCTAGCTTCACTATTTGTACATCTTTTTGGGTCTCTCTCTCTTTTCCTTTCAAAATATATCCTTAACATAGGGTTTTTATTTCTATTGTATTGCTCATGTCCAAACATCTATCAACACTTCTCTGTGACAATGAGTTTCTATCGTTCAGGCCTCAGAAAAGATTAAACATATCTGTAGGTGGATATATTTAGGGTCATAATCGTATCAAGTAGGCCATTGTTTTCTCTAAAAAAGCATAATCTCCTGACTGGAAACACACAGTTGTAAAAGCTTTCTTTACCTCATAAAAAACCGCCAACAGAAGCCAGTGATGAGAGTGGGAGTGTGTCTTGTGTTGCCAGATCAGCAGTCACCATTAGTACATTAACTGTCACTTTCTAAAAGCTCCCGGCTGTCAAAAGGTCTCCTAGCAACAGGCCAGCGCCTCGGTCCAGAAACTAAGGGACGCAGCCACCTCTTCCGCACCGAGCACAATAATCCTGTTGCATCCATCACCGCGCACGCTAAAATAATCCACTCCTAATTCTATTTGGAGCTATTTACAGTTTTGCAGGGATACACTGTATTTACCTCTTCCCCTTATAAATGTGTACCAAGCTCACGCACCTCATAAGAATCTGTAGTGATTCGGTCCCGTCCCCTGTGGCGGCGAGTCCCTAAAAAATGTCATCTGACGTCCGGGCTGGGCTGCTCGTCTACATCCGCGACGAGAGGAAAGGAGAGCACAACAGCAAACAGACGTGCTCAATTCTCGTGGACACTTTGTTGGCTGTACTGTAGCACCTAAATTGTTACATTATAACCCCGCCTCTCACCGCGGTCACATGAGTGCTAACATAGACGAGAAACAGCGCCCCCATGTGGGTAATTGGACAACGGCAAAGCATTGAGGCTGAACAGCAGCTTGTAGGAACATTAGGGTTCCTCACAAGGACGAGTCTGATTAATCTGACTGTCACTGAACACTACGCTGCTCCGGATGTTATAGACGGAAAAAACCTTGTCCACTACTCCACGCCCATCTACTAATATTTAGGAAAGAAACAGACCGGCCTCTTGATGTGGATTTATTTAAATGCGTAACAATGGGTGGTGATATCTAAATCACCAAATACCAAAAATTATGTATACCCCACCTTTTTTCAAGTTTAAAAGACCTCAAAAACGTCCATACTTCAGTCTGGTATTGTTCTAGCCTTTATTTGCGATTGTACTAATGCTGCATTCAATTGCTCTCTGTTAAACCCACTTCTACCATTGTCAGAGCATCAGGACTAATTCTGTACACCACTTGTTTCAGCATAAAGATAGATGATAGATTGACTTTCACTATCCTTTCAAGGAAATTTATAGCCACAGTCTGAACAAAATACATCTTTTCAACTTGTTTTGTGTTCGTGCCTTCTCGCTTTTGAAATATCTACACAGTTTCAATAACATATTTTATATTCTTTACTATGTCAGCACCATTTTGATCTTACACTATTAAATAAAATTACTGAATCCTCCAACATAACTAAAACTTTATTTTACGTTTTCCAAGGTTTAGTGTTAAAACCACGGACTATATAATAAACAATTCTCGCAGCAGCAAGTTTACAATGGTAAAATTTCCAACTACATTTGAAGGCAGCTTCACAACACAGCAGCACGTCTGAAAGAAAGGACTGAGTAGGAGCTTGTCGCAGGAAACACGCTCATGAAATTCCCCACGGAATACCTCCAGCCTGTGTTCAAGTAGTCAGCTGTGACAACTCTACGTTTAGAGTAAGTGTTTGTTTTTCCTTTTCCCCCCAAAGAGTTTCTCTCTAACTTTCTCAACCGAAGTTTTCGGGCCCCATGGCAGTGACCGAAGCAGGCATGTTTACTGTACGCCGTTCCAGCTTTTAGCTTCTAATGCACGGGAAAACCACTTTCCTGTTGTAGATTTCTTTTACAAGGACATTGATTCCTGTGGTTAACTAAGTTTTGGACATGTAAGAAGGTTCTGATGTGTTTTTATCGACGCGTAAATGTCTGCTTACATCTAAATAGGTGGTGGTAAATGATAAAGTTTAGCTGTGTAAACTTGTACTGTCCCTAATGCTAATATGCTAACAAAAAGTTAATAACCAACCGACTTCAGGATACTATGCTGTTAGTAATACTTGAGCTCCACTAAAAGAATTTAAGTCACATGCCAAAATATGTGCATTTTGAAAACTTTAATGTGGTAAAAAAAAAAAAAAAGTGAAATACCGAAAAAATCACCCACCTGTTGATCTGCTCATTCGTACAGGATGGTGTTTTCATGCAAAACTCTCAAATCCTGCTTGTTTTCAGACGCACACGTATACACTGGATGCAGAAAATGAACAAGTATTCATATCCTTAAATTGCTGTGGTACTTTAAAATTTAAATAAATACTGCATATTTAGACACTTTGCATCTGTGAACACGATGTTAGTGATTAACATTGTGTTCACAGATGAATTGTGTCAATAATTCAGTATCGTTTGTTTATGCAAATGTGTGCATTAGTACCTGTGAAGCTTCAATGTGCAACAGGTAGTTCAGACATACTAAAACACTCTGGATGTCTTGCATTCAATGTGCATGATCTTCCAGTCTGTAGTGGGATTGATTACATGCTAGTCCCATAATTTTGTTTAACTGACATCTCAATGCCAAACATTCTAAACAATATTACTAAATTTCATCTTAAGACTGCAAAGGTAACCATGGGTCCCCCCACCCCCTTCCCCCCATAAAAAAACCGAAACAACAAAAAACCTTACCATCAATTTTCCTGGTTAAACTTGACTTTCTAAATGTTAAACAATAAAAGGTTCTACCATGTATGACCTAAATATTAGCATGATTCAAGAACAATGATTAGAGCTGAAACAGAGATGTGTCCTAAACTAACTTATTTTAATTTTAATTTGCAGGGCTGTGGGATTGGTGTCCCTCCTGGTGAATCATGGGAAAGTTCCACCTGTTACAGTGCCCACTGCCTCCACAAAGATGACCCCAGAAGAAATGAAATGTAGATGACAGCGTGAAACAGAGGAGTTTAACCCTTGGCTAAATTATCCTCACAGCGAGCCAAAAGAAACCTGTCCTAGTTGGATACACTCACTCACATTCCTTACCAATCAGTCACTGCCATGTTGATGCCAGGACAGCTGTGGGCATGCCTGGCCTTCATATGGGTGGGAAGCTCAAGCGCCCACAGCTTGTTTACCTGTGAGCCCATCAAAGTGTATCGATGCATGGGAATGCCTTACAACATGACCTTCTTCCCCAACATGATGGAGCACTATGACCAGGATGTGGCAGCTAGCAAGATGGAGGTGAGTCCTGTGTGATTCATACCTATGCCTGCAGTTGCTTTTGTGCCGTTAAAAATTTGAATCTGCTACTCAAATGTGAAGCATTTTTTATTGCGGTTTTAACCATTATTTTCTTAGAATCTTTTTCTTTGTGCTGCACACAACATGTCAAAGGTCAATTTTTACCTTGTAGCCCTCAATAGGGCACTCATTGAAACACTTAGAAATCAAAAATTTTAGCCCTAGAGGGTTATTGGAGGAAATCACAAGACTATTAAATTTTTGTAACATTTTTTCAAAATCTTTAATTTTTTACTCTGTGCAGGAATGACCAAAAACCTTTGCCCTATGACGGGTAATGCTAGGCAGACCAGGAAATACAAGCAAATTCTGTAGGTGGGAACAGCAGTTATGAGCATATATAGCCAAAACCCTACATAACTTTATTTTCAAATGATATATGTAATTACATTTTTATTCAAGGTGAGAGACTTGTCAACTGTTAATATACTGTCCCCCAGGGATCTCAGCCTGGCCTCTTTGTTTAGAAACCAGCTGAAGAACTGTCATGGGGTAAACTCTACCACTTAATTTAATTCATTTCAACAAACTATAATCGAAACACTAATTTTAGTGTCACTGTAAGCTTTATTTAGAATTCTTTTACACATTCAGAGTTTTTTTTTCACCTTGCTCTCAGAAAGCCTCTTTGTTTAGGATTTGCACGGTAGTTGCAAACACGGTATACTTTGATAATGGTACCATAGGTTGTGTCATAATGCAACAAGACACCCACTCAAAACCAATTTGAGCAAAACTTCCATTTAGCATCTTTTTTTCCTGATTCACATGTTTGAAAACTGAAAAAATGGTGAAAAAGTAGCGTTCATTAAAGCTGGATGGTGAACAGACTGCAGTCATACTTGAGCTGCTGATATCCTCTGATTTGGTCCTGAAGTAATGTTACCAAGGCCCCACTATCATCTGCTCTACAGTTAGCACACAAGTTTCTCCCCCGGCCTCTTCCTAAATCTGGCACACACTTATATCAGTGACTGAGTTTACCTTTCTTAAAATTAGCTTAATTCAGAAGTATAAGGCGACAATCCAAATCCAAAAAGTTGCCAAGAGGCTAAGATGAAGAGACCAGCTTGCGACCAAAGAATTACCACAAGTCCATGGGTTCGTTTGATGTCTTTATTTTACGCTCTCATGGGAATCCAAACACTGCACGGTGTCACAACAATGCTTCCACTACACCGCAAGGTGTGATAAAATGAGCAGCCTGTTTGGAGTGCAAAAAGGGTACTTCAAATGCGGTCAGCAAAAAGTAGGACCTCTTCCTCTCACCCTCTTTCCACCAAGTTCCTCTAACCTGTGCAGGTGAACTACTTGTAAAACTTGGAGGTGTACTGCCCACCATACTAAAAATGAACCACGTGACCCACTCACTGGAAGTGACAAAACAACAAGGACTCATTCATAAATATCTGTCACCTACAAGAAGTAAAGTAAAAACAGGACTTTCTTCGGTAGCTAGTAGCCTAGCTTATGTGCCAGTTCTTCAAACCTGTCTACTATTGACAAGTGTCTCATACAACCCTTGTTAAAACTCACAAACTATCCCTTTACATTTGAACAGATGTCACAAAATTGTGTTTTCAGCTTAAATGAGGACCTTGAAAGCAGCAGTGAACCTGCTGAAGGGTGAAGCTCGATTTAGGAATAGAGGCGAGAAAAATGATGACGAGGGATTGCACAGCTGCTTGACTTTCCTAAAGGTTCTCATTGGTCTGTGTTTGCATTTAGATTTGATATGAAGCCCTTTAAAAAACACTAGTGCTGCATATAAATAAAACTGCTATTCAAGTCACTTTTGGAGATAATTAATATCATTGAAAATAATTGCTTTAATTCATCCTGCTGGTGGCACCAGTGTTTAAACTGTGGTGTCTGTCAGCCTGTAAAAGAGTGAATTGATTGAACTGTAATTACAACTCTTGGATGGGAGCAATAAACAAATATTCACATTTACACTTAGTTCTCCAGCCACAGTGTTGATTTTCAGGAACAAACATTTAGTATCTAATCTGATTAAATGATGCTCTGTGCTGTAAACATGATGGCTGTGCAGAGCTGACAGGACATTGAGCAGGATTATCTTTATTATGAATGCAATAATAAATTAGGGACATGCTTATTATGGTAGCACTTTGATCCCTGATTGTGATTCAGAAGAGTGTCTTATGAGTAACAAGGTTTCAGGACATCTCACGGCTGCAACTTGAGTTTCAAGAAATCTTCTGACACCATACGCTGACCTATGAGAGAGATACAGCTAATACTAGATAAACAAGCTTCTTTGTGTGCGTGTGTAAGGATGTTGAGAGGATACAGCTCTGTTATGTGGAGGTGTTGACACTGTTAGTTGGGATTCAGTGTCAATATATTTATATTTTCCTTAAAGGGATTTTAGAATCCATTCATCAGCATTCAGTTTTACTTCCAGCATAGTTTACATTTTATACGTCATGAACTCTTGTCTAGTTGTTGTTTCTCGTATGCCTATAGACTAAGTGTTGTCTCGTGTCTCTCCTCAGCAATGAATTTAGGTTCCCTTGTTGGTGCTTCTACATCCTGGCATTCCTGAAGGTTAGGGTTTGAGTTACACACATTTGGTGTCAGAGCACTGAGTTTGAACAGTGATGTGTTGAAGGACTCTTTTGTGTGGCATCTGGCAAAGGTAGCAGGCAGGTATCAGCTTTTTATTTCACAGCAAACTTTGCCACAGGCGACTTCATGGACTTTGTTGTGCAGGGCCTTTGATATCTGAAGGAAGGGGGGAGGGGGGCACACCCAGGTTCACACAAAGCTGAGCCAGCATACCACAATGAGAGTATTCTATCTCTGTTAATCACTCACTCATGTCTCCCCGGTACGCCGTCCTACCTCCGCTGTCTTGTCTCCTAGGTGGCTGGATTACACTTCCTGGCTTTTTCTCAGCCGCACATTCTGTGCATAACTTTGTCTTTGAAAGTGTGCTGTGGTTTATCCCAAAGCCCTGATGCTGCATACAAGCAGAGTTTTTCCTGCAGTATAGGTTCAGTCAGGCCTATCGGTGGGATTTTCCGGAGGAAGGCTAACCTTTTCCCGCCCTCAGTCCCAGATTTCACAAAGTTGTCAGTTTGGGGACAGAAAAGTCCAAAATGTCACAGAACAAAGTGGGAGAAAAAAATGATTTATGTTCTGTTTTTTTAAATTAAATCTTGCTTTTTCTTTAGTATAAAATTTAGTGGAAGTTTTTTGCCTCTCAGTAAAATTATTGTAACTTCTGCCCCAGATTCAGGCTGGAGGTCTGTAATGGGGCAGTTTTTACAGTAACATGTTGAGCAATGAGCAGCTCACTGAGAAGGAGTCGGGGACCTCCGCTGGAGAGAAACAAGGACACTCACTGTCAACCTCGGCCCTCGAGACAGGCCCACTGCCAGACTGCAGTGCAGAAAAAAAAGAAGAGAGGGAACTTTGAATAGTGAGCTGTGTTTGAGTGTGTGTGTGTGTGTTTTTTCTACAAATATTAGCAGAATAGACTGACAAATCTGTCTGAAGCAGTTTGCTGCCATGACAAAGGAACTTCTCTACATGGTTACACTTTTAGTGAATCTATTGATTCAGAAGAATCAGATAATCTTCTGTGACATTCATCCACAGTTTAATCCAGGTTCATGTTTTGTAGTCCTCTTATTAATACCGTGTTGTGTCTCCAGCCCAAATGTATCAACATCTCTGTGCATACCCAGGCTTCTTGGCCTGTCGCAGTGTTTTTTTTTTCTCTCAAATGACCGTGCACTCATTTCCTGCCACCTCAACTCCCCCCAGCTTCTCAGCCCTCCAGTTTCAGCCTCAGTGTTGAAATGCTTCCCAGCTCCTGAATAGACTCCTTTATGTCGGCTTATGGATCTCTGTGTATCAGCAAAATAAATACTTTACATGAAGCAGTGATGCACATTGGTTTGGCTTTGTGATTTTTTAGAAAAAAAACATGGTGTATTTCTAAACTATCATTACTTTATGTAGACTGTTAATGATATTCAGCTCACATTTTGATGTGACCCGCAGTGACCTATTGAAGGCTGTTAGCCTCATGGGGTGTCCAGCCTAACCACTAGGACATACCAGCACCTTTTATTAGGGGCCACTTACATGACAATGGTATTAGGACGAAGCACAAAAGTTTTGTTGCATTTCGGCCTCTTGTTTATACAGTTTATATATATATATACATGTTTATACAGAAACGCCGTTTCAACCAAAAAACGTCACGAACCAAAAAACAGCAAGCAGGCATGAAAACACTGAAGTCACACACCGCTTTGTATATGCGCACTTTCATCGTCTGAACTTCTAATTGCCGTATGCGAACCAGACAACAAAAATGGTTCAATGGTGGACTTACCAGGTTGCGCTTGTGCTGCTGAATCTGCTGACTGCCGTTCAACAAACTGTATATCTGTTGCTCCACTTCTGCCTCTAGATAAGACTCATTTAATATATATGCCAGATGATCAGCCCACCTCTTCTTCGGCGGCAGACTACCAAAAGACTCTACAGTTATATTACCATCTACAGGCCTTGTATGCATACTACAGCAGTTTGAGTCCCTTAGCGTTTTCGTATAAACACAGATGTTTTTCTTTGCGTTCTTTGTGTTTTCGAGTGAAACGCTGTAAAGTGTTGTTGTATAAACAGGGCCGGGTTAGGGTTAGTTTGTTTATTTTGGTATCATGTTTATCATTTCCTTCACATTTCTTTCTTTTTTTACTTAATTTTGTAAATTCATTCCCATAAAGTTCCCTGACGCACAAATTTAACAGGAAACTAATGTCAGACCTGTCCGTCATACACACTTCTGGACCGAGTTTGAATATTCCAAGCAACTCCATTTTTGTTAGACAAGCATCAAACTTTGGAAACAGGCTCTCATTTTGTTCAATTTGATGTAGCTGTTCTGTTTTTTGTTATTTGTTTCCAGCCCTTCATGCCCCTGATAAACCTACACTGCTCTCCAGACGTCCACCACTTCCTTTGCCAAGCCTTTCTCCCACAATGCACTGAGGAGAACTACGTGATCCGCCCATGCAGAGAGGAGTGTCAGACTGTTCTATCTGACTGTGAGGAGAATATACGAGTCTTCGGCATCACCTGGCCTCCAGAGCTCCAGTGTGACAAGTAAGGAAAAAAACAGTTATTGACGGTGCATCTAAGCAGCAAAAGTGGCTCTAAATTATTTTTTGTTTCCTCAGATTGGACACATGTAGCCTTTCTGGTGGTGTTGAACTTCCTGCAACCACAGCAATGAGCCCCTCATCAGCCAAGAGGGACCTTGGCTTCTGGTGCCCACTGCAGCTTAAGACCAAGCCAGGCCATGGATCATCATTCCTGGGCGCACAGGACTGTTCTCCACCCTGCTCCAACATGTACTTTAAACCCCATGACATTGAGTTTGCAAAGAGCTTCATTGGTGTGTGCTCCATCATCTGCCTGGGCGCCACACTCTTCACTTTTCTCACTTTCCTCATTGATGTGAAACGATTCCGCTACCCAGAGCGCCCAATCATCTTTTACGCCGTCTGCTACAGTTTCGTCTCGCTCATATACTTCATTGGTTTTCTGCTGGGGAATAACGCAGCCTGCACCAAAGCAGCACATCCTAATGGAGTGGATACAGTGGTGCTGGGCTCTCAGAGCAAAAGTTGCACTCTGCTTTTCATGCTGCTTTACTTCTTCTCCATCGCTGGAATCGTCTGGTGGGTCATTCTCACCATCACCTGGTTCCTGGCAGCTGGACCTAAGTGGAGCTGTGAGGCCATAGAGAAGAAAGCGGTAAAGTTTTAAAGAGCCTAAGGTTGTTTTTTAAGAGGCAGAGAAAATAAATTTATGCAAGTAAAGATAAAATGAGTAAATTTAAGATGTTAGTAAGCGGTGGCTGCTGCTAACACATGTGGTCTGTCTGTAGGTGTGGTTCCACTCTGCTGCCTGGGGGATTCCCGGGACGCTGACCGTCATGCTGCTGGCTCTGAATAAAGTTGAAGGAGACAACATCAGTGGAGTCTGCTTTGTGGGGCTCTATGACCTCGATGCTTTGCGCTACTTTGTCCTGGCTCCTCTCTGCGTGGGTGTCGTTGTTGGCCTCTGCTTAATCCTGGCAGGCATCGTTTCTCTTAACCACGTCAGGCAGGTCATCCAGCACGACGAGCGCAACCAGGAGAAGCTAAAGAAATTCATGATTCGAATTGGCATATTCAGCGGCCTCTACCTGGTCCCACTGGTTACTCTGTTAGCATGCTACACCTACGAGCAGAGCCACCGCAGCACCTGGGAGAATACCTGGATCAATGACCGCTGTCAGGAATACAGCATCCCCTGCTCCTATAAGGTAGCTGTGGCAAGCTTGTTGAAGTTGGTTTAGCTACAAACAGGTTCAGACTAAAGAACACGTAAGACTTGCAAACTTTTCTTTGTTGTGGTCGCATACTTGGAAGATGGTATGAATGCAAAGTTAGCAGTTAATTTGGTCAACCAAAAATGAAAACATGACCGATTTCCAAGCACATGTTTTTGCATGTATGATGTGTAAATTTAGGCAAAGTGAATAAAACTTCTTTTCTCGCAAAAACTAAACTGAATGAAATAGATGTACAAAAAAAACTCAAATTATTACAGAAAAAAGTATCATTCAAGCTTTAGATAATGTCATCACAAATACTTAGGTTAATAAGATTATAATTAAGTGTCATATTATCTCATCAAACATCAAATCAAACTAAATTATTTCCGGTTGTTAAGTTGAAAGAGAAAATTAGGTAAACAAAAACTGAACAAACATTACACTGGGATGTGTTTGTGACAGACTGTATAATTAACAGACATAGTCTCCGTGATGTCACCCTTCTGTTTCTGAAACAGAGTTTTGAAGCAAACCTGCCAGCATGGTCATACTGGAAATGAAGCAGGTTTTGAGTCTCCACGCTAACAGCTATATGATATGAGCTGAGCTGTGCCTCTGATTGGGTAGACTCATGATCTTAATATCTTCTAAACCGCTGAGTTAGAGAAAAATTCACCCCCTGTACAGTGTGTTAGCGATATAGACATTTATGTACCAGGCTGTAAACATGTAAATTAATGGCTTTTTATGGCTAGGTATGTATGTGACCTTTGGTACTTCCGTAGCCAGCCATAAGTGGACACTTGATGAACTGCAGATTTTAGCACTTTCACATTGTCTCATATTTTTAGACTGGAGGTTGCCACTTGGTTTGTGAGTATATCCTGACCCAGATGCATTTTTAGTTTTGATTGTTTGACTGGCAGTTTTTTCAAGCAAAAGCCAAGAACAAATATACACATCAAACAAATAAATAAGTCTCCAGCCTGACTGGTGCCTGAGTGGGACGAAATGATCAGGAGAGAAAGGGGAAGAGAGATATCACACAGAGCACGTAGAACCTATGATGTTGAACAAATCTAGCCCTGTCACTTTTTAACTATCTGAAGCTTAAAGTTAAAAACTTTATTGTTCTTTCTTGTTTCATCTTATTTTATTCACATAAATGAGATCACAAGAGTTTTTTTTTGTGTGTGATTTCCTGTTCTAGAAAACGGAGCTTGACCGTCCTGACCTCTCCTTGTTTCTGGTGAAATACCTGATGACGCTGGTGGTTGGAATATCTGCTGTGTTCTGGGTCAGCAGCAAGAAAACCTGCTCTGAGTGGGCCTACTTCTTCAACAGGACTCGCAAGCGAGAGTAAGCCGTATGTTTGAATTCAGGTTACAATAAGAGTTTTTGTACTTGAGAAATATTCTAATCTTATCTTACCTACAGTCCCATCAGCGAGAGCCGCAGGGTGCTCCAGGAGTCCTGCGAGTTCTTCCTCAAGCACAACAGTCGTGTCCAGCACAAGAAGAAGCACTACAAGCCGAGTTCCCACCAGCTCAAGGTCATCTCAAAGTCAATGGGCACGAGTACTGGAGCTGCACCCACCAATGTTTCCATGACTTCCACCATGACCCATCAAGGAATCTCTGCACTGGGCAATCATGAGCCCTTTATGCAAGGTTCTCTGTCTGAGGCGTCAGTGAGGGAGCACCTGGAGAGAGGGGCCTCGGGCAGGAGCTCCAGGAGGGCAGAGCGGGAGAGAGACAGGGAGAGGGAGGGAGGAGAGAAACGTAGCAAAGGAGGGAGCTCCTGTAAGATTAGCAGCCGCTCAGGGAGCATGCACCGAGTTCAGGAGGGGAGGTGAGTAACACAGGTTTGAACGAACTCAATTTGGTATTATCTCAAATTTATGAATCTTATCTGTGGAGAGCAGATGGAAGACTGAGACTAAACTTAGTACAAGAGGCATGCTCGTTATAATTATGCTTTCTTTTTTATTCTGTTGCACAGTTACAAGTTATAACTAACATTTATCTCGTACATCATGTCTGGTTTAGGATGACTCCAAAGAGTGAGCTGTCAGAGGTCAGGCCGGTCCCAGGTGTACCGCAGCATCCAGCTTTAAACCGCTCGCACAGCAGCAGCATCCAGGACACCACCCACCAGCCGTTGCACCAGGTCCCTGAGCAGAGCAAGGTCACATAGGACAGACGCTGCTCTTACTTCTGATCCCTAAACCTAAATGTGCACCAATCCATCCATCCATCTTTAAAACCACTCGGACAACTGTTACATTTCACACCATTTTAATTGCATGCTTCAAACTTATTTGAGTCAAATATCATATTAGCTTCATCATCAGATGGTCCGGCTGTTGCTACTGAATGTTTATCCTGCTAAAAGTGTACCTCCGTTATTTAGAAAGTAGTATGTTTGAAACAGAACCTGTGGGCCTAAGTTTTTGTTTTATGTAGTTTAGGTTACAAATGTGACTCTCAGCTTTACTGAGCTTTTAGCCTTTAAGTATGTTCTTTGTAAGTATATGCTGCACTTGGATGTTGTATCACAACCTTACTCCTCTTGTTCAACTGACAGCAGTCATTGATTTATATAGCATAGGTAAAGAGCATTTGACTACTTTTTATTTAGATTTTTGTCTTAATGGCGTAGAATACATTCTAGTAAATGCGCCTTATTTATCTAAATATTCTATTTTTTTTTTTTTTTCGTAGCAATTTAGTCTCACTTGAATAGTCTTTACACTGAGTTTTTTAAAAGGTCAAGTTATTGCCAAATTTTAAAATTTAGGGCACATCTTCAGGTGGCAATCTAATCTACTGAATGTCTTCGCTATGAATTTGCAATTTCTCTCCAAACCTCACATAAGCACACATGTAGTGTGCTACCTTACTGCACCTTCAAACAGCAGGACGTACTCTGACTTTTTTTTTCAGTTTCTTTTTTAAAATGTTATATTTGTGTCTGTATTTACTTTTGGAATGTGTTCATGTACATATTTCAGGAGTTGATCCTCTTCATCAAACTTCAGAGAGACTTCAGGTGGTTTGCATGTGTGATGGAAACGCCCGTTACTGCTGTAAATTCCTCTGCTGTTGGGTCAAATTCAGGAAACAAAGAAGCTTTGCACTACTTGTGATAAGAAGCACAAATGTACAATTATTTAAGTATGGAAAGTCATCAACAAACAGTTGTGCTTTAAATACTTCCTGAACAGCTGGTTGGATTTATCAGTGAGCTGTCTGCTCTGCTGTGTAAGAACATGATTTGTCCCTTTAGTCTTACGTTTTGCATTTAGGGTCTCGGGACAGTTCCAGCAACACTTAATATGAGGGAAAACCTGCCAGTCTGTTTTTTATTTTTACTTTATGATAAATGGCCGTGGGTCTTTCTTAAGATGTACTTAGTGGCGTCTATTAGCTTCTTTTCATGGCTCTGAACTATTTTTATATTGTCTACTCAGTTTTGTATCAATCCAATTTCATGGAAATTAAAGAAGAGAAACTTAATAAATCTGTGCGAGTGTTTTATAATGTTTCACACCCTTGTGCTGCCCAGATTCCCATCTTTAAGGATGCTCTTGGACTCTTTCCTGGATGTACACTCCTGGAAGTTAACTGGCTCCCTCTCGTCCTGCCCTCCTCTTCACTATAGCTGGCTGGACTTGGAGTCAGACTGTCGCCTTAGATCTCAGAGGAAGCACACAGCTGTCCGTCGTCTTTTGTATGATGTCTCCTCTCGTTGCCCGCTTGCTGCTTCTTGTCTGCTTGGCGCTTCCTCTTTATGGCGTGGAAAAGGTGAGAAATAGAGGATACCGAAAGGATCCAGACGCTGACAAGGTGAGAGACGGATTATTGCGATAACATCAACATCCAGATGCTTTGGTGATTTATTCTAGAGTAGATTTTCCTTACCGGGAGGGATGTGAGCACCTCGGACGGAGACTGTTACATCGCTTTACGCCGAAAAAAGAATCGCACTTAAATGGATTTATTAACAAATGACAGATGTCTTTTAACACCTTTTTATGCATTACTGAACTTATTAAGAGTTTACTTTTTACAGTGCTTTGCTGATTTATTCGTGCGTTTCGCGCGCTGATTTATGGCACATCATGTATGATTCGCGCTGCAGCGTCACGCTCTCTGAAGTTATGTGAACCAGGCAGCACATACTGTTTTGCATTATTTTTAGGGTCAAATGGTCCTCTATTATTCCAGCTTTGGCTGTCCTCCACCAGATGAGTGGGTAGACAGAAATCCCCCCTTACGGAAAGTGAGGCTGAGACTTTCTTTGTTATCTCACTGGTTCTCTTGGGAAAATACCTTCAGGTTTTTGGGAAATTAACTTTTTCACGTTTTTCAATCAACTCTTAATGTTCACACTAACCTCACACCATCCCTGATCTTAAACCATCCTTCTTTGGAATTACATAACACGACACGCTGTGGAGCGAAGGAACAAAGTAGGCACACATTCCCCTCCTTCATCTCTTGGGATTCAACTGAAAGTGAAACTTTTGTTTATGCTTGTAGGACTCTGTTGGTAGACCCTCATTGGGGATCTAACAGTCTACACCCCTCACTCTGAAAAACTTAAGAGTTTGAACAGTTATTGTCCCCAAAGTCATACCCCAAACTGAGACCACAGCCAAAGTAATGATGCAGAATCTTGTGTTAACATCTGTATTCAGTGTACTGGAAATGATGCAGAGAAGGCAAACTGCACTTCACATTTTGAAGAAAGAAGATCCTCTCATTTGAACCAAATGGTAATCCAAAAATCCTGATTTGCACTCTCAAGAGCCTCTGAAATGAACAGCTTTCCAAGCAAAACACCACATCCACACTATGCATGCTGCAAGCACTCGCTTCAGTGTTGACCAATGCATGAGAAACGGCTGATTCATCAACAGTTTGGGGCAGCTTTTATGCTTCACTTACAGTTGCATACTGTGTGCTGTACTAAAATCCAGAGTGGCCTGATTCATACAGGCAGCTTGCACCACTATTGAAACAGCAGACTGGTAGTTAATGTAGGATTCAGCTGTGTAGCTTTGGACAGAGGATCCATTCATTGGCCTGCTTTGAAAGGTGTCCAAAAATCCAATCACTAATGAAATACAGACTTTTCCCCCCACTTAATACCAACCAAGGAAACTTATGCTGTGTTTGACATTTTAACACTCTCAGCCTTAAGGTGCATGAAAACTATCATCTGTTTGCTTCAGGACAATCACAGTCTGTTAGTGCACATGCAAACCAACCCGCTCTCAGCACTTCAGCACAGACGATGACCTCACATCTTAGGTTGCTTCAGCGTTTTATCCACTTAATGACTAAAACACACGCCGAACCATCTGTTTCACCAGGAGCTGACATAAGAGTACAGTAATTCTATCTTTTAGACTCTTCCAGGTTTATATAGTCTGAAATAAAGTTTCTAGTCTCACTCTGGAGACTAATGCTGGGAAAGATGTTGAAACTGTTGGCAAAACTCTTTGTTTCTTCTCTTGCATAGAGACTTTTTTTTGTCTTAATACCTCCTGGCTGTGTGCCCTATGACTGCTCCACAGCTGCTTACCCAGTGACCGAAAATCCCTTTGGCATTCGCGTTTGCTGGAAGAAACTTTATGTGTCAGTCTATGCCTGTCCAAACTTGGGGGAAAGTATGATATGATAGTTAAAAAACACATCAAAAATACAAACAGACCTAAAATAAACCTCCCACAGCTAACCTACACGCTGTAATCTGTTGGTCAGAATGTTTTTTTGAGGAGCACTGTACACAGAGTTATCTCAGACCCTCATTGTGACTGTCCCAGTGTGTGGTGGGAAAGTTTTGGCGAGTTCCCATTTCTCTGTGTGTTGTCTGTGAGTGATTGAGTTAGCTTGTTGAAGATCTGTATAAACAAAGCAGAAGGCTGAGTTGGACAGTGAATCACACATGGGTTTTGTGGCCAGACTACCACTAATTTGGACTGTTGTTATCAAGCTTTCAGTTCTGTATATCATTCACTTGCTTCATGGCTTCGGGGTTGCTGGCTCTGTCTCTCTGCTTTGGTTTGGATCACAGCTTTATCTGCATTTATTTCAGCTCTATTCAGTGTAATTGTTGACATGGGTGGTTAATGAGGTGTAATCTGGCAGCTTTCAGGTGTTTGCGGTGAATGCATCCTTAACATCTCCTCAGGGAAAGATAAAAACAAAATCCTAAACAAGAAGTGAGGTAACAAAGGTATTCTTTCATTTATTTACAGCTGCCAGAATCACCTCTTTTTTCTCCATTTTTTCAGTTTGGCAGTTGCATGCAAGGTCCACAAGGCACCCCTGGAAGAGAGGGTAACCCAGGAACCAATGGCATCCCAGGTACTCCAGGCATCCCAGGTCGTGACGGGCTCAAAGGGGAAAAAGGAGAGTGTGTAAATGAGATCTTTGAGGAGCCCTGGAGGCCCAACTACAAGCAGTGTGCCTGGAACTCCCTGAATTATGGGATTGACCTGGGGAAAGTAGCTGTGAGTATCTCCATACACTGTATAACAGGTTCCTGAAGAAAGTTCACTGTGATGCATGAATGTTGCACAACCACTGTGATGCATGAAAGAGTCGTAATCCATATGTGTGTCACAGGACTGCACGTTTACAAAGATGCGTTCAGACAGCGCCCTGAGAGTTCTCTTCAGTGGCTCCCTCAGACTGAAGTGTAAGAACGCGTGCTGCCAGAGATGGTACTTTACCTTCAATGGAGCAGAGTGCACGGGACCCCTGCCCATAGAGTCCATCATCTACTTAGACCAAGGAAGCCCTGAGCTCAACTCCACCATCAACATCCACAGAACATCTTCAGGTAGAAACGCAGACATAGAGGGTGTCCAATAAATATGCGGTACCTATAACTGTTTCCAATGCTTTAATTTATTGCATCACTTTGATATTTTAGGCAATATTTCTGATGGCTTTTGTAGCTGATTTTGATATTTTAGCCGTGGGCAACAGCGGTTTAGAGGACTTGAAGCAGAGTTGAAACTCTACCCAACTACTGCACTAAACTGAAATCTAAGCAAGTTTGTTTTATTTTTAGTAAGATTTGTCTTATTAGACTTTAATATGAGCCACATCCTCTTGACACGTCAATAATAGTATCTTATTTAAGGATATTAAAAGTAAAAAATGATGCCTGAATTGATTGTAAAGAGTGAAATAATGTGGGGTAAGAAAAATGTACTTGTTTGGTGTCTTGTATTGACATTTTCTTCTTTTAGGAAACTGGACACGCAAATATTTCTTACTGCAGATTCTTTTTAGGCGATTCAGGCATCATTTGATTCTTTTATTATTTTGAAATAAAAGATTTCTGTTTTTGTTGTGTATAACTAAAACTCAACAGGCAACATTTCAGCCTATTGCACATATTTTTAGTTCCTCTTTTCGTCTCAAAGAAAAAACTGTTTCTTTGTTACCAGTCTTTGGGGCTTAGGTCAGTCTGCCAGAACAGCTGTTAAAGTGTTATAACCTCTGTCTCAACCACCCTAAAGACAGCCAACCTCTCCCCAGTGGGTTTTGGAAATGTCATTAGTTTCAGAAAACAGTTAATCTCAATCTTCAAAGGCATTTTGGGTGTTCCCTGAAATTCATTTGCCATGTCTTTTTTTTCCATCTCCAGTTGAAGGGCTGTGTGAGGGCATCAAAGCAGGGCTGGTGGATGTCGCTGTGTGGGTGGGGACCTGTGCTGACTACCCAAGAGGTGACGCGTCCACAGGGTGGAACTCAGTATCCAGGATTATCATAGAAGAACTGCCAAAATAAAATAAACCCGTCTTCTTCAGGGAGGGACCAGGATTGGAAGTGTAACAGTATGTCATTTAGCCTCTCCGAAACCACCAGGTTTGGTTAACTGAGGGGACAGCATCCCTGCTGGTAGCTTGAATGTTTTTTTGTTTTGAGTACTGGAAAAATTGACAAAGTATACTGCTATACTGTCCACCAGAAATCAACTTTGTACTGTAACTTCTTCTGTGAGTTGTTTTGGTGCTATCATAGACATTTTAACTCTGTACTCACATGACTTGTTTGTATTCATTGTTAATAAAGTCTTTTTTAAGGTTACAGCTGGGCCATTGAACTTTTTTAGGCTTTATATTGTCCCTCTGGTACTCTTCGGTAGCGTTACATGATTTACAGCTGTGATAAACCCCACACTGGTGTTTAAGAAACCCTTATTTCAGCCTCTGTTTAAACCAGTTTTAGCTGCTGTCTCTTGAAGGCTCCCGCCCCACAAACCCCCTTCCCTCTGAATGGCCAGTCCTCTCAAGGGCTGCTAGAGGTCCCCCATAGCTATGGGCAGACTGTGGTGTTTGAGGCCCAACCCCCCAACTTGTCATTTACCAGTTGAGAAATCCTTATGCAATGACCTCATAATTTCAGCAAGTCTCATCAAGACCTTGTGCTAGTTTCATTTTAGAGTGTTTTAAGGAGTTTGAAGACAGATTCATGGATTTCTGCCACATAAAAATGTGCACACAGTTGGTATGGACATCTAGCACTGTTACTTTGTATCCACGTTTACAGTATGGGAAAGCATATTACCCCATTTTTAAAATCATTTAATACCAAACTTATTATGAAGAAGCTTTGAAATACCACAGACTTGATTCAATGTAGCCACAAAATATTACATTTGCTGCATTTCATACATCGATAAACATTTAGAATACAAAAAGAGCACTGTTAGAAACTGATGATACAATTTTATTAAGCACTGCGGTTAGAATTTGTTGTGAAAATGTTTAAATCCAAAGAAAACTAAAAACTATGTGAGAAATGTATGCGTATGTTTGAAAGAATGATCATCATTGCCTGTTTAAAAAAGAAATAATTTAAGACAAAAACTATAAAGCACACATAAAAGAAAACTTTGACAAGCGATCAAAATAGCTGTGATGATGCTTTTCATGCTTCAGCATGTCTTCCTTTCAGCTCATAGGAAACATTTCATGTAAACATAACAGATCAAATGTTTATCATTGTGTTCATCATAGATGAAACTCTTAGTGATCTGTGCAGAAACTGAACAGATCAGCATCATGGTAGCAATGTTCTTTGGGTGTACTAAAACCTGCTCTTTCCCAGAAGTCAAAGTGTTGGTCATGCTTCTGAACCAGAGTCCCATTTGACCTTAAACACAATCACATTTCACATTTTTTCAAAAAAAGAAATCCACTGTTGACTCCAGACCGGAGTTTAGCAAGTTTCTTAACCATAGTCACTGCAAATAAATGCTTCTGAAACCAGCACGTCCACAGCACAGCACTGGTGAATCAGCTTCACCCTGATGCTTTCTCTCCTTGGATTGTGTCAGTGTGAGCTCAGAGACTCTGCATCGGTCCGTGCTGTGCTTTTAAGCCTCATTTATTTTGTCCTAGAAGGAGGCGGGACACATTCTCATACACTACAAATGTGATACAGCAAGCAGGGGTGACACGAATCAGATTTGGGATGATGCCTTTATAGAAACCGATGGGGCCTTCGTTCCTGCAGGGAAAGAGAAAAACAGAGAACGACTCAAAAAGGAACAGATTCTTTTTACGTCCATATTCGGAAACTAAGACAGGTATGGCACTTCTGTTACTGGAACAGTATCTACCTCCACGTCCGTCTGATGACATCAATAACTCCATTGTATCTATTGTGCTGGTCTTGCAGGCGGGCTCGCACCACCTGATATGGGTATGTTGTGGCCACAGCAAATATTTTGGATAATGCAGCCATTGTGATATATTCCAACGCATTCTGTGAACACAGATAACCAAATGAAGAGAGAGTGAGGAAGGAGGACGCAAGCAGAGCGGGAAAACTGATGAGTCACTTTTACGATTTTTTTACGACTTCTCTGAATCTCGGTCTTCATATTTTAAAATGTTCCAAGTTTTAGGCCGGAATTGTAATTAAAACCCAGCATGTTTCTGTCTGTTTGTGGCTTTGGGGTTAATGACTCACCAGCTTTGCATCAGAAGGTGCTTTCCTGTATTTGTTGTAGTCTCTCTTGAGTTCTTCGTAGGCCATGAACTGCAGTGCTCCATGGGATGTGCCAAACAGACCGGGAACATAACCCTTTGATGAATACAGCATTGGAAGTCAGTTGGTCAGGAAGCACTTTATACTATGTTTGTAGGCCTCTACCTGATTAGAAAACTCGTATTCAGGTTTCTTAAAGGGTGATTTGTCAGTCTACATTCTGGCATGTTAAAACAGTTCACTTAAAACAAAAGTTCTGTTGAGAAACTGAATATAATGACTGTTATTCACAAGATTTAAGTCCTCCACTACAGAAAATGAGCTGCTAACTCCCTCTAGAGGTGACTCATGAACCAACACAACAACTATTTGCAGCAAAATAGAGTAAGAGATGAGTAGTTTTAATTCCTCTAACACACATTTCTTGTGTTGCCACATTATCACAGTATAATGATACAGTGAGAGCTAACCTTGTAGAGTCCTGGCAATCCTTCATGCCGGTAGATCTTGGCCAGAGCATCAAGCATTCCCTTGTAATGTTTGCTGGAGGGGTCTGCATTGTACTGCAGCACCAACCGGGTCTTGGTCACCCAGATTGGGTTGGTTATGGTGAGTGTTAAGATGCCTTAAAGGGAGACAGGAAGGAATTTACAGGATAGTTTGTGAGATATATATTTTGTAAAATACACACATCTATTTGTAAAGTGCAGTTATTGAATGCATGTAGATGAAACTTCACATCCATGCCTCGCTAGACAGAAAGAAATGATCAGTTTGTCTTCAACCAAACAGGAAAGCTATGTGTTCTCACCGAAACTGACACAGACATGATTGTTGTTCCAACTTTTATTAATTTAAATGAAACAAAGACAACTTTTGTTCAACATCCACAATACTATACTGACCCACACTCAACACTTGGGATACAACAGTAACTTCTCTCTACCACTTTAACTCTCAGTAAAACAAAAATAGCACTCTTTAGAAAATCTTAAGGAACATGTCTGTAATACAGCTACAAGATGAATCAAATTTTTACTGACAGAAAAATGGCTCCTACCTTTGTCTGGTCAGAAGTGCTACATAAAAAATTTGACTAACAAAGTGTCTCAGAACTTTAATTTACTCTAACTCAGGGGTCACCAACGTGGTGCCCGCAAGAACCATTTAAGGTGCCCGTGAGGCACGTTCTAAAAGTAGCACTGGTCACAATGGAGCTCCTTCTAGAATTTTTTTTGTTGCTTTACTTTTTGGATCAAAAACGCTTACATTATCGAAGAAGAATGACTTCCTGTGTGCAGCATGATTATGACAGTAACAATAAACTAACAAAACAACAAGAATCCAAATGTCGTAAAAATGTTTCCCTTTGACATGAAGCACACTGACGGACACACGTCCTTTGGTCCGTATCAACAGAGCAAAGAGTTTAACATAAACAAACAAATGTTCATTCAGTATCCTGTTCTCTATCAGGCACCTTTAAGGTGTTTGTTAAAGATCTTAAACTGAAAAATTTACATAGTAGGAACCCTTTTTGGTTCACCGGCACATTATCATCAGTGTGATTGACACGCGTGCATAAAACCTGCCGCTCTTTAAAAATAGCACTCTGATAATTTTAGACTTATACAGGGAGTGGAGAAATGAACATCAGTTTTCCTCTGAACACCCCCCACTACTGCAGAAACCCCCCCCCCGTTTTTGATCAGGATATTGACCACAGGGAGAGAGACGGGTCACTGATGGGTGATCCACATTGATATTAATCAGTGCTCTGCGTGGACATAAATAATGAGTTGTTTGACTTTTACCTGGGGGGGAAGTTGAGTCCTGTCTTTCACTGTAACTCTGTTTATTCCACCAAATAATTATAATAATGTTGATTTTGCAGCACAAGTTGGAACAGATAAATTAATGTTGTATTTTAAATATATGCGTTTCCTACCATCATTGTTGTGTAAAATCAGTGTTAATAATTGTGGGGACTAATTAACATATGAGGAGTTTCTTTACATAGTATTATTAACATTTAAAATAAAAAAAGATCTGTGCAATTTTGTTATTCAAGAAGTTTGTATCAAACTGGTAGCCCTTCGTGCTACTCAGTTCCCTTTAAGTAGCCCTCAGTCTCAAAATGGTTGGTGACCCCTGCTCTAACTTAATCGGGAGTAGCTGTGTAATTGTTTCTTTGTATTTTGTTCAAATTACCTTAGAAGCATAATTTGAACCTCTAACTTAATTTGGCCAAAGGGAGCAGATCCAAGTGACCTGTGAGAGCAGAACAAATGGAAAGTCTCTCTGCCTTCTGTCTGTAAAGGCCAGCTCAGGGCAGTGCTATCTGGCTGCTGTTGGCTGATTGTGTGTCAGCAGGGCAACAGTGTCCAGATACATGTAGTACTAACCTGCTTCAGCTGCAGACACCAGGTGCTCTGTAGCACTTAGTTCAGTTTGACGACCCTCCTTCGTGTAGCCTTTGATTGCATTATAGCTTAAAGAAAAGAAAGCGTGGGAATGAGATTAGACGGATAAAGGTGCATGCGTCATAAATTGAGTTTCAAGGTACTGCTTACATACAAGAGGAAGTAGAGACCCCACGATGCTCCTGCACCCCAGACATTAGGTGTCACTCCTTGGTAGAGACCTCTAAGACCCTCTTGCTGCCATACACTCTTCATACAGTGCAATATGCTACTGTACTTAGGTCTTACTTCCAGTCCATCACTTACTGCGATAAAGAGCATAAATGCCATAAATTCATATTGTTATACTTGTAACATAAGACATCAACAGTTTCAAAGGGACATGGCATTAGACTCTAGTAATTTAAGGAAACAGTTAGCAATTCCGTTTTAATCATGATTTTATACACTTACTTTGGGAGGAAATATTCTGATACAGAAAAATTAGACTCGTTCTGTCAGCAGCCTTTATTCGATGAGACTTCAGTGTTTTATAGAAAAAATGTTATATTATGGTGTCATACTTCACCTGCAAACCTGATTTTGACCAGATCCAGAGGGTGAAGCACCAGTGTTGACACAACTCCTCCACTGAGTCCTGCGATGAGGTTTTCTATCTTCACATGGCTGAAGACCTGCTTCACATGTCCGCCGGAGGTGACAGCTGGGACAGGTTTGCTGGACTGTCCACTTTCTGAGACGTTAACGGGTCCGTGATTAGAAGCAGAGCTCATGTTTATCGGTGACTGCTTTGGCTAGCTCCTGTCAGCTACTAGTCCTGTGTACAACGTGAGCTCCCTGTTCGGTCAGCTAAAGCTATAAACTACCAATAGAACTAAGACTCTGCTGAAGTTTCAAAGAAAACCATACAGACCGGACGAACTCCATGAAATATCCACATCGGCACTACAACTACACCATGCTGTTGACATGCGGTGGAACTCCATGGGTGTTGTAACATTATCCAAAATGTCAAACTGCATTGCCAATGCTCGACCTTGCTGCTAACGTAAATTTTGACGATAAAAAGCTTTGCTTCCGGTCGTGATCTTCAAAGTAAAACCCCTTTTGGCGGGCCATTTTAAAAGGACCTCTCTCTCTCTCTCTCTCTCTCTCTCTCTCTCTCTCTCTCTCTCTCTATCTATCTATCTATCTATCTATCTATCTATATATATATATATATATATATATATATATATATATATATATATATATATATATATATATATGAATACAGTTGTTAAACCTCTCATGACAAGGACTCATGTAGTTTCTAATATTTGTCCGTTCATCCCTGTTGTACTTTTTTAAAATTATAACTTATTTAGTCAGTGATACATTTTATTTCATGTTTTATGACTTTTTTTTTATTGTTGTGTTCATATTCATTAGTATCATTATCTTTTTAGTACTTAACCTATTTAATTATTCTTCAAAACTTAATTTTGATTATTGATGTTTTGACTTTTGGGTTTTACTATTCTTCTCATACTTTTGTGTTCCTGCTTTTATTTATTTATTCATTTATATATTTTTTCATCTTTCCTACTTTTTTTATTACTTTCTTTGACTTACTTGTTCTTATTTGTTTTGGGTTTTTGCCCTGCCCAGGTAGTAGTAGTAGTATTAGTATTGGTATTATCCATAGACTGTATAATTATCCTTTCAAAATGGTAACTTTTTTAATAATTTTATTATGAACTTCCAACTCCATCGTTTCCGGTAGGTTTCGGAGTAGATTTTTTTTTTTTTTTTTACACCGTGGAGACGCTTCCGTTACTTTACTCAGTGACGTAGCCAGGAGGACCCAATATCCCACCATGCAACGCGGCCGCCACATACCTCTTCTTCTTCAGCACATGGCCAGTTGTTGCTAATATTTTTCTTGTGTTATTTTATCATTACATTATTTCCAAGTGGTTGACAATTCATTCTATTACCAAATGAAAGTTAAGGTTCTCTCTCGGAACCCGGATGATTATGTCCGGGAGACCAAACTGGATATTCAGCGCGGTAAGTACTGGTGTAAACTACAGCTGGAGAATGCTTGCTACATGGAGTACCAGCTAGTTTTTCTAAATCACCCACGAGCAAACCCTTTTAACAAGAATATCCAGTCTTACCTATGAGTCTTACTTATTTGACTGATCGTAAAACTTGTAAAAAGCAGTCAATGTCTCCTACGCGTGATCTTTGGGTTATTGAACTTGCATTGGTTTGAGACTTCGAGAAATTCAATCCTGGACAGAATGTGAAGGTATTGTAGGATATAATTTATGATATAAATAAAAGCAGATGAACTTTTTTAACTGTTATATTGTATCCGTGCTTTGAGGGATAAAAGCGTAGCAAAGAATCAGGGGGACTACAACATATAGACTTTGCAGAAAGAAACTCAGTCATAGCGTGACTGGAATATTCACTGAATATTTAAAAAGACTAAAGCATTTAGGGGAAATAGACTTTTTTTAAAGGAAGAGGGTTTTTTGGAGGAAGAGAAGGACGACGTCATCACATCAGGTAAATAAGAAGGACTGAAGAATGCGGAGCAATGAGATAAAATAAAAACATAAATCCATTGAAGAATGATATAGAGCATAAATTATTACATAAATGAATAAAACATTGAATAAAGAGAATTATAACAACAACAAATAGATTAAAGTGAAATTAATTACATTGGAAAAACAATTAAAAAATAAAAATTACATAAAAGCTAGTCCATAAAAGTGAGTTCTCAGAAATAGTTGATAAGGTGTTGCGGACGCCGCTACATTTATTTCTTGGGAAGGGCCCTGGTGGAATGTTATTCCAGTAGCTAAACATAAGAAGCTTTGTGTGAAATATTCATTCTGCTCACTGAGACGTGATAACCCTCTCTGTAGTCCCCAGAAACTATGACCCATCACTCCATCCATTCGAGGTGAGCAGAGAGTACACTCGGGCTCTGAATGCCACCAAGCTGGACAGGGTGTTTGCAAAGCCTTTCCTGGCCTCTCTGGATGGACACAGAGATGGAGTAAACTGCATGGCCAAGCACAGCAAGTGCCTCTCAACACTGCTGTCTGGCTCCTGCGATGGAGAGGTAACCTTGACCATGCATCAACTCAACCAGAAACCAAACTAGCTTGTATGGTATACAGGTGTTATGTACTAATTATTTGATTCTTTATTTCATCTTTAGGTCAAAGTGTGGAATCTGACCAAACATGAATGTGTTCGAACACTCCAAGCACATGAAGGATTTGTCAGGGGGATGGTTGTGCGCTATTGTGGAACATCCTTCTTCACGGTAAACCGAACCACCACTGTTATAAAGAGCTTAGTACTAAAGCTTTGTAAACTAGTAAACTTTTCTTTCTTTCTTTTTTTGATGGTGTACACTTTTTAATTTATGCTTTTCATGATGTCACAAACAGGTTGGAGATGACAAAACAATCAAGCAATGGAATATGGAGGCGCCAGGGTACGGAGAGGAAGAGGAGCCACTCAACACCATCCTGGGCAAGGTATAGTCATTGGGTATTTGCTCTAGTGTTATGTCCAGCTTTGACTCCTTCAGGTGTCAAAGTAACCTTGATGATTTTTGTCCCTTATAGACGGTTTTTACAGGACTGGACCATCACCAGAAGGAGGCTGTTTTTGCAACGTGTGGCCAGCAGGTGGACATCTGGGATGAGCAGAGGAGCACCCCGATCCGCTCTTTCACCTGGGGTGTAGACAGCTTCAGCTCTATCCGCTTCAACCCAGTAGAGGTAAAACTCCATGTAGCTTCAGCAGTTAGACAGGTTCCGCCGTGTCTTTCAATGAATGTCTTGCAATAATCTTCTGAAAATAATGTATAATGTAATAATTTATGTGTTGTCCCAGACTGAACTTCTTGCGAGCTGCGCCTCTGACAGAAGTCTAGTCCTTTATGACATGAGAGAATCAGCACCGCTTAAAAAGGTAGGCCCTGCTTTGAGGTTTCCAGAGTCTATCTATTGGTTATGGGCTGACTGATGAAGTGATTGTCTTGGTTGTCTTTGACTACTGACTTTGTAACATTATGTGCAGCTGTCTTTGCCAGGACTCCCTTGTTAAAATAAACAAAATATTTCTATGAGATTATTCCTCGTTTCTTTAAAGTCCCTGTGATGACTTTCTAAGTGATCATGAAAAAGTCTGAATTCTAGATATCTGTCTGATCATAATCCACTAATTTGAATGAAATTATCAGCACCAATATAGGTAACGCTATTTGTTAACTTCCCAATCGGGTCAGGCAGGACTGGATTGATTCACGGCAAAGTCATTATGACAACACCACGCTGGCTAACAAAGTTTAGTAGCTAGAAGAGAGATTCGTGTTTTTCTCTGCTAAAAACCATGTCTGTGATTTATTTAGTTGTGATGGTGGACACTGGAGCTGAACTGTCTGACAGAAAAAGGATGTCAGGGCAGAAGAAAGCTAAATGGGGGAGCGATTGCACTGGCTAAGGGCTAAAGCACAAGCTAAACCATGAGCTAAAGGCTAAAACACAGGCTAAACTGTTTGTAATAATGTTCAATCCAACCCACATGCAGCAGTTATACTGCAATGATCTGATCAAACTAGATAGTCTGTCAATAAAATGACGAGTGAGGTTATGTTAGCACTGCTTAGCAGATGAGCAGGACACAAGGATTCGCATAAGGATACAACTGGATCCCCATTCATTTCCAAGCAAACACACGCCTTGGAAAGAGTCATGTTACCACGTCAGTGTGTGTGCGATTCCGGCCAAAAAGTGTCACTGCAATCCACTTCAAACGGACAGTCCTCACAGCTGCTTTAATATGAAACCAACAAATTGTGTTTGTTTATTTTCTCCTGTAGGTTATTATGACAATGAGGAGTAACAGTGTTTGCTGGAACCCAATGGAAGCATATTACTTCACATGTTCAAATGAGGATTACAAGTAAGTTGTGGATGTTGAAGGTTGTTACGCTGATAAGAAATTACTTGATAGATCTTTTGTTGGCACTAAATCAAGGCCTGTGCTCGAAAGTGTAATTGTTCAGCTCTGCAACACTGGTAGTGTTGCAGAACAGACGGGTGACTGGTGTCTGTTTCCAACATTGTTTTAATAACATTTTTTAACTGCCGTCTAATTTTTGTGTCTCTCTTTCTCAACAGCCTCTACACGTACGACATGAGGTACCTGAAGCAGCCAGTCATAGTTCACATGGACCATGTCTCTGCAGTTCTGGATGTAGATTATTCCCCCACAGGAAGGGAGTTTGTATCTGCAAGTTTTGACAAAACCATCCGTATATTTCCTAAGGATCATGGGCACAGCAGGTTAGTATTGCCTAGAACACCTAAGTAAAAAAGTAGAATCATCTTCTCTTCCTGAACGATTTAGTAACGTCAGAGTGCTACAAGAAAGTAGTTTATTTTTTATTCATCTAGTATAGAAAATCAGGATGGCTTATGGCTTGCACTTCTTACATTGTTGTTACTTGGCAAAGCTAATGTCAGTTTGCTATTAGCCAAGCTTCTGTGTTCAGTACATTTGAGTGAAAATAACTGAGGCATGTTGTCTGACAGCATCATGACGCGCTGGGAATAGAATGCTTTAGAAACACAAACTGTTTAATACAGAATTTCATTTATTGTATTTTCTGGCCAGCATATAAACATGCCAACTAAAATTCATTTAAGATCTGTTAATAGTCTTTTGTCTGTCATCTTATAAAAGCATTTTATATTAGGATTTGTTTGATTCGTTTTCTTTGTCCGAAATGAAGGGAAGTCTACCACACCAAGCGCATGCAGCATGTCATCTGTGTAAAGTGGTCAGCAGACAATAAATACATCCTGAGCGGCTCTGATGAGATGAATATCCGGCTGTGGAAAGCCAACGCATCTGAAAAACTAGGAGTGGTAAGTCCTGCCTTTTCCATGCTTTCATTGCTGCTTTTTTTATTTAAGGAAACAAAGCTGAAAGAGAAAAACTCATTTGTGCTTTTTTTGTGAGCAGTAAGGGGTGTGCACCAATATTTAAAGCTCTGTAGACTGTCTCTCCCTCCACTTTCTCACCTGATATTGTTGTATGAGACAGCTGCATCCTTTGAAACTGCTGTGGCCCTGAGCCCACCTCAGCAGGGTAAAAGTGGGCGCTAATGCCAGGAGCATCAGGATGCTGCCAAATGCCCTGATGGATGCTGACTTAGGGAAGAATCACTCTCAATAAGTACAATGTACCAATTGGCACAGCTGCTCTAGTGGCAGGTGGAAGTAAAAAACTCAAGCTTGGGGAGTAAATTTCCTCTTTGAGCAACAGAATCTGCTAAAAGTTTCTGGCGCTCGCTTCACTGACTTTTAATGTCTTGTGTAGAAAACACCTGTGCTGTGTCGCGTACTTGCGTAACTCCACTTACATAAAGTGCACTTACTGGAAACTACTATTGCATTTCAACCATTCACAGGTGTTCTTCTGCTATTCATTGATTACATCCATCAACAATCGTTTGATTTGCTCCCACCCATCTTCTGTGTAGCCAATATGGCGACCACTGAAAAGCACACTCAAAATAGTAAGTGTCAGTGCTGAAGTACGCACACCTGTGTCTTGTATTGAGGTGGTAAAGACTGTAAGCAGGAATGATTACCTCAACATTCTGCTCATTGAAGCTCATATAAAATGCTGGGAAATGTTCCAGTGCCCCAAATCTCTCTTATGGCTGTGCAATAAAGATCAATAGTATCTCATGTGCCATCACCAACAGCCATCTTTCATTCTTAATCGGATTCACTCTTGCTTATTCTCTTAATGCAGCTTCAGAGTGGAAAATTGGCCTGCTTTTGGCACTTGTTTTACTGTCACTGTGTAAGAGGAGATTTATTTGCAAGCTTTGCACTTAAAGAGATCAGACAAGGGCTGCTCCTATCAGCAGTTTAAATCGGCCAATCACTTAAAGCAGGCTACTCTGAACATAATGAAGCATTAACAATCAAGTTGTACTGAGAGGGTCTTTAATTATCACGAAATGCTGAAATGCTGGTTCAAGGCTTTGTCTCCATCTGAAGATTTCACATCGGACTAATCAGGATTCCTATCGGCTTTTGCACATTACCATTTATTTTTCATCCGAGGTTTTGCATGCAGCAGCCTTTGACTACGAAATGATTCATATTTTCATATTAGCCTATCCAAGGTGTCAGGGTGGGGTACACCCTTAACAGGTTCCAGTCTGTTACAGAGCTAACGGGTAGACAGACAACCATTCACACACACACGAACCTCTATGGGCAGCTTAGCGTGACCAATAACCTGATGAGCATGTTTTTTGGATTGTGGGAGGAGGCTGGATCACCCCCATAAAATAAAGTGATGAGGAAACCTGTGCACACGCTGTGAGGTGACAACTCAAAACAGCCAACACCACCTCTCATTAATGCTCGGTCAGTGTGTTCACTGATGGTGTTCAGTCACAGTAGTGCTGTGTGGTCATTTACAACAACCCAAAATACATGTGGTGGTTGTGCTCCTTCACATGGTTTATGCTAGCCTTTAATTTTACTCTGGGAAAAATAAAACTGTTGTTTTGGTCATTCGACAGAAGCCCCATTGATTATATTTCTTGCTCTTTCAGAATTTTCAAGATCTTAGCTGAGCTCAGTGAATTCATTTTGTTCCAGTCATTAGACTGGTTCATTGAGCCTCCAGTGGGAACCCACTTTGTAAAGTTTTTAAAGTTTCTTGTCTTTTTGAAATTTTGTTCTGTTGGCTGCTCCACATGGCCTGGAATGCTGAACATTTCTGAATGGCAGAGTTTTCATTTCTCTGGCCTTCTATGATGATACTACAAAAAATACCTTGATTTACTTGATTTAATAACTCATAAAAGTTTGTCTTCTTTGAGGTCAGTAGTGCTGAAGTGTCTCTTTTAGCTACCGGTGTTACAGTTTGAAGAGTGACCCTGTAAACCGGTGACTTCAGCTGTGGGCTTGGGTCTAAGATAGTCTCCAAGGTCTCCTCTTCATCTACTCCCTGACAACAGCAACTTGAATTTCTGATAAAAAATTATCTCCCCTTTGTTAAGTGGGAATTTCAGCAGCTGTACACTGGACTGTTTTTGTGATAGGTTTTGAATGATGAGTTTAGACCACATGTACCCCACTGTCCAAAGTGAAGCATCATCCTCTGCAGTCTGGTGTCCATTTGTTCATAATACACTAATATTGTCCAGCAAGCTGGCCATGTGTGTATTGAGGGGAATCAGTTCGATCCTACAGGATCAGCGTCTAACAGCTCTTCCTCAACAAATTGAATCCGAGACAAATCATTGCTTTTAATTAGAATAAAAGCCTTCATGGAGGTCGACCTCAGCCAAGAGCAGCTTGAGGAGCTGCTGGGTTTTATGAGGAAGACGGAGAGATGCTGTTGAGCTAGTGTCTTCACTTTTTCACTGACATTGATTCACTTTTGAATGAATGTGTCAATCTGAAATTAGTGCTTACTGTACATACCGGTTCAATCTCTAAGACGGCATATTGTATTTATTAATTGTGAAACTAATGAGCTGAATGCACAGCACTTCCCAAAAAATTATTAAAGTGTCACATTTGAAAAAAAAAAATCTTTTCAGTATCTTGAGAGATTTTTTTAAATAGGAGGACTTTGTATAATAAGGGGGGGTGATTGAACAGGATTTTGTGGAAGGCTTTGAGAGGCTTCAGCGGCTAGATCTTTGAGAAGCTGAAAACTGCCTCCTTGTAGTACGGTCTCTCTTTGGCTTGCTTTTCATAGCACGACAAGGAAACTAGGACAGCTCCAGAACACAGACTAAATAACCGGGATTGTACTATTATATATACTATTAATAGATCATAAAACATTCATATATGTAATTCTTGTAGGTTTTATGAGCAAAAGGAACATATTATCCAGACGACAACCTGTGGCTACATGGAATGATGCCGATTTAGAAGTGCTAAGTTAGCTTCTTGAGTGTCCTCTTGAGGCTGGCTCTCGAAGTTCCATAAACCATGTGCACACCCATTACTAAAAATGTTTTTGCAGTAAAAATAAAGATGTTGGAGAGCTGGTATGGTGGATTAGTAGCACACAAACCATGAATTTGGCACCTTCCCTACATGTCAATCCCCGATCTCACCCTGATTTCTTGCTCTGTCCACTCTCTCATCTTCCCCAAATACTGGTGAAGAAAAGTCCAAATAAATAACTTAAAAAAAAAAAACATATTTACAGCCTGATTTAAAAATCTCTCTTGGTCTGAACAGCTCATTGCTCCATCAGCACACACTCTATGGGGTTGACTTTTCTTATTAGTCAGCCGTGAAGAAGATATCAAAATTATTAGTTTTGCATAGTTGGAGGTAGAGCTGATCTCACTGACAGGGCACACTGTCGTTGTTAGTGAGGAGGCTCGAAGCCTGCCTCGACTCCTTTACCTCATCCTGTGATCAGAGTTAAGTTGAAGTGTTTCCAATATGGCTTCCAACAAAGAAAGGCTTCAAAACTCCACTTCAAGCGGATGGGTGACCTCAGCTAGACTACATCCATTGATTTTAAAGTGTCTTCTGTTGCAGTAAGGAAAGTGTGTGTGATGAGTGGCGTTATTCTTTTTTAAAAAATTAACTTTTGACCTCTCTGTGACTAATTTTGATGTTCCTGTCTAAAAAAGCATTAGATCCCTCCATTCACCCTCCTGTTTTTCCTCTTCATATCAATTATCAAACTAACCTCTCCTTACTTGTCATGTAGCTTGCCCCAAGAGAGAGAGCTGCCAGAAACTACAACCAGAAGCTGAAGGAGAAGTTCCAGCACCACCCGCAGATCAAACGCATCTCTCGTCATCGACATCTACCCAAGAACATCTACCACGAAAGCAGGGAGCAGAGGATTATGAAAGAGGCTCGCCGTAGGAAGTATGCAGCGCTTCCTTTTCCTCTGGGGGTTTTGATAATTTACTGTAATGTTCATATAGACGTGTTGCTGACTTGTGCTGCTGCTGTAGAACGTCTGAGCTGAGTTGTCACATCAGTCTAATGGAAATTCTCTCAGCTAGGACTGCCCTCCATGATAATATGCCTTTAATACTCATTCAACAGCTGTACAGAGGATTGATAGTCCTGGTTAGCTCTACCATCTTGTGATTCATGGCTCAGTCTAAAGATTTTAACCAGCTTAAAGCAGCTTCCAGACTTATGTTCAGACTGTTAAAGGTTTGCTCTCTGTGTATTATGCATTACTTTCAGTTTACATTGATGTGCTGCAGATGTTAGCTCAACAGTCTCTCCTTCATCCTCCTCCACTTTTATGTTTGCTGACTGCCCTCTCCCAGCAGACCATCTTATTCTCTTCATCTCTTGTTTTTTAGGGAGAGGAATGTCCGAAAGCACAGCAAACCAGGAACTGTCCCTGTGGTGTCTGAAAAGGAGAAGCATGTTGTGGCTGTGGTCAAATAGAACCAGAGAGGACACCAGGAGACAGAGAGGCTGAGATCCAGAAGGATCACACCAACATTGGACATTTTCAGACCACTCTTTAAGGGGAGTAAAAGTTCTGCAAAGTGTTGGTGACGGGAAAGTTCAGTTGTTGTTGACATGCATCGTTTGAAGTTTGAGGACATAAACTAAAGAATTAAAAAACTGCTTTCTCTTTTTCATCACTAACTTTGTCCTTTTGTTTGAGGGACCAATTTTAGGAGTCATTTTACCCCAGGATCCATGACAAACATGCCGCATGATTTGGTACCTGCTCACAGGTCTCATTGATGTTACCTGTTGGGTTTTTGTTTAATTAAGTTTTAAGTTCTAAGTACCAGAATCATGATTAGAAATAATGTGAAGGTCATGCTGCACATGATGTCCTGCCATGAATATCAAAACCAACATTATTTTTCTTCTGTTTTAACCCAAATCAATCATAAAAAAAAACAACTCATACACAGTGAAGGAGTCTCTTAGTGATTCTGTCTTTTATAGAGCTGAACTCTGTGGTACACGTACACTGCAAAAAACTTAAATCTTAGGAAGTGCTTTTTGTCTTATTTTTAGTAGGCCTCATCAGCCTCACCTGACCAGTCCAGAAACATGTCCCAATTAAAGATATTTACAGACAAAAATCAGCTCTAAATTTTTTGTAACAAGTAAAAAATTCTGCCAGTGGAGTAAGTAAATTTTTCTTACTCCACTGGCAGATTTTTTTTACTTGTTGCAGGTAATTCAGACCTTATTTTTGTCTTTTAATATCTTGAAATATAACGCATTCCTGGACTTGTCTGTTGAATATCAAGTACATATCATATCAAGTACAATAAGGCAATTCTTACTTTAAATAAGACAAAACTACACTTGCTTGGATGTCAGTTTTTGCAGTGTAAAAGGCAACTTCTGAAAAAAAGAAAAAAAAGATTTAGAGGAAAGCAAAAACTTTGCTTTCTGTCTGAGAGTGCAAATTAATGGTGTGAAAAGTATTGGCCATGTGAGATAATCAGACATGCATTTCTTTTAAAGTACATGGATGACTTCAGACACATTTGGGAAATGTCTGCAGGAGTCATAGCAGTTTATTTTTTTTTCCCCATTTTTTTTCACAGTGTGGTTAAATAAGTTGTGTCCTCTTCTGTTTTATAGTTCCTCATTATGATATCTGAAATGTGTTCAGTACACGGTCTATGCTGAAAATCTCTTTGTGCATAAGGACGTTTTTCTTGTGTTTGTGTAATAAACTTCTGACAAACTTTCACATTGAGAACATGACTGGAAAGACAGAATCATCTTGACCCAAAATTCAAACTCAATGCTAGTTTCCATCTTATTTGTAGTGTAACAGTGGATCACTGAAATAGCGCTAATTTGCTTAAAGCTCTAATGAGGCTAAAGCTGTATCCTCTTAATGTTGTCCTTCAAATCCAATCAACACTCGCCTGAGAGAGGAAGAGAGAGTGGTACCAGATCAAGAGGGAGGGCTACTAGTCAGGGGTCTTGGCTAATAAACACAAGCGATCCTGGGTTTTTGGATGAAAACAGTTTTCAAGGACTTTTAATAGAAATATTTTACTCAAACATTATAGCTTTTATGTTCCAAACTACCAAAAGCTGTTAACCTAGGTTCCACACACTGTTATGTAAACCATGAAGAGTGAAACTTGGAGTCATTTGAGTAAGCTCCAAATATATTTTTGGTTTCTTTATTTTATTTTTATGTAACTTAAATATGTGTTCTCATTTCTTCAGTGCTCAATCAATTGATCTACAGAATATCATATAACACAAAAACAGTTTCTGAAGGCCTTCTGTTAAAATGAGACCCTGACTTGTTTGGCTGAGGGATTCAAAAACAACTAAATAAGATTATTGAAAACAAAACTCAATCATTCAAACATGATAAACCCCTTTCTTGTTCTATTCTAAACCAAAGTACCCAAGAATACTTGGCCAATGTTTTGTTTTACGTTTACAACTCTAAATTTTGACAGCCAAGTCAAAAAAAAAAAAGTGGACCACAAAGCTCTCAGCACCTTGTTAGTGTTTCTGTTCCTACTTCCCATGTGTGCCCCTCTCACTGAGCTCATGATCGGGTTATGAAATATGCATCAGCAGTGGAGCCCGGGCCTCCAGTCCGTGTTTTGCAGCCGCTGCCTGCTGTCAATGAACATCCAGCGTCCTTTTGGCTTTCTTCCTCCCCTACGTATTCTTTGCTCCGCCCCTTCCTCCTATCTGGATCCCCCTTTCCTCTCCCTCCCTCTCTCTCCCTTACTCTCTCTCTCTCTTTCTCTCTCTCCCTCTGTCATTGCATCCATTTTTGTGCATTTAAGAAATCTCCAAGAATTACCAACCTGGAGGAAAGCGAGCTAAGCAGAGTGACAGAGGAGGGTTAAGGACTCCAAAAGAAAACAAACACGGACTGCCTGGGCATCTGTCATTTCAGCATGCCTGTGAAGCCTCTCTAAAGGATGGCAGCGATGGGTTAGACAGGATTTACCATGACTGCAAAATAAAAGGCAAGAGTTGTTGGCTTTTAAATCCTCTCTATTTTTTACTTTTTTAATCCCTGGATGGATGGAGGCTTGTGATTGGAATACCCTAAGGTTGTAGCCGACAGCCTGCTCACTCTTGTTTCTTTTAAGGGCATCTATTTCCAATCCAGAGCGATTTCTATTTCAGGCATTTTCATGTGTAAATTTGGTGTAACAAGCAGCAGCAACGTGAATATTTCGAGTTTCCGTGTGCAGACAGCGCTCATTCGGCTCTCACTTCATAATGTTCTCCTGATAGACGAGGATGAAGCCTGTAATTAATATTTTGACTGTTTATTCTGCAGCAGAGTGTAATGTGTGAATGCTACTCCAATCCAAGATGTCATGCTGACTCTGAGCCACGGTGCCTTCAGCGTGCCCTATTTTTTTTTTTTTAACGGCATGACATGTAGCTAGCTGAAATATCGCCCAGAATGCTGCTGGTTGACGGTAATTTTCTCGTTTTGTAGCCACTGTGTGTAAAGATGTCTGCTCCACACGGGCCCCGGGGCGGCCCTGGCCCTGCCGCTGCTGCTGCCTCAGCGGCCGGCGCCATGCCTGAGATGCCGGACCTCAGCCACCTCACCGAGGAGGAGAGGAAGATCATCCTCGGTGTCATGGACCGACAGAAGAAGGAGGATGCGAAGGAACAGTCGATGTTAAAGTAAGAATAAGCGGGGCTGATGGAGAGTGATGGTGTTACTGGTGGTTGTGGATTACCCCGGGTTGTTATTACAGTGTGAATTTCTATTATTGTGAGGAACTGGAGGATCATGTTGCCTTGACATACAAGCTTGAGCTGAAATAGTCAGGACAGGAGGGGAGGTGAATCTTCCCCTCAGCTGTTGACCCTACTATGTGAAATAATGCTCTAGAATGACTGAACATGATTGTATAATGCGGCACATACCCCAGCCCCTTTCTCCCCACTATGTTGTAGCTAGAGCTGTACTATAATGGGCTGGGTTAGCAGCATCGGGCGCCATTTTCACGTAAAAAACACGCCAAATTGCTTAACCTTTCCCCACGAACGTCACCGAGATTACACAATATGACACGGGAAAGATCATTTAAGGTGTCCTTTGTGGAGACGACGCACGCGGGGTGTGTGTGATTTCAACATTAAAGTCTCCGCGGATCCTGCCCTCCCCCCGCTCCCCTTGTGTACAGATGTCGCTCGGAGCTGTTTCAGCACCACGGCGCTGTCCACTGGAGGGTTTTAGTTTTTAAGGTGGACCGCACTGTTTCCGCCATCATGCTTTAACCTTTAATGTGTCAGCTATAACTTTGCTGTATGATGGGATGTTACCCTTAGCGATCCTGTGCTGTTCATTAAAACATACTTAGTTGGTGTATTGATGATTAAAATTTGTGTTTGACCTTCTTGACAAACTGATGAGGAGAGAGTAATTTCAGCTGTGGCCTTAATTTTTTTCTGTCCTGTTGATTGTTTTTTCCTGGTTTCACTCCTTATAGTAGAAAAGATGCACATGATTACATGGGCACAAAACAGGCGATATTGTGTTTTAAGCATTTGATTTTAATGCTGCAGGTAAGCCAAGCTATGTTCGGGTGATGACTGATGAGTACGTTTCTGTATTTAGAGTCTTATAGAAAGGATGTGTAACACTGTCACTGGGATCTTTGTTGCTTTTGATCATGTGGTAAGCATGATCACCAAGGAAGCACTCTTAATGAAAAGAAAGTTGTGCAATCCCTACCTTGTGCAGCTGCATGATAAACATGACTCATGTACTCCAAGACACGGCTACCTCGCCTGCTGTTGCATGCTGTGTGAATCACCCAGGCCTTTTCTCCCATCTCAGGGCCTCCCTCTTCTCTAATAGCTGTTTTTCTCCCATTTCTCTTTCTTTGAGGTAAAGGGGATTGTCAGGTTTAGTCACTCTTAGTGTGACAGTGATGTCAAAGCCTTTTCATGGCAGAGTATGGGCAGAGGCTCTTCTATGTGAGCAACATGACTGACTGGTTGACTGTCTTCTGTAATGTTAGGTAACCTCTATTGCAGGCAACACTAGATAACAGCAAACAAGAAATCAAGAGGTTGGAAAGGGTCTTTGTTTTCATTGGTGGTATGTAAATTCGCATGAGCATTACTGCTTATAGTCTAGCTTCTCTCCTCCATATGTTGGTCAATGACGGGGTTTTACCACACAAACCTGGATCTGCTACAGACTGCTGATAAAAGAAGTGGACTTATAAGTATTTAGGGGGATCTGATTTGTCCAATAAGAGTACAATAGCCCTCTTTACCTCTTTGTTGCCCAATAGTAACCCTCTCTTGAGTAGGCCTATTTAATACAGTAAATGATGTTGATTAGTTCCCGTGTGTTCTGTCCATATGTACAAGTGACTCATCATGAGTCATCAAAACAGTGATTCCCCCTTTCTTTACCTATGAATCACACAAGCATAATGTATCCTAAAGCAGCATTAATATGCTCAGCCCTGGCATAGGTACAGCTGCAGTGGATTAACTTGTCACTGGATACTTGCATTTTGAGCAGTGTTGGTAGCAAACACCCACTCTGCAACATCCAAACCTATAGCCTGTGCATCAGCACTGTCATATTCACGGTCCAATCCCACAACAGCTTGGATGGCTTTGCCAGAAAGTAGCAGTTTGAACATTGAAGTGTGTAATTTAACAGAGGGAATCCTGGGAGGATAGAAGGATGAGGAAGAGAGAGAGGAAAGAGAAGAGCCTCCAGCTGCAGGGCCTGCCAACTTGCTGTCATCTCACTGGAGGTGCTACAGAGAGTGTGGATGGAAATCCAGAGCTGCTGACTTGCATGTAATTAGCTACTCTCTCCTAGCCTGCTCATACTTAGCAGGATGCTAGATGTGTGTGTCCGCAAACACCAGATTTGCTGCACCAATGAGAGGGAATTTTCTAAATTCCACGAGATGGCGTGCTACTAATTGCTTTCTTAGAATTCCTCCCTAGAAAGTTTGCTTTATCAAAAGTATTTCAAGTTCAGAATGTTTCTAATAATAAGCTATCGTTGCTTGCTATGTTTCACTGAATCTCTGTAGCAGTACAGTAATGGTGGTTGTGGGACCCCCACCCCCACCAGACTGTTTCCCACAGGCAGACATCAGCTGCCTGTGATGGGGTGACCCATAGAACACCTGGGGCGCCACTTCTCCTTTCTTACCGTTCCTCTAGTCCTCCACTGCTTCCTGTTTTTTCCACATGGCTGGGGGATTTTTCCACACCTCTACCTGCTGATGCTTTCTTACTTGGCTTGCTCCACATAGTGTTACCTGTATAATGAATGTTTTGGCTGATATTCAAGTACACTTATTATCTTACTGCAGGAAGATGATTACTTTGACCTTTACTTGATGAGTATAACAACACATATCTGTGACCAATGAAAGCAAAGACTGTCATTTAGCTTTGCTATATGCAGGTCCCACTGACTATTCCAGCTCCTCCTCTTCCTCATGACTCCCAGGAATGAGGGAGGGGGTTGTGTGAAAGGACCTTCTTTGACAGTGCTGGCTAATTATGCTGGCTGCCTTATAGCAGAGACTCCCACTGAGAGGCTGCTACTCAAGGGCCCCTGAGGTATCTGCTGTCCTGCCATCAGTTTGGGCTTTCCCATATTTATCACACGGGAATACTAAAGCTTTTAGCTCTCATTCAGTTTGGGAAAATCCTATATACATCAGGATTTGGGTATATCTAATCACAGAAAAGACTGTGCTGCCTGAGACACCCAACATAGAAACAGCATTACAATCTGGGCATATTGCTGTGATATAACATTAACGCTATTCATATACATTTGTATAACTGTATCAGACCAGTTGTTTGGTAGCTGAAAAGAGTCTTTCTAAGAAATGGTTCCATGTTGTGATTTTCATTAGTACAAAGTTATCACAATCAAACTCTAAAACTTTATGAATTTGATATGTGATACTGAACTTAACAAGAAAGATGTATTAAGTTAATGAGATATGTTTTACCTTGTTGATATGCAACCAAACCAGACTAGAGATGCACCAATTCCATCCTGGTATTGGATATTGGTCAGAAAGTTAGAACAGATATCGGTGATGATGGGCTGCTCCGTAGGTCAGGTCTATTTAACTCAATTCTATGCTGTTCTGTGTTTACTGCAACCATATGGGTCTACTACATAATCATCAACGCTGGTAGCTCTGTGCAATTTTGCAAAATATAAAAATGTCATGAAAAAAGACAACTACAGCGACTCAGCAGTTTGGAGGTATTTCGTCCTTGTTTTGTCGAAAACTCTGACAGCAAAATGTGCACGTTTAATTCCTAGTTTATCCAGCGCTGAGTTTTTCAGTTAAACTGTAATCCCTGTTACTATTAGAGATTTATTGACCACACATTTACATAATTATCACATTTTATAATTCAAAAAGTTTCAAAAAGGCTGAAATTGCCAAAAAAAAAATACATCTCAGTCGCATCCTCATATTGAGGAATAGAGAATGTTAAATTAATACAAGTATCAGATCGGATCAGATTTGGTATTGGCCGATATCAAAGCCCAGGTATCGGTATCGGTATTAGAGTTATAATGCTGGAGCAGTGAATTTCTAAACTAGATATTTACAGCTCAATCAGTCCTCTTTTTTTACACAATTTCATTCAGTGGTGAGAAGCCAAAACAGACAAGTCATTTATCAAAAAATCTTGACATTACATAACAGATAAATCCAAAGTGTGAATAAATATAACATGGATTTTTAAGGGTACCCTATACGACATCATTTCCTTAATTTAGTGTTTCCAATCAGCCTCTGTCAGTTGTGACCCACTCACCATTGGTTCTGTTAGTCAAGATTTGGCATGAATCATGTTTACCAGGTTTGTAATGAAGCACCGCTTTGAGGGTAGGTGTAGGGGGATGTTTTGTAGGTTAAGAATGAGCACAGCTGACCTTGTATTACCTTTGATTGATCACTTCCTTTTCCCTTCTTCTAGCCCCCCCCCATACTCACACACACACACACACACCTAATACAGTCCTGGATGTTTATCTGATAGTGTGAAAGAGGACCAGCTAGAACCACAGAGATGGTCTCTGTAGGCTGATATTGTGACCACAGCTTAGTAGACAGATGTAACTCCTGCATCCAACACTCATGTTTTTGTGTTACCCAGTCAGAAAGACCAGAAGAACTTTATGAAAAAAAAAAAAACTTGAAAGAAAAACTGAAACATGAGAAAATTATAGCATACAGATTAAAACTGTGCTAAGTTTTTAAAAATGGGATCGCAGTTGTGTCAGTAAGTAAAACATGGTGTTTAACGTGGTGTTTAGTATGGCACATAAATAATCCGGTGTTTTCATATTTTCTAATTGATTATCCTTAAATGTAAACATCTCACAACCTGCTGGAGGTTTTCTTTAAACAGCTGTGTTCATGCCAATAAAGCCATTTGAAAAAAAAAAGAGAGGGAGACCTATGGTTGTGAAATGAGGCAAGGCAATAATCAGAAGCTTCCCACTGGACAATATACAGTACACACTCTCTCTGCTTTCCTCTTGTTCCCTCAGCTCACTCACCCATGCTTGCTCTCTTCCCATGCAAAGAGCAGATTCTGTCATGAGTGTTCCACAGCCTCCCATCCCCCATCACTTTCCCCAAGGGAGAGAGAGAGAGAGAGAGAGAGAGAGAGAGAGAGAGAGAGAGAGAGAGAGAGAGAGAGAGGGAGAGGGAGAGAGAGAAAGTAAAGAGTGGATGCTATCTTGACTATAAAGCAGAATGCACACCAAATGGATACATCTTGATGCCAATTAAAGTAACAGTGTGCTTTGGTTATGGAAGATTGACACGTTGTCAGGTAGTCAGGCTTAGCTGGTGAGAACACAACTGACATGATGAATGATTTATAATATATGACAACATTCGTATGGATGCCGTGCTTTTGTGGTGGTCATGTATGTAGAGTTTGTACCTTATTTCACATTTCAGCTTTTAAGCTGTTATGTCTCTCTATGTACTTATAGCTATGTAATTATATAGATATCTTGCAGAGATTTGAGGTCTTCTTAACAGGGTTAGCTGGTTGTGCCTTATACCAAGCTCAAAACTAAAGGACACCGTGCTTTTAAAGTTTTTGGTCCTAAACTATGCATCAGTCTCTCAGTCGATTTAAGAAATGTGGACTCTGTTAATTTTCAAAAAGGCTGTTGAAGAGCTATCTGTTTAGACTTGCCCTTGTTAATCTGTTTGTCTGCTTTCCTGTCATCCCATTTGTATTTAGTGTCATCTCTGTTTTGCCTTTTAACTTTTTGTTTGAAGTTGTTGTGATTTTGGACAAGACCACTGTCAATGAGACTATTTTTCACACTCTCTGCAGACTAGGGATGCATCAATCTGATCCTGGTATAAGGTTTCAGTCTGATACAGACTTAAAAAGTTTAACTGGGTATCAGTAACAAAGGACCGATCTAGTGGACAGATCTATTGGACTCAGTTCTATGTTCCTCTGTGTTTAAAACAACCTCTGCTGTAGAGCATCTTCAATGCTGATGATCTGTGCATGTTTGTGAGGCACAGCTAAAATATCATGAATGAAGATGACTACAGCGACTCAGCAGTTTGGAGGTATTTCACGCTTGTTTCACCAACAACTCCGATGACAACTTTTAATATGTGCAAGTTTAGTTCTTCACTTATCCACTGCTGATATTTATCGCTTAACTGTCATCCCTGTTAGTATCGGGGATTTACTCAAGAGCAACACACATTGACTGTATTGTTATTTCATGACATTATAAATGGGTAAGTTTAAGTATATTTTTTATCTAATTTCTAGTTCACTAAGTTATAAAAGGATGAAAATGCGAGATCAATTTTCAGTTTCATCGTCAACTTTAGGAACAAAGAATGGTAATCAGATTAGTATTGATATTTGTTGATAAGCTATCAGTATTGGTATCGGCACTCTAAAAGCTGGATTAGTGCATTATACTTCAGAGATAAGGTGATAGAGACCATTTAGTGTGCAACGTTATGAAGACGAGCTAAATATCATATGAAAACATATAATCTACATATATAAACTAGTTTTAGTCTGCAAAGTAAGCGCATAATTCTTTAGTTTCTTTTTCTGTAAAAGTTTCTCCCAGAACCTTTTTGTGCTACAGTAGTGTTGTACTCATGACCACACAAATTGAGACCAGAAACAAGAGCAAAACCGTAAAAATCAATTTTCAAAACCATGACAAGGTTGAAAAGTTAAGGAGCATTCTCTCTTGAATTTTAATTTTCTTTTAAATACATTTAGCAGACAAAACCAAGGTGTGTGTGCAACTCTTTCAAAGCACAACATGTGAAATTAACACATTTGTTCAACTAAATTTTTGCAAAAAAAAAAAAAAATCATTTTATATGTTTAAAAGCCCCTGACAGGGTCCAACTTAAAGGTTTCTGCCTACTTGCCCTTCAGGGCAGATGCTTCCCAAATCCAGACCGGTGTGGAGTAGTACAGCACGACAGCAATGCTGGTTTTCTTGCTGCATCTGTTTTACCAGCACTTTGCAATTATGATTTCTCATGTTATATGTTATAGTTTTTTTGATATTATGGAAGTTATTTAATAGCAAGACACAAACAGCTTTCCCATTACAACCAGGTGCAATACATTTTTAAGATGAGATAATAGTCACAAGGATTTTTCTATTTCTTGTTATTAAATTTTTATTTTGACCACATTTTGCTGCATATTTGATGTTTGAAAACCCAGACTCATCCTGTTTCCAACAGTTATTACATTAAAAATGGGGACAGACTGTACAGAGAGCATATGCGGCTGCAGACAGTGTAAACAGTTTTAAACAAACTTTATGAATGTGTGTTCAGACTCATAAAAGAACGTGTCATGAAGCAAAAGAGCAGATCACTAGAGGTTTGTTTTCTGAGACAGCTTGACAGCACAGACAAGGTTTAGTCTGGAAAATCCATGCCAACAAAACTCACTGAAGCATGTTAGAAAGTTATTTCATCCCAATAACATTAAATAAAGTTACAAAAAAAAAATGTTCTATACTCGTTTCCCCACACACTTAAGGCAGGGTGAGAAAGGAAAGGAGAGGTCACATAAGGATAAGCTAAAATTGGAATAGAGGAGGAGATGAGATTGCAGGAGGAGAGGAAAGTGTAGGACAGGTTGGCAAAGGAGAAATGAGAGGAAATGAGGAGGGACAAGGGGACAGGGAGGAGAGGGGAGGACAGGAAAGGAGAAGAGAACATCAGAGTGAAAATGAGAGGAGAGACACTGACGTCTGAGATGCTATCAGGTCTCGCTGCTGATATGACAGCCTGAGTCCCCATTGACGGAGCAATCAGCCTGCCATCTCCTGTACCCTGCTATTCTCTTATGTGGCACAGCACACCATTGGGCCCTATTGTCTCACCGGGCTTTGTTCTAAATAACATCTGCATTCGTCAGCAGGGGTTTTGTTCTCTGCTGGGCTCTTATCCCTCAAGCAAAGTTTGAAGGGATTTTCCTGCCCCTGGCTGCGAAATTTGAAATGCCCTTGGTGAAACATGACAGCAGGAAATGTTAGGCTGTAATAAGCAGTTCAAGGGATGTTGTGGATATGCAGTAATGTATAACCAAGCGCAACAATGCAGTGCAGTGTCTGTAGATAAAACAGTGAAGCCTTTTTAATAACAAGGAATGTTTAAGTTAATGTTGGACTGGTTTTATCTTCAAATCAGCTTGGTAAAACACTGTATCCTTCAGCTGGTATGTGAGAAATAATTAAAAATATGACACCATGCATCATTTCCACTGATGAAGAAAAGTCTTAAATATATGTGATTACAACACTCCCGATTAGTGATACTGTACTCAGTCAGACCAATCCAAAAACAGCCTCACTGCTGGAACATCTGGCCTGTTGTTACATAAGCCCTCCAGCATGCTGTGCGAGAGTAGCCCGAATGGGATCAACACAATTCAGGAGAAATTCAAATAAACCTAAATACCAGCTTTTGAAGGTGAAAAACAGGAAAAAAAAAATGGTTTGTGTGATTTTAAAAGGTTTCATCTGCCAACTAGAGCAGTGGAAATGTGAGAGCAGGAGGCATAGAGAAGCAGCCACTTTATCACTTTTATTGCCCATTGTCACCATCCACCCTGAGTGTAGTCAGGAGGGAAATATACAGCATCTGACCCTCTGAGGGAAGCCCATTGCTTCGTGGAAAACATGTACCTGCTGTAGATTACCTTTATAATACTGCTATATTACTTACAAAGCAAAAAACACACTTTTTTTACACATCCAAACTGTAACAGGGGGGCTTGCACAGGGTCCGTGTACATGTAGATGGTGTGGGTACTCTGTAGTGAGGTGTGGCAGATTTTCTCACCTGTGCCAATCTCTCTGAGTTTGTTTCATGGTCACTGAGCCCTTTATGATCATTGAAAGGTCAGAAAAAGGCCACTCTCCTCACTGTGCATCAGAACTCTTAAAAAAAAAACAGACTGGAGGGTCAGTGATGTTCAGGGATTCAGTCAGACCAGATTCCACCAGATCAATCAGACACAAACCTGAGATCAGGGTTTGTCAGGTCTGCTAAAAGCTGGTAGTTTACCATTTATATTTCATGTCTGTTTGCATTTATGCATTACTTTTAAAATCTCTACATCACTGCAGGGAGGGATGAAGGACTCTGAAAACAAGAAGGATAAACCTGGGGAGAGCTGGATAGCTGAATTATCAGTTGCTTGAGGTGGAAGATGCACTAAGTTTTCCAACTCTGGTTAAACTGAACTGGTAACTGTTACTTGGAGAGACTTCTAGCTTTCTGCAACAGTAAATTCAAAAATTATAAACTAACTTAAAGAGGAGAGTTTTTAACAGACATTTGGATGTCAGTAGGTCAAGGTAATTTTGAATGCGAGTGGAAAGTGAGTTCCATAGGGTGGGGGTGCCTTTGAAGAATGCTTTGTCCCCCCAGGTTTAGTTCTTGGTACTGTGAGGTGGACATGCAAGGTTGGATTATGAGGAGCTCAGGTTACTGGAAAAACAGCGATGGTAGAGAAGGTCAGTGAGGAAGAAGGGCCCAGATGGTGGAGGGCTTTGTAGGTGTGGAGGAGGATTTTGAATTGGTTGTGTTATGGGGACAGGGAGCCAATGAAGATAGTAGAGGTTGAGAGTGATATGGTCCAGGTGAGGAGGTGTGTGGCAGAGTTCTGGATGTATTACAGTTGATAGAGGACTTTGGAAGACGTACAGCAGCAGAGATGTTCATTGATAGTCTTGTTTTTGTTGAACGCAGAAAAGAACTGATATTTAAGGTTGTTGTTTTTTTAAGTCTGTTTCACTTTTATGCCCATAAAGTTAGCCCATGAGCAGGTGGCCTGGGTTTGAATCCAGCCTGCGGCCTCCCCACTCATACCCTTTTTCATGCCCTATCCCCTATCCTCTCCTCTGATTGAAGACATCAAAAGCCCTAAAAATTACTTAAAATAGTATTTACAGTAGCAGTAAAGGTCAGAATACAAATTATGTTGGCATGTGCTTTTCTAGAAGAGCAGCTATATGTTAGTTATTAAGGCAACATCTTTTTTTTTTAAAGAAAAGGCGTGTTTGCGAGTGCATATGAGATGTCTTTTTAGCAAGCAGGTTATTAGCTGGGCACAACAAGAGGTATGGGAACACAGTGAAACTGCTAATCTGACTTTTAATTATCTATTCTTTGTGTGCACCTCTAAAGTTCACAAATTATTACATTTTACCTAATTTGTCAGCAGATTCAAGTTATTGTAGAATGATGGAATGGAATAATCTTTCTTCAGAGCTACTCTCCAAGCTCTACCTTTATGTGTTTTGTAAAACAGTTGAGGCCACTTGGATATTTTTACATCCTGGCAAAGGATATTTTCCTGATGTCTACCCTTTTGCTTAATGATCACCATCTTCTTTTTATCCATCATCTGACCCTTGACTAGCTAACTAATAGCAGTTACAAACAGAGCAGAGTACAGATTTATATTCCCGCTGAGGGATTTAAGGTTTAACTGTCTGGTAAAAACAAAAACAGTTATATATCAATTATTTCACTGACTGCACAGGGTAAAAGCACAAAACTCAAATCACAATGACTCAAATTCAGTCACTTTTCAGATGAAGTTAGTGAGAAATGTCAAAGTTAAATGGAATAAAATTACAGTAAGGAATTAAAGTCCTGTGAATTCAACCCCCAGATGCCTTGCTTTGTGTGTGAGCTGGTCTATTTTACGAGGGGTAGTTTACACAGGGTGCTCTTATCTCCCTGTCCCTCGGTGTATTTGTGTGTCTGTCCATGTTTTGCTCAATCAAGACTCAGCTGGTTGGAGCAGGTGCAAAACGTGTGCTTGTTGACCAGCCGGTCCTTCTGATAGGCCTTTGTGTGGCCCAAAACTCAAACCATTCAGCGCCTTCTATAAACAAATGCACCCTCCTTTTATTTGTCCAGCAAATGCACGCAGAGATACTAGATTCTCAATGAAACGCCCACACACACACGCTCTCACACAGACTAACTCAGCCGAGGCCTCACAACCAGACAGTGGAATCTATTATGTAATGATTGGTGCAGCTTTTCTGTTGTAAAACTTTATTGGTTATTGTTCGAGGTCAGATTTCAGAGGTAAGATGCTTAGTAGCATCACAGTGTCTCCATGTACACTATGCTGATACTGTAGGTAGATTACAAAGGCAGCCGACTGACATAAATAAGAGAGGATAAAGAGCAGCCACTATTATAACGTCACTAATGCAGCCCTGGCCCTTATATAAGCCCACTGTTCGTACACACACACACAAACACACAGAGACTAACACACACACATACAGCATCACTGTAACCTACACTAGGACATACTGTACAACATATAGACCACTGCTCACACTGCCGGGGGCTGAAGGTGGCTCTGTGAGAGCTTTCAAAGCATAGATTCAGTATCTGTGTGTGAGCATGCGTTAGTGTGTTCACGGTCGCTGGGTTTGGGTAGTCTTGCGTGTGCACCATCTAAGGCGAAAATAACAGTAAAGAGCCCGCTTTTCATCCCCGTCATCTGACACTGATTAGGGGAGAGACACAGTGAGCTGATGTTGTGATCCGGGGATCGTGCTCCTCGACCGAAGTCTGATGGAGGATCTCCCACTAATCCCTTAATATCACTCGTCCCACTGTGATACTCCCGCCATCGCCATGGTGATGCTACTGAGATGGCCTGCATGTGTAGAAGCGGACAGGGGAGGGAGGAGGGTGGTGTCATGCAGGGGCGAAAGGAGTGATATCACCCTTTGTAAAACATGAACACAATCATTTAACAAAGTGTTTCAAGGCAGGAAATGTAAACATCTAAAGTTGTTACACTGCAAAAACTGACATCTAACCAAGTGTTTGTGTCTTAACTTTAGTAAATTGTCTTTGGACTTAATGAGCCACATTCACCTGACGAATCCAGAAAAATGTCTTATTTCAAGATATTAAATGACAAAAATGGGGCCTGAATTCCTTGTACAGAGTTAATAAATGGGTTAAAAATATTATATTATATATTATAAGACATTTTTTCTCATTTCAAGAAACTAAACAAGTTAATTCTTCTCACCCTGTTTTAAGATTTATTTTGTTTTTTACTCTTTCCCCCTGTCCAAGCCTGGGGGATGGGAAGGTGAGGCAATTATTCACTGATCATTATTCAAACTACATTTTTCCCATCCAACAGACATTTTTTTATGAATTATTTTTCACGGCAGAGTTAAGTTTTAAATGATTTTTGTGTTTATGCAAACTATTTCCCCCTAGTTCAGGTCTAATGGTCTACATGCCAAAGTCATCTAACTCGCTCCTGTACTTGTTCAGTGGACTGTGAGTATGTGTGGGTGAATGAGACTGTAGCCTTGGAGGTCAGTATGACAAAAAAAGACTAAAAACAATAATCCAGCCCATATTTTTAATATGGGATTATGCTTATTTCAATATGAGTCAACTTGTATCAAGAAACAAACTAATACTGAGTGATTTTTTTAAATCCAAATTTATATTTTTTCTTGTCCCTAGGCTTCATTTGCAAAAATTAAGAATAAAAAAAAAAGAAAGAAACTACTTTTTTTTGCTTGTATTTAAGTCATATCTCATTACTGTGTTCCAGGAAGTTTGTTTTCAAGTGTTTAAATCTAAAATGAGCATTTTCTTCTCATTTTAACACTTGGGAAAACTTCACGGCTCACTTTTTTACAGATCTAAAATTCTCATTTCAAGATTTCTTGTTATGTAAAATTCTCGCTGCATGCACAGAGAATTAGTTTTAAGAAATCTTCTCATCAAATTTAGTGTTTTTATCTTGTATTTAGGCTCCCCTTTTTTGCGGTGTGAGAGGGAAGAGAGGAGTGGTTTACAAGCTGGTTGCTGCAGTGCAGACGCAAAATAAAGTCTGCTCATCTTCTCATTAGTTTACCCGCTTAAATGGCTGGCTTCAAATCTGTGCAAAGAAGCAGCTAATGCAATGAAATTCTATGATGTGGTATTTTGCAGCTGCTAAATTCAAACAGATCTTTCAGTCACTGGAGAGCGTTCGAGAGACAGAGCATTAAAGTCACAATATTCACAGCCTTTCTGATGCCTGATGTTGTTTATGCAGTCAGAGCTAACATTTGGAGTAATAGATACCTCAACTCCAAGGTGTGAAGCATCATGTGGCATGTACAGTAATATTTTAGCAAAGTGATGCGTGTAGCCTGTTTGCACTGAGGTGATATCATATTGCTCAGGCTCCTCTCTGCTTGTGTACACTGTGCTGCATGCAGACAAGTCAAGCTAGCTAACAGTGACGTGCTGTAGCGCCGAATTAGGACAGGAAGGAGTAGACTGAGCCAACAATAGGCAAGGTATCTATTACCTCTCTATTGTTAGCCATGGCTGGACTATTATTATATCCCAAAATGAGACACAAGCAGCTGACAGCAGTTTGAGCACAGCCCACCTACTGCTACCTGCCAGGAACAACAACATCATGGAGAGCTTTCTGTGAGTGTTTGAGGACTGTTGTTTGGATTTTAGTTGGAGGCAATGTCTGATACTGGCACAGAAGTGGAGTGCTATCATGATGAACAACAACCATCTTCTTCCAATTTCTGTTTTTAAACAAATGAGCCAAAATGTTTCCTTTCTTTCTCTTTTTTTGACTGAACCTGAGGTGTCTCAGTCACTGAATCTTTCCCCAAAGAAAGCAGGAGGAAACACTAAAACAAGGCTCTCAGTGACTACAGGACTGGAAATAATCAGGCAATCATAACAAGACCGGGCCGAGTTGGTACATGAGGAGTGCTTCGATGCTTCTCCGTGTGTAGTTTAGGGTTAGAGGAGGAAGTAGAGATGCACTGAGCTGTCTGTCTGGCTATGGATGCAGAGAGCAGTGACCTCTCTGTGGTGGGGTTAGCTCTGAATTTTAAGAGTATTCCCGGTGGAGCTGTTGAGCTGTGTGTGGGAGGGGTTGTGACGTTAGCATGGAACAATGTCAGCTGCCAAGAAAGTGCTGATCACAGCCAGAATAAAATGTATCTGTGTCAGGATGAATAAAGTGGGCTGACAGGAGAAGCAACCAAGCAATCACATTCAAAGAGAGACGTGCTCATACCCAGTCCATTACTGGTGCAAACAAGTGCATATGAGCATGAACACACATGCAAACACACGCAGTGTATCACTACCTCTGACCAAATGTTATTCATCATCTACAGTTCCACTGTATGATACAGTTGCTGTATCACAATGAATGCTGTGCATATGTTTCCTGTAAGTCTCACATGGATACACACTTGTGTATGTGTGGGCTGCTGGTGATTAGCTGACTCTTTGCCACTTGGAAATCTCTCAGGAAGGGAGATATGGAGCAGCTCAATTGAATCCTGGCAGGTAATCTGAGGAAACAGATGGATTTTAGTTATATTTGGCATAAGATTACCCACTTCCCCATTGCTCAGAAAATCTGCTGTTGCCAACTCTTGTTTGACAATCTGAATATTAGTCCTTGGTCAGGAGGTCTGGGTTGTGCGCTGTTAGATTGCCCATTCTGATGAGTGTGCCCCATGGATTCAATCCTATCTGTGCTTTCTAAGGCCCAGCTGTGGTAGCTGGCCAACCCCTCCACACCGAGGCGCTTGCCCTCTCGTCGTCCCTCCTGCCCTGCCTATCGCACTGTGCCAGTGCCTCGTGCCAGAGGAAGTTATCAACACTCCATCCCCTGCCCCTAATCCTCTGCGAGGTGGAGAGAAAGTGTTAAGTAGCACTTCTTCTGGCATTTATTGAAGAGGTAGAATGAACAGGTGCCTGAAGACCTAATCATCTGTCTTTAAATGAGCTGCTATTTTTAGTGCTCACTCTCCTTTCCAGGAGATTTGCAGCGAGTGTACAGTAAAGGTGGTACAGTGGGAGAGTTCTCCTCAATATAATCTGTGGGGGAACACTGTCACTGCGTTATTCTCTGCATGTATTTACATCACTGTGTGGGGCACAGTAACACAATCTGAAGTGACTTTGTATGGGAAACATAATTTGAGCATCTTTAGTTTAGCTTGTTTTGGTTTTGTTCCACACAGTACACAAACTTTAGAAGTTACAAATCCAGTTTAAATAATACTTTTTCACATGTAAACAACTTTTATTAGATGAGCTAAAGCAAACCAGAGGTGTGACTTTACAAAAACAAAGAAAGATGTTGAAGCACGACGCTGGATAAAAGTGCTGAAAGTTAATATAACCGACTCAAACAAATCATCTAATGCTGAACACTGAATCTCTTTGAAGTGCTGCTGGCAGGTTGAGTTTCTTAGACTTAACTTTGTCTGAAAATAGATGCTGAGAAAGTTAAATTTTATGTGCGTTACCAAGATTCAAGTGTGCAAATGTAGAGGAAAATCAGTGATTGTCTTCAGTCATGCTACTGATAATCACATCTTACTTTGCATTGTATATGGGACTCAGGATCCCCCTGCTTTTGCTTAATATAAAGAAGTAGAAGGCTGGAAATTTGGGATAAATTTTCTGACTCAATCACCTATAAAACAAAGTGTAGTTATACAGTCATCACTCGCTCTCCTTCTCTGTCTCTGTCTCTGTCTCTGTCTCTGTCTCTCTCTGTCTCTCTCTCTCTCTCTCTCTCTCTCTCTCTCTCTCTCTCTCTCTCTCTCACACACACACACACACACACACACACACACACACACACACACACACACACACATTTTACTTTCATCAGCCTTGAAATAAAATGCAAAAAAGAAAAACGGCAGATGCACACTGGGAGGAACTGCAAGAGATGCAGGCTGGACTTCCACTTTAGACTGAAATGATGAAGTAAAATCAAAATCTGTTCCTTCCAGTGTCCAGTTCTCATATATGAATTAGCTTAAGATAAGGACTTAACTGCAAACTGGAATCTCTGGTTACAGAGCAAAATATACACAAATTAATCCATGTGAGCCCCGTGTTTGACTGGCAACCAGTCCAGGGTTTACCCCCCACTCTTGCCCTAAGACAGCAGGGACAGGCTCCAGCCACCCACAACCATAAACAGGATAAGCAGTATAGAAGATGAATGACTGAATGAATAATCCATGTGTTAAACACACAGATCAAAGTTGTAAAATGTGAGTAACGTCACCAAAGTGGTTTATTATGGACTACAAAGAGTCCCTTACAAGTTACATGTAGAGATGTAGATCATATGTTAAAACACTAAGTGAGCTGTGAACACACAACATGGCAAAGACAGCCATACAGACAAATCAATGTTTATCTTTTCTATAAATCCTCCTAATTTCTCTGTTTTTTTATAAACTAACAAACTGTGACCCAAACAGTGAAATGTTTTGTTTGCTAATGTTGCTCACTCACTTCAGTTCTCTGCTGGGTCTCATTTGTTTCTGAACGTCATGTCCCTCCTGTGGCTGCAATCCTGTCCTGTTCCTGCTCTTTTTAACTTCTAAAAGCTTGTAGTCTAAAGCCTGAGGTCTGTTGTGTGCAGACAAATAAACCTTTTCTTCTCCTTTACTAATATGCTGGTAGCCGGGTATCCTGGTAGCATAAAATAAAACACAATAAGGTACAATAATTTCACCTGAGATAAAAAGTGCAAAATGGCATTTAAAGTATTATTTAGTTGGATAAAGTGCTACTCCTGGAGTTGTATCATACAAAAAGTTGCTTCCAGTTGTCTGATCCAGCATTCCAATAATATCATACAAGTAAACATGCTCCCATTCAAACCATTAATACAAGTGTATACACGCCCACATATGTTTGAATAGACACACATGCACATCCACACAGAGCAATGGATACAGATTAGTGACTACAGACCTGATGTGTTTTGAACCATTGTTAAGGATGGCTTTTAATTGTGGGGTATATTGAATGTTACCTTATTGCAATCAGTATGGTGTTCCAGATCTTACCACTCTGAACAGACAGCACAAAGTCTCCTCGTGTGAAAAAAAGATTAGCTTAACCAACAGGACTTTGTTTTAACTTGAAGGGAAAATAAAACTTGTAAAATTGACTCCACAAGTTTCATTGAGCAACAACTTTAAAAATATTTTTCCTACATAAATTCTTTCAGGTCTCCGATCTGCAAGTTACACTTTAACAGTGAGTGCTTACTTGTGTTTTTCTTAAATTGCGCATTCTTACTTTTCATATCCTCTTCCTCTTGAGCATGTTACATATCAAATATCAGTCAATCTTTTTAGTTACATAACAGTTACCAGATCTGTTTCATTAGGGCACCCAGGGAGCTTCAAAATGACCTTTCACCATGACCTGAAGGCAGGGGGCTGTAAAGAGAAATTCAACATCATTATACTGCGCACACAAACACAAAACTGGACTAAGCTGCAGCATTAAATCTGTATTGCACTAGAAAGGACTATCTTTGCATCGCCACTGCCCACAGTCAAAGATTCTCTCTGTTTGTTCCCGTTGACATTAACTTCATGCCTTAGTAGTATATTGACCATAGACATTAATGATTTATGTAGCTGGTATTTACCCACTGAGCCAGATCACTCACTTATGATCCAATTATCTCTCAGTCTATAGTGGACTCATGGTCATTGCTTATCCACTAGATCCTCTGTCACAGATCACTTTTTAAGTTCCACTAAAATCAAACTGAATATTAAGAAGGAAACAAAGAGGGCTGGAGCAGGAGTTAAGCTCAAAGACAGGATTAGAGAGAGTGAAGTAGACTCTGTAGTGAGCTGGTCTCGCCTGGCACACTTTTGGACAGTGAAGGTGTTGAAGTACACCTTAAAAGCACGTGTGGTCTTTTAGAGTGTGAGAGAAAACTGTGTGTGCCTCTGCAGCTGGACTGTAGTTGTTGTTGTTCCAGAGGTAGAAAAGGTGTGGAAATGTCTTATACGTCATATTTGACATGAATTGGGTATTGTTTCCCTAATAACCTGTTAAAATTAATCATACTTGTCTAATACTGAGTCATTTTTACCCAAATTAGTGATATTTTTCTTGTTGCTTGGCATTCATTTGTTAAAATTAGGGTTAAATAAGACAGAAAATGTTTTTTTTTTTTTTTTTGGCTTATGTTCTGTGTATTTTACTTATTATGCTTTAGGAAGCTTGCTTTCAAGTATTTGATTAAAAAACAAACACTTTCATCTTCTTCTTCTTTTAACACTGGAATACTTCTTAAAGCCCACTGCCCATTTCAAGATTTAAAATTCTTATTTCAACATTTCTTCAATTAAAATGAACTTGCTACATGGACAGATAATTTCACTAGTTGAAACAAGTTTTCTCATCAAATTTTGTATTTAGACTCCCCTTTTTTACAGTGTGCATTCAGAGGTGGTCTGGGATGCATTTGTCCTCACTGGTCTTTCTGGCTCTGTGCACGCTTATGTGTCCTGGAACAAATTAAGGGCTGCCAACTTTCCCTGTATCAGTTAAGTTAACATACTATCACCCTACACATGTAAATACTTACTTAATGCGTTACAGTATAGCATGAACAAAAACAGGATGTTCTGGTGCTGACAGTACAACTCAGAGATGTGATCAAAAAGCAGTTTATCAGAGCTGATCAATGTCGTGTGGAGACATAAACGATCTGTCTCTACTTGTTTTTAAAGACAAGAACCAGGAGATGAGACCTGCACAAAGTTTATAAGCGTTAAAAATGATGCAGCACAATGAGTTCACAGACATTTTATAACATTTATCTTTATATTTACTGCAGTTTTAATTCTTTAGTGCAGGTCTTATATTTCACTGAGCTGAGAGGGGGTATCAAGTTTCATGAACAAGCTGAGTTTTACATTATGTCCTCACTGATGTGTCGACATCAACATTTTTTCCACTGTTGTTGTGTGAAAGGCCTTTGAGGTAAGATGAATATCTGCTTATCTGCATACAGAGCTAGTAAATGATCCATAATATAAAGTCTGAGTGATCACTCAGGATAAGAAGATGTGAGTTTTCAAAGTGTTCATGGTCTTTTTCTGTTTTTGCTGTTGAGCCATGAAATGCTTTTGTTGCTGAGTGTTTGTCTGGATGTGGTGAGTTTTTAAGATTTAATTGTTCTGAAATCAAATGTTGAAAAGGCACAAGTGACGGTATTATTTCAATACATATGTTAAGTTGTAAACTTAAAACACCGATTTGACTGTGAATTCTCAAATGTTTTGAGTAACTCTCCAACAACAATGTTGCCCTCTGCTGGGCCATTATCTGACTCAAAGTTATGTCAAGTGCACGTTAGCTGTTCCTGGATGTCCTACGCCAGCTTGTGTTAGTATTGGTAAATAGGATGATTCAGAGTTTATTGACAGACTGTCTTATCAATATATTTGTCAGGGAGTCAGTAGGAGTTTTGGCAGATTATTCGATCTCTGGGATTGTACTGAAAGGTTGCTGTGTTATGGTCGTCTGTACTGACAGAGCTGCATCACTCCATCTTTGGAGCTCACTGCCATGTGAGATAAGTGTAATCTGGTACAAGAGAACTGCAGACCTGAATGCTTTTACAAGGAGAGCACGGTCTTCATATCCCAGCATGTCCTACTCCATGTTTTGTTTTTGTTTTGACGGATTCAGGGTTATTATCACTTTATTTCAGAAAATTCATTGCATGTAGTTGATTCTGCAGATATTATTTCCTGTGACTTTCATTTAATATGGACTTCACTTGTGTAAATTTTTAGTGTTCTGTCTTAATCTCTAGTACTATGGTGTCTGTTGATGTGCATACTTTATGTGGAGTTTATATACAAGCATCACCCCCTGCACAAATTAAACACCTGACCACTTTATTAGATATCAGGTATGAGAAAAACTTACGTGACATTCTCAGTTAAGTTTCTCCAATGTTGTAACGGCCATGATAACAGCATGTTAAAACTTTTTTTTTTTTTTTTTTTTTTCACACTTGCTTTAATGCATTTCCTTTGATGACATTGTTACTTTGTTTTGCCCTATTTTGTCTGGCCTGAAATCCAAAATATCAAGATGTTCAATTCCAAATATGAATGTTATCACTCTAGAAAAATAAAAGAAAAACAAAAAACAAAACACTGACGTAAATTAAATTTATCATGTCAACCAGTTCCATGTAATTGTATTAGGTTAGTTGAAAGTGATACTTTAAAGTTCAACTCACTTGACCCTAAAATTATTGATGAATTTGATAAATGTGACTGTATTTCGTTGGATATGTGACTGCAGAGAGTAATTACCTAAAGTATTGATAATAAGGAGATTGCTGTTAAATAGTCTGCCAGTTTACAATAAATGTATCTCTTTGTAGACCTGAAGCTTGTTGATATGAGCATGTTCTACATCTTGTCCTCATTCTGATACAGACTCAACATATATTTTGGAAACAAAGGGCTGATCCAGCAGACAGATCTATTTATCTCAGTTCTATGCTCTTCTGTGTTCATCAACACCACAAGGTCTGTGTTTTTTTACTCGGCAGAGCTGAAATAAGTTATGAATGAAGATAACTACAGCAGCTCAGCAGTCTGGAGGTATTTCACTTGTTTCACCAACAACTTTGACACCAACATGTGCAAGTTTAATTCCTAAACTAACCACTGCTGAGGTTTACAGTTAACCTGCAATTCCTGTTAGTATTGGAAATTTACTCACCACACATTTACACATTTATATCCCCATTAAACAATAATATAGTTACTTTAAATATATTTTTATTTCATTTTGGTTTACAAAGTGAGAAAGTCTGAAGCGGCTGAAACATAATTCTCAATCTCATCTTCATATTAATCAAAAGAGGTAGATTCATTTTGGGATCAGATCAGATCAGTATGGGTAACTGACATCACCAAAGCTCAGGTATCAGTAATGGTATCAGGACTTAAAAAGTTAGATTGGTGCATCCCTACTTTAGGATCTACAGCAAAGCAAAATTTCCCTAAATGATTGGAATGTGCTTTAACAGGTTAAAGTTCTCACAGGTGACCAAAAGCCCCACAGCATGACTTTTGATCCTCAGTCCCCTCACTGTACAGTTCAGTCTTTTAGCATCTCCCTCTTTTTATTTCTCCTGTCATCAAATGACATGAGACATGAATTACAAAATGCCATGACAATGACTTGTTCTACATTCCTTTCTGGAGCTCCAGAATCGTAGAGCTGTGAGGTTCATGCAGCACTTTTGTCCACTAGAGAGCAGTGTAGCATCAGTAATTCTCTGTGAGGAGCCAGTGAAGCAGAGAAAGAAACCCAAATATAGAGGAACATTTCAACAGAGGCTAAAAATAACAATCGCAACAAGCCACTTAAAATTAACATTCTGAAACAAGAATTACACATAGAGACTTGAAAATGTACTAAACAAAGCTTTTCTTAACTCTGTGATATACTTATTTGGTTTGTGATAGAGGGCGCACAGAGGGAAGACTGCAGGTAAAACATATAGAAAACAGCAACCGTCTCTGCCCTGCAGGTCTCTTCAGCCGCCAGGATACTGAATACATTACTTGTGACATTTTACACTTGCTCATTATACTGTCAAAGAATACACTGCACATGTTGGAGTACAGGACACACATGGTAACAGACACACACCCACACGTGTGCTGAGACGGTTACTCACACACACTCTTTGTCCGGCAGCCGTCCAGGCAGGCAGGCGGGCAGGCAGGCAGAAGGCTGGATCAGATAAATATGAAGCTTGTAATGCAACCACAGAGACGAGGCTGATGGGATCAATAAAGAACAGCGCTGCAGGTCATCAGGAGAACACAGCGAGAGGATAAATATGGACTGGCTCACTGGAAAACAGAGCAGCGAGACTGATGGGTACACAGGACTATGTCTTCTCTCTTGTGTTCTTTCACCCACCTGACATAGATCAGAAACAGATTTCTGACTGCGGTGTGCTCTGAAGCTAGAGCAGGATGAGAACTAAAGGAGAGCTGTGTAGCCTCAGTGTTTGTTGAATGGCATCTCATACTACAACTGCTGCTTGTGCTGGTATTGAGATGAGATTGAAATAATACTTTTGCATGGACACACTTATAAATTTAAAGCTACTTTGAGAAGCTGATAGTTTCTTTTAGCATAGAGTTTCAGTATCTCATTGGCAGACAGCAGTTAACAGAGGCACTTCTGTTTCAGCACCACCTTAATGTCAGCGTAGAATTTGATGACTTAAGTGTCAATTTTAGCTTTAAGCTCCTCATAGACGAGAAAAGTAAGGCCTCTCATTTATAGGATATCTCAAAATGTTGGACCATGACAAAATTAATAATCAAATGGCATCATGATCCCTTTTAAATTCAATGTGAATTTTCCAATTTTCATTGGAATAGATTGATGAATTTAACGTCTTAAATTTTAACATAAATAATGCTCACAGAATAAGAGTAGGAAATGATATAAAGTAGATATAAAAAACGAATTTATGAAAATTTGATGATGTAAATAACCAAAAAGGATTCATATTTTCTTTTTCTCACAGCTTTTTAAAAGCGCTCAGTATTAGTTATCGATGTGACCCCAGTCTGCCTTTATTGAAATCTCCTCCTAAACCAGGAGCTAGCTGCTAAACTGTTATTTGCATGTGATACAGATCCTCATATGCAGCTTGCTTTACATGTGTGTGTATGTCCTTGTGCGTCTGTTTGACACTTTTATGAAACTCTGAAGACACTTACAGACAGTGAAACAAATCATGTTGTACTTTGGTGACCTCTGTTGTTGTTGTTTTTTAAGCCAATAGTCATGATGTTTTGAGAAAAAGTTTTAGCGTTTTGTCTTTTTTTCATGCTCCCTTTGTTTCTGTTTAGTCTGTTTCAACAATTTAGAAATGAATTCCTCTGCAGGCTGCTTCATTGTTAAGGTATTCCTGCTGCTACATGATGCAATGGGATTGCATTTTGCTTGTAGGGACAGCTGTGGCTTGATAGTAGAGTTAGTAGGTTTGGTCTACAGTAAACTTGTCCTGGTGGCTCTGCCATCGGTTTATGAATGTGGTATGAATGTGACATGTTAATGACACAGTAAAATGTGACAGTGTAAAAGCACTTTGTGGTCAGAAAGATTAGTGAAAAGGCTGTACAAACATTTACTGGTTATGCAGCCTGAAAGTGGTGGTGACAAAGTATGCTGACAACACAAACACTCTTTACGACCAACAGTGTTCTCTGCTGAAAGGTGATCTATTGAAAATACTGAGATCAGTATTTTGCTCAGAGTAGCCAGAATATAGTTTTTAAAAATAAGGAATTCTTCTTACATGTAAACGTCAGAAAGTGAGGAAGTAAGTGTTTTATCATTCAGATAAAGATAAGCATGCTTGGTCATACTTTCAGTCACGATGGAGTCTTGTTAAGCATGGGTTGTGCAGAACAGTTTGAGTAAAGGCAGAAACAGCTTCTGCGTCTCCCCTCACCCTCTCATGGAGCTCAGTGTGCAACTCATGGTGCTGTTTAAATGTTACTCAGCTGGACTTCTCTGCTTGATGGTTAATCTGCAGCTGTGCTCACGAGTTGGCGTATTTCTAGGGTCTTATGGTGATTGAAGACCTTTAAAGAAGAAAAATCAACAACAAAGTTGAAAGTAATATTCGTGCACACCCCATGAAGCACAATCATTTTTATGTTTGAGTTGGTGAAAATATGTTACTTTATTTTATTTGTCATCTGTCAGTCATTCTAAATGTTCACTCTTTCATGTTGTTTACTTCTTTAGCATCTTTATTTTCATCCATACATCATCTATAATATCCTGGACATTATGCACTTTATATTTGTGTCCCACACATCTCAAATAAACCATGATGTGTCGGTCCTTTGTTCCTTTTAGGTTGTGCTCATCATTCCTTTGTGTTCTTTATGCACTGAGCTGTGCACACTTTTATTTTTTTATGTTTTAGGATCAAAGAAGAACCAAAGCCTCAGCCAGCACAGTAAGTAAACTGCATTACCCAGAGTGCTCTAGGCTTTGACACTTCTTCCTATCAGCTGGTGCTGTGTGCTTCATGTGGCTTAAACCCTGTTGTCTGGGAGGGAAATGAACAAAAAGTCATTTATGTCATGGAAAGCTGCTTCGTTCATGCTGCCATTTATTTCATAACCAGTGGATAAAGACCAACGACCAGATTGTCTCTGACCACTCAACTTCCATGACATCAATGATTTCAGCTTCTCTTTGTTAGCAGTTTTGTCATAGCCGGGCTCCCTAACCCTGCCCCCTCACCCCTGGTCTCAAACTTGCGGCTCATTCTCATGCAGTCTCCCATCTGCACTCTGATTGGCTTGTGTGGCCTCGTATTTTAAACTAGATGTGAATCAGATGCACCTGCCCTGCTTTAATTTACTGTACTGTAGCTGCATTTTGACTCAATCCACCGTAGAGCGACTCAGTCCAAGAACCGTAACCCTACTGCACCACCAGGCCAGAATAACTTACTCTTGTGTTACTGTTAACTGAGCATTTGATGCAGCTCTCATTTTCACTGGCTGTGGAGCTTTCCTGCTTCTGTCTGTATCATCTTTCTTTCTTCTACCTTTCTCCTTGTTTTTCTGATGCTGTGTCTGGTTGTCAATGTTCCTCTAGTCGCTGCTCTGCCCCTGTCCTAGCCTTTTCCCTTCAACGCGCTGTTTGTAGTGGATTTTCCTGCTATTTTTCACTTTCACTTGACCTGCTTCTTAAAAACAAATCACACTCAGGACATAGCATTTCTTTTCTTTCCATGATTCCACTTTGCTTATTTGAACAGGTGGTTTAGTGGGATCACTGAGCTGGTAAATAACGTCCTTCAGCCCCAGCAAAAGTCCCAAAATGACAAGCAGCCAGAGCCAGATCCGTAAGTAATAGAACAGACCCTTTCTGGTCCCCTCACAAAAGGTCCAAACATACAGTGGTGATCCCAGCAGATGGACCCACAGTATGTTTGACTAGAGTGCTTAATAACAAACTTTCTCTCTGTGTTTGTTGACATGATAGAGGAGTTGCAGTGTGGGAGTGGTCTGACAGGTTTTACTTTCATAAATAACATGATTACAGTGTTTTTTTTGTAAGATGCCAAAAGAACCAAAAAGAAACTGTGCAGTTATTTGTGTAACATTCAGCCTCATATTTACATTTGCGAGTCTGCTCCTCAGCCATAATCCGGGTTCTCAGACTCACCCCTCTGTTTGCAGTGAAAAGGTGGAGTTAGGTGGTCTTCATTGAATGCCAGAGGCTGAATTTGAGCATTGAGTAAAACATAAACAAGAAAAGCTTTTTGATCATAATCATTATACAAACTTAGACTGCTCTCCTAACTTGACTGAGCGGAATTGAGAATTTAGAGATTCAGCTGAATCCCAACTATATTTTACAGTGAAATAATTTAAGTTAAAAGGTGTGTTATTAGGTGAAGATTTAGGAAATGAAAAACTCAAGCAGTGTGGCTTTAATTTTTGACCATTAATGGAAATGTGCCTTCTCTTCAAACACTTGCTGACATGCTTCCATGAAAAGCATGTGCTTTGCAGGCAGCTCTTTTTATGCTGTGTCGAGCCAAACACTAATGGGCTTCAGAAATTTAAGACATGATGGTGTTGCACTGATCACTGCCATGTTGCTATGCTAAGCTAATGTGCATGTGCTGCACTCAACAGAGAGCATCCAAGGTAATCTATTTAGCTATGTTAAAAACAAAGATTATATAATACATGGAGTCTATGGGAAGTCACCTATCTGTATCTGAAGTGAAGATTTTAATCTGGAGGTGCCATCTTGAGAGGGCTGATTCAATCTTATTTTGTCAATTTAGTTTGATGTGGAATTGAGGCAATGGGGAAGTGCTAAAATATGCAGTTCACAGAATGTCCACCTGAGGCTGGCTCCGGAAGTACCAAAAACCTCATACACACCAAGCCAAAAAAAAAAAAAAAAAAAAAAAAAAAAAAAAAAAAAAAAAAAAAGAAAGAAAAGAAAAAGAAGGCACATGGGTTCAGTGGTTATGCAGGGGACCTATTCTTCAGCCAATGCCTAAAATCTTCTGATTTTTCTTAAGTTTGCCTAAGTAGTTCTAAAATAATGATGAAGATGCAAATCAAGCTCTGACTTTAAATGAACAAAAAGTCTGAGCCCTGTCTTGTGACAAAATATAAGACACTCCTTTTCACAAAACTGTAGTACCAAGTGCGAGAAACTATTTCATCTTATAATATCATCCCAGGGAAGTGAAAACGGTAACTCTGATTTAAATCTCAGGCCCCACATATATATTAATCCTTTACTGTTGGTCTTTCTCGGAGGGACTGTGTCTTTTGAATGTGCTTCTCTATTGAAAAGACACACTGATCAAATGTGCTACAGGGTATGCAGCGTCTATATGCCCCATTGCAGTTTGCACATATTTAAATGAGTCATTGTGAAGTTATTTTTGTCAAAATTGTCCCCAGTCAAGAACACCTCATTCAAAAACATGCACATGTAGAGTGACATGTTTCAGTCTGCTGCAAGAGGAGAGATAACTGTACTTGAAGGGGATGTTATTCACAAACAATGACACCGAGTACACCTTTGCATAACCCCAAAGAAATTAAAACTGAGTAATGTAGTGTTCTTGATCAAAAGCCATTTGAACAAAAAAAAAATGTACGGACGTAATTTTTTGGTTAAACTCATCAACATCTGATGTAGCATTTTTAGTTGACCGGTGTGCTATAATATGATTTTTTTTTCAGTGAGTTTCATGGTAATCCATCTAGTTCATCAATATGTTTTGCGAGAAATTTTAATTTTAGCATGAACGACTCCACTCTCGTCTTGGCAGGACCTTCCTCTCAGCAGAGCACATTTATGAGACTGATACAACACATGTCTTATGCTAATATTGTTTTAAAGTGAAGAGCCTGCAAAGTGTAGAAACATAGTCAACATGCAAGCTTTTAATCAAGACTTTTTTTTTTATCAATCAATAATTAACACAATGGAGCAGCGCCTTAATTAATTGATATGGACTTACATGAGTAGTCTGCTGTTCTGCCAGCAGCTGGCTAAGGCAGGTTAAGTGTGGGGTTGCCTCTTGGTCATTTTGCTAACAGGGGTGATGGCAATCTCTCTCACCCCTCAAATTGCCTGTTGGCTTTATGTGATGTGAAAGGTTTGACTGTGTCTACATTCAGCTCTGCCAAAGTTTTTTTAGCCTCATTTTGTTTGTTTAAAAGAATTTGTTAACAAATGTTATAAATGTTCTCTCTTCTAATTTTATGGAGCAGCATTAAGTATTTTCTTTAAACTAAAAAAAAAAGTCTAAAAATGTTCTGTTGGTCAGAAAATGTAATCCTCATCTATGTGTTTGGGGCTGTTAGATGAATGAAAAGGACACTTTTGTCCCAGTTAGTGAACCATATCAATTCCTCTATCAAAGCTTAAGTTTGAAGATCTAGATGGGATTGTTTGTTTGTCTGAAATACTCCTTTAAACAGAACTACAAGATCAGCAAGTCATTTCAGATGTTCTTAGGTTAGAGAAATTAAAGAGACTCTGATTATTAAAGTGTAACATAAATCCTCAAACCAGTTTATGACTTTCATGGCCATACCCTAAATGCTGTTATTATAAGAATCCAGAGGCTTGTACAAAGCTCATAGTTCACCCTCATTGTTGACATGTTTGGTCTGTCATTTGTCCAAGAGGAGTCTCAGGTTACCGGCTGTGTGTAGCTGCTCTGGTGCGTCCCAGAGGTAAGAGAGCTCTGATATGCCAGCATGGGATGGGACAATGACTAGCATATGATTACTCGTCAGCAGTGTCACCTACATTTGACCGTGTTTAACCATAGAAGTAAACCCTCTGGAGTGGACGCTGTATGCCATCTGCCACCTAAATTTAACCCTCATCAACCTTTACAGATTATTTTTCCTTGAGGCTGTTTTGGTAAATGATGAATAAGTTTGAAATCATTTGGGTACAAATTTCTCTCAAAACAATTTTACTTTACTCTTGATGTAACCCATTGATAAATAAGAATTTTTAGAAACCTTTGTCAGCTGCTCAAGAGGAGAGTGTGTGCTGAAAGAAAAGGCCTGATGGAGAGGACAGGGGAAGTAATCACAGGTCATCTTTAACAGCTCCTCTCAGTGACCTTGTTTGTCAACAGTGAAACTCAGCCAATGTGCTGGCTCAGGATTCAGCACACATCTCTGTAAATGTTTGAGTGTGAGAACAAGTGAGCATAAAAAGTGTCTGTTGGTGCTTTTATTGCCCTGATTTTTGGTTTATCTCTTGTATCACAGTCTTCATCAGTCAGGCCCTCACTGTAATTTTTAGACAGCATAGAAGCCTGTCCACACAGCCACAAAAATCGTCCTCTGGTGGAGCCATTACATTTGGGCTCTAACAGGCAGGTTGTGGGTAAAGGAAGCACGTTTATCTCAAACGCGGAGCTGTATGTGGTAAAAGGATAGCACTGCTCAATAATTCACAAGAGCTAATGAATGTTGCAGGGGATATGTGGGGCGAAACCAATTCTAATCGCCATATTATGAAGTCAGCGCAGTGTTTAGTTTCCAAGGAGACGCTCAATTGACATGTGTCATACAAAATGCATGTCAAGAGTCCATGCAGGTTTTTTCAACAGGCTGGTTTGGAGTTAAGAATCCACTGTATAAGATCAGGTGCCATCTATAGGACAGACAGAAACACAGCCATCAGTGTGGAGTCAAATTCTTAATGGATGCTTTTTGTACACATTAATGATTTCCTACAGTAAAATAATAAGTGTATATAATCTGTGCCATTATATAACAGAGTGATGTGTCTCATATTACAGCAGTCCTGATATAGAAACACAGGTGCAAATGATTCTTTAAACGCAAGGCAACCTGAGAAAGTGGAATTAAGTGTTGTTCTTAAACTTGCAGAGCTAATTTGATACCCACCCTCCTGTTTTGGAAGAGGTGCAGTATCAAAGGAGCTGCTCAGCTTTGAAGCACTTGAGGTCATGGTGTCTGCTTTTCCTCGCAAAGGCCTGACACATGGCACACAGGTGACGTTATAATCAAAGGGAGTTAGGAGTGTACTGTAAGTGTGATCAAGTGTGATTGTGAAAACAGAATCGAAAGGCATGTCGCGATGAGAAGGAAATGTTAGTAAAGAAAATCATTATATATAGAATTAGTATTAGATTTATTTAAATTATTCTCCAAGAGGGAGCCTGGAGTCCAAAATCAAAAACTATATTTTTACAATAATGGATGATATATGCAACTATGAATGAACAAAAATAGTTGACAAATTGTATATAAACCATACAAACAGAAAATGTTTGATCTTTTTTTTTCTTCATTTCTTTGTTGCTACAAGAACATCAAGGTGGCTAAGCTAGGATAACAATGGTATCAGTGGCTGCAGATTGATTTAGAAACCACAGCAATATGTCCACATAAGTAGTCTCGTTTTCTACCAGTCAGCTAAATGAAGTATCTTAGGTATTCATTTTTTTTTATTATTTTTTATTTTTTTAAGCTTGGTCTATTAATCTTTTCCTGTGACAGGAGGTCGCCAGACTCTGGCACCATTAATATAATGATCATGTTGATTATTAATTGATAAAATAGCTCTTTATGAAATGTCAAAATGATACAATCTGATAATGATTCACTGGTGTGATTGGACTACAGATTCTGTATTCAGTGTTGAACTTTCTCACTGTTTCTGGTTTTGGAAACTAATCAGTGGATCTGCCAGAGCTTGCAAGCAAAACAAGCCCCCTTTGGAATGGCCTGATATATAGATGGAAAGAAAGAGAAAGAAAAGGGTTGAGACAGAGGGGTGCAGAATGACTTAAAAGAGGATGGTTGGTTTGAGTTTATACAAGTGCTGAAAGAGGTGTGGTTGGAGTGTGGTCCTGCTCCTGAAATTCAGCAATAAAGCATCACTAAATGTTTTTGTTTTCCCCAAATAATTCACGGAACTTTTTTGGTTGAAGTGGCTGTTTACTGTTTGCATGAATCAGTCTTTATCAGATAAATGTTTATTCTAAATATTGCACCAGAGATCGGCATTAGCTTCCACTTAATATGCTTATATGTTGGTTCATGCTTATAAATTTTCCCCATTCAAAGAAATAAAAAATAAATCAGAAGTTCATAATGGTTTAGCTAACTAGGAATTTTTTTTTTCTCTTACTAACCCGTGTCCTTTCCACTCACTTACAGGAAGTTGCACCAGCAGTTTGAGTCATATAAGGACCAGGTTAAGAAGATGGGTGATGAGACAAAGCCGGCTCAGGACCAGAAGAGCGAAGCCCCGACTTGTGGGATATGCCACAAAACCAAGTTTGCCGATGGCTGTGGCCACCTCTGTTCATATTGCCAAACGAAATTCTGTGCTCGGTGCGGAGGACGAGTGTCTCTGCGGTCAAACAAGGTAAGACTGTTTTAAATGTGAGGTACTCTCTGTTTCTAAGAAGTCAAACACAAATCAACACACTGATGTCTTCACTGTTAAAAATCCAACATTATGAAACAACACAGTGAAATCATAATCTGGGAATGAAGCCAACAGTGTCTCTAATGGCAGCTAATGTTTTCAGATTATCAACGTCTGTCTCTGTTTTTTTTTTTTTTTTTTTTTTTTTTACTGTAACAGTTATTTTATTTCACCACTGGAGGGAACTGTTCTTCTTTTTTGTCTGCCATAAAGGAACCTGGTGGCTACTTTTGTATGCTGTAGCTCTCCACTGCCTAACTAACCTCTGTAAAATCCTCCCTACAGACTAAGCCAAAGCTTTTAGTATTAGAACGCTTAAATTTGAATCATGAGCTTGAGTGTTTTTATGCAATGCCATCCAATACTCTGCTGTTGGAGTGTGTGACAGTTACTGCAGGATCTATTAATGCCACTCACTGTTTCTCCATCTCTTCTGCCCCCTTCCCTCTTCTGTCTCCCCGCTCCTCTCTTTCTGCTGCATTCCTGCTCTCATGGAATTGCATCAGGAGGACAAAGTGGTTAGCAGATTCTTTTCTGGGTTTATGTGGACTGTGTCTGCGCTCGAACATTGTTCATGAAATGCTGTGTCATAAAATAACACATACAGCAGCCAATCATGACAGAAAAACGATACAATTAGTGTTCTCTGTGAGTCTGTCTGTGGAACAGTGAAATAATTTGCATTAACAATGATGAATATAATAATGATCGGACTAAGGGAATGTTGTTAAAGGAGCTTCACTTGTATTTTATGCAGGGAATCAATTTTACCTTCAACAACTTGTGCTGCCCTCACTGGGTGAACAGTGTTACTGTATCTTCTCTGCCTCTAGAGCGAATTGAGTTCAGAGGCCACTGACAGCCAAATCTAATCTCGAGTGGGCTGTACAAGCAAAATCAGAGCAAAATAACCATAAATAACAACTCTAAATGTTTCCCTTTGCTTTAATGCAAAAACATGCATTTAAATTCTGAAAAACATTAACATTTATATACTTTCTTTTTACAAAAGACTATGAACTAACCATGAATCAAGAAAAGTGAGTGCAACTTCATCAATATTCTGCCTCAATTCATGATTTACACGTGCATCATAACTTACAGATCCAAGTGTGTCTGAAGCACATTTTGCCACAGGGATATGGAACTGACCAATAATGTGTTTAACCTTATGATCAAACAACATCTCTAGCCCTAGAAATTATTATACATGTGGATGCATTTGCACCAATGGAGTAATTCTGACCACCTGCAATGACACACCCACCATTCAATCTAAAGAGAAAAATTTAGGAAGAAAGTTAATTCATTCCTCTGCCCTTTAAATGTGTAAACATTTATACATTAAAATATAGAAAAGTTTTCTCAGTACAGGAATGAAAGATTTCCACCCATAGACTGTATAAAATATGGACGTACTTTCTGCGACGTCACTCGTCTGTTCCTGATTCAGTCAAATGAAGCCAATCATTGAAAAGGGCCATCTTAGATATGATGCAGACTTTGAGCTTCATTTCTAACAGCTTTAGTGCGCCCATCAGTCTAGTAAGCTGAGCTGAGCCTCTGATTGGACAAACCCATAATCCTAATATCTAATAAACTGCTGAGTTGTGAGTAGTGTTTCAGACCCAATCCTTTTTTTGAACCAGGCTGTAAATATGCTTTTGATGCCGTAAAAGTCTGTTTATTTGGCTTGTTGTGTACCTGACTTTCGGTCTTTCTGCAGCCAGCCTCTAGTGGATTCTTGATGAACAGCAACTTTTAGCACTTCCACATAGGCTTCATTTTTCTCTACCGGATGTTGCCCCTTGTGTCCACCATACTAAACTTTTTTTGTACTGAAGCACCAATATAGGTTATTTCTAAATGCTATTTCTTAGCTTCCCGATCAGGTCAGAAAGGACCGGATTGATTCAGGGAACGTTAAAGTCTCTATAACAACACCACACTAACTGACTAAGTTTAGTAGTGAGAATTCAAACTCATCTTTATTTATATAGAACCTTTCATACATTCTGAAGAAGAGAGGAGAGATCTGTGTTTTTCTCTGTTGGAAACGATTTCTAGAATTAATTTTGTAGTGATGGTGGACACTGGAGCTGAACTGTCAGACAGAAAAAGGACAGAAGAGCCGAAGAAAGCTAAACGGGAGAGTGATAGCCACGGGCTAAAGGCTAAAACACAAGCTTAAAGCTAGATTTTGATTAGTGTGAAATACGACATTATCCAGACCAGTTGTTCCTATCGATGGGGGAATCAAAAACTATCAGCAATTATAAAAAAAAAAAAAAACATGCAAAGAGTAAACATTTGATCTGTTTTCCACATTCATGTCTTTACGCGAGACCCCGAGGTGACTTAAGCAGACCTTTTTTATTTCTCCTTGCCATTTTAGATAAGTAAGGCTTAATAGTAAAATAACTGAACTTGGTTTTTGTATAGGAAGTTATTAGTTTTATTGTTAAGTTATCAGTTGTTTGTTGTTTGCGTTCTCTATTTTATTCCAGGAGCTGCTGTAGAAATCTTTTAGATAGATAATTCCCGCCATCTTGTTTTCACTGAAATGGGTGTAATGATGACGTGGGCAGTGTTACTACATGATAGGCTGATAGGTCAAAGTTTTAAAAATGAAGTATCATGGTTGTGAGAGGCAGAAATGTAATGTCCTCATATGATTATGCAGGGTCTCAGGAGGGTATACCCCCAGCAGGGGTTGGTTAGCCATTTTTGGGGTTGTGGACTAAAAAGTTTGAGAACCCCTGGTCTAGACTTTCCAAAAGTACTAACATGCAGTCCCTTATGTCATAAAGGGTTAAAGCAGATCACACAGAGAAAGCTACAGTGACTGACTGCAACATTAAATATAAAGGACTATCCATATCTGGCACATTACAAAAACAAATACACTAACACAAAGATGATCAGATGAACACAAGACAGAAGTCAGAGTATCGTCCTTTGTGATATTTAACATAGATTTCTCATAGCTGTCTGATCTGTAATCTTTTTGCTGTAAAACAGTAAATCAACAGTCTTAATACCACACAGAAAATGACATTAACTTCAGGTTTTATCCAAACATGGAGCACCAGTAGTACCAGCATGAGAAACATCTGCCCTGCTGCTCCTCTACTGCCAAGACCTCAGTTGTACAGGCTGCCATTGTTCACCGCATGATAATAGCTGGAAGATCAGTTACCTTGTTGTACAGATGGTGTTGAGTAATAACAGTGGCAGCAGGCTGGCGATGGATAGTCAGAGAACACTGGCAGAGAGGCCCCGGGATATGCCACCAAGGCAATACCCACTATTACCCAGTGTTACCCTGTCCCCCCATACAAAAAGGTCAATGCTTCAGCTCAGATATCACCCCACTTAACATGCTCTGATAAAGAGACACCAAATAAAGTCAAATACGGATGAAAACTTACAGAGATGCAGGAGTAATAAATAAATGATGATATACTTTTTATAGCACAACTCAGAGGAAATCAAATAAAATACACAGAAAGGATATGAGACAGAGACGTATACCTCATATTATATGAGGATGGGAAATGAAACCAACCATGTGATTCATGTGAAGATCCGTATCAGGAATTCACAACCAATTCAAAGCTTGAAAAGCCAAGATATAAGTTTATATTCCTTTCTAAATATTTAACCTAATATATGATATATAACCTCATTTTGTATAATAAACATTTAAACCCAGTCTTGTGGAACTTATGTGGCTGTTTTGTTAGCACTTTTGTAACTCCACTCTCTCTGGGCTGGACAGTTTCTTCATTTCTCTATCATATACAGTTTGTGGATGTGTGCCTTTGGAATAGGTTTAAAATCTAAGTATTGGCTTACACATATATATTTTTGCAGGAATCTAAAGAATGGTAGAGGGGGCCAAATGTTATTGTTAGTCAAAGAAATGGAAAGCTAGAGTGGACAAGAGTGTCCAAGTTGGCTCTTTTTGAACTCTCAGTGCTCTGTTTATCTGGTAATACAGTCGAGGATCTCTGGTTCTGTAAAGGGCTACTGAAGGAAAACTGGGTCAGGGTGAAAGCAGGGGTCAGGCTTTAGTTGAGACTACATGAAAATATTTTCTTTCACTTCTGGTAAGAGGATACCTCGTTGGGCAAGTTAATAATACACATATCTATGAGTGACTGACCCTGACTGGGTCTCAGTGGCAGGGTCAGTCGTCTCCCAATTGGAAGGTTGGGGTCCTATACCACATGCCAAAGTGTCCTTGGGCAAGAGAATTAACCCCAAAACTGCCCCCAGTGCTGTGCCATTGGTGTGTGAATGGGATTAGGTAGCTCTTTACATCTCTGCCATCAGAGTATGAATGTTGTGTGAAAGAGTGAGTATGACATGTTATGCAAAAGCACTTTGAGTGGTTGGAAAAATAGAGAAAGGGCTAATTAAACACAGTCCATTGACCTAAAGTCATTAAATGTGACTTGGTTTGGTTATCCACAATCATTTTGCTTGTTGTTATCTTTTCATTAATTTAAGGTTATCAGCTGATGTTGTGAAGAGTTGAACTTGTTGCAGAACTACAAGAAGTCCTTTTATGAAAACCAAACAATTCAATACGGAAAACGACATCGCAAATTCCAGTAAAGTTGGGACGTTGTGTGAAATATGAATAAAACAGAATACAGTGCTTTGCAAATTCTATTTAATATATATTCAATTGAAAACACTACAAAGACAAGACATTTATTTTTCAAACTGAAACTTTATTTATTTATTTATTTATTTATTTGCAAATATTTACTCATTTTGAGTTTAATGCCTACAACAATGGTTTTCTGAAGTGTGAGCCCACGTGGTAATATCCTTTACATAATGATGTTGGTTTTTAATGCAGTGCTGCCTAAGGGATCGAAGGTCATTGGCTTTCAATGTTGGTTTTCAGCCTTGCTGCTTACATGTAAAGATTTCTCCGGATTCTCTGAATCTTTTGATGATGTTATGGACTGTATGAAATCCCTAAATTCTTTGCAATTGTATGTTGAGGAACATTGTTATTAAACTATTTGCTCACGCAGTTGTTCACAAAGTGGTGAACCTCACCCTTGGTTGTCAACAACAGCCTTTCGGGGATGCTCCTTTTATATCCAATCATGACCCTCACCTGTTTCCAATTAACCTGTTCACCCATGGAATGTTACAAACAGGTTTTTTGAGCATTCCTCAACTTTCCCAGTCTTTTGTTGCCTTAGTCCCAGCTTTATTGGAATGTGTTGCGTGCATCAAATTTAAAATGAGTAAATTTTTTCAAATAAACAATAAAGCTTATCACTTTGTATAATATATATCTTATCTTTGTAGTGTATTTATCTGAATATAGGTGAAACAGGATTTGCACATCATTGTATTCTTTTTATTTTATTTTTTTCACAATGTCCCAACTTCTTTGGAATTAGGGTGTACATAAGCTAGATTTCTTATACAAAACCCAATGCACCCAATGTGAAAATATTAACTGCTGATTATGTCATGTGTAAATGCACAAACTTGCAGCTGGACACAAGTTCTGATTTATCTTCCACAAACAACAGACCACAGTTCGGTAAACTCAAACATCTAGCGTGAATGCATGTGCCTGAATGCTTGAGCAGTGTCAGTGAAAGAGGTGGCAGTGGTGAAATCTGCCTTTTTTCCATCCGTCTACTCTTTCTCTGGGTCACAGATGGTGACAGCAGTGGCGAGAGAGATCTTGTTCTGAGAAACAGCATTGAATATTTACAACTCTGTTTATGCCGTATAGCTAGAAGAGCCTAGTTTGCTGCATTTATATAAGAAGGGCTTCAGTGTCTGATATTTTTGGATATTAAAGTAAATATATAAGATTCTTATGTGAGTAGTATACTACATTTAAGTTTGTAAAAAAATTAATAAAATGTTATAAAATGTCAAAGACGCTGTGTATATCTGTGCAGAGGCCATGTCTTTGTGCAGTCTGCCATGATGCTGCATTGTCATGTTTCTGCAGTTTCCCACAACAGATGACTCAAGTGTTTGGTCTTTTTTGTTTTTCTTTCCACAAATTATTCAATGAGCTTTAAAACATAGTTGTTTGAAATCTTCAGCCCATACACATGCTGCATTTAAGTCTTATTCACTGCTCTTTTAGACATCTAGTAAAAGAAAGTAACTTGAAAAGAAAGGTCCTCCTGAAGGCTAACAGCTCAGCCCAGCAATCATGTTTAGTAAGTAAGTCACCAAAAAAAAAAATCACCAAATCTTCTTATTGACATTGCCAAACAGATTATTAATCATAATAATCTACCAAAAGCACAAATTCCCTTACCTTTTGTGCAAAGTTTAGATAAAATATGTGTTACTAAATCTCAAGAACCTGTACTTTTATCAGTGGATCTCCCACATCTTCAGCTTCAAAAGAGCCTGAGGAGTGTCCAGTCTCCTGGGAGGATGTCAGTGATGATCAAAGTTACTCTTGAAGACAGCACTGAAGACACATTTCTTATATTAAACTGAGAGGGAAATAGCCTGCTGCATCGCTTTATAGGGATTCTCTTCAAGTTTACTGTTTTGCATTTTGGTGAATTCTATCTTGTGGTTTATTTGAAAAGGCTCTTGAGTCTCTCAGCACCATGGATTATTATAAGCATACTGTAAGGTCCACATATTTGAACCTATTGATCACTGAGGTTTGAACTGAATGCATTGTTAGAGTTCCTCTAAAGTAGGCATGTCCAAAGTCAGGCCAAGGGGCCAATCATAGCCTGAGGTTCATTATCATACAGCCCGCAGCGTTCATCTTACAATGTAATAATAATCTCACTGAAATTAATCACGTTCTAGAAAATCTGGCAAGCACATGTGGCCCTGGTTGAAAATTTTTTAAAAACCCCTGGTTTAAAACAATATGGTGTTAACATCTAGTTGGTTTATCACCAGAAGTCACAGAGGAAACACATTTTTAGCCACTCGCCTGCTGAAAACTACTGCTAACACCATTTGTTTCTACTTTATTAAACATAGGTCTACATCTTTCAGTTTGTTTTTTAGGTATCAAGCTAAAGTTAATGAATAAGTCGAACTGTTTTTGACTATATTGCATGTGGTAGCAGAGCCCTTGGAAGTATCTCAGTGCAATTGCACGCAGCCTAGTTCCTGACACGTTCATGTTGCAACCTCTGACTTCATATTGCTGCAGACAACATGAGGAGAAATACCGAACGGTGGTGACGGCAGCAGCTGCTCTCTCTCTCTCTCTCTCTCTCTCTCTCTCTCTCTCTCTCTCTTGAGGTCCGGTTCTTGGTCACAGCCCTGGCCGAGTCGGAAATGACTGCATGTGCTTGTTAAACAGTTTCATAGAAGAGGCAGTTTCAGTCAGTTTTTCTGCGTTGGCGCGTTTTTCTCTGTTTATTGGACTGCTGGAGCAGAGCTGGGACGCGCCGCATATGTAATGAGGTCTCATCAACTCCGGTACTGCTCTGATCACAGATGAACTAATACAGCGGTGCGGGGAGACATAACGTGATTTGATGCGTTATTGCTCGGCTCACATGTTTTGTCCCCGTAGACCCACTGACATTGAGTGCAGGATTGTTTGCACGGTGTGATGGATCATGTGCGACGATTGAAGATTGGACTTCGTTATTATTCTTAATGAACTCGACTTTGGGTGCTGTGATTGCGTTGCTGAGAGAGGCAGCGAATAGCACCGCTTCGGTTTAATGGATCGGATATGGTCAGTTGAGTCCCCGGTGTAACCTTCACGGTGTTTTTTCGGCAGCCGTTCTCCGACAGGCAGCCTGTTGTCTGGACTTGGAGCTGTCCGCGGTGCTGAAGGTCGGCAGTTTCTTCATTTTCTGGAGTCCGGACGCGAACAGTCGTCACCACCTCTTCAAGACTCAAACGCTGCAATCTTTCTACACAGGGGCAGTCTTTTCCCCTCCAGTGACACCATGGGTAAGCTGAGGCTGGTATGACACTGTGACTGCATCGCCTTCTAACGGTCATTTTGTTTGCCAGAAATGTCTGTTTCTGCGCGCATAGGGAGCATGCACAGACGAGCATCCCAAGAAGCATATACGTCGCATACGCCCATACGTAAATAGATCGATAACATGATATGTTTTTCTTGCAGTATTTCAACAACATTTCGTTTTCATCCCCCCAAAAAAGACTGGCTGAATGTAGTGTCGGTGAGCGCGCGTCATGTCTGTTTGAATTTTAACACGGTTATGTCTGGAAGAGAGGGAGGAGGGGGTGTTGAGGCTCCGACAGACACCATTTCCCTGTTACACAGTGTTTTTGTTTTTCTACTGTATTCCCCACTCTCCCACGTCTCTGAATTTCAAACGGGAGCATAAATATTCATCAAGTCTATTATTATTACTGGCGTGAACACTAAAATTAGAAGCTCATTAAAATGTAATTCACCACGTGCAGCCACCATTGGAGCATGTGAACGTAGCTCAACTTTCATCCCCATTGGCCGCCAAATGAATCACTCCAAAATGCCCTGTAAACTTTTTATTCTGAACAACTGACTCAAATGCCCTGTTTCGTGCGCAGCTTCCACTGGGCAGAAACAACAACAACATAACCAACTCATTAAATATGAGACATGCATTTATTTGGAAGGGGCTTTGTAATAAATAGAACAAATTTGTAAATAAACAGTCACATTATCATGATGAGAGGTTTTCACTTCTTTAATAACTTTTTCCCTGGCCATGATGTGCAGCACTTATTGACCTATCTATTTACATGGTCTGTCACTACAGCAGAACACACCTATGCAGCTCCAAGTAGCTGTAGCAGTCACTTCTTAAAATCCTTATTGATACTGCTTCAGCTGAACTCAGTGCAGGTGAGAATGTTCTGAGGAATACTCAACTCTTCTAACAATAAGTCTTTAATGAGTGGTTGACTTCACCTGGTTCAGGTTCTCTTTCAGGTGAAGGAGAAGAACACCAAAGCAATAGGACACCCATGACGAGCCACTGACATCAATTTTGCAGGATGTGTCATGTCTAATATTAAGCTCTAGTGTTCTGTTTGTGTGGTCTCTCAGATCAGGATGTTGTTTTATTTGAACTCTGACATAAAATGTATGTGACAGGTGAAAATCAGTGCAGAGGCCCTCTCTTAGTTATCCTGTGACATCAGACTAATAATATAAGTCATTGTGTATACTGGTAGAAAAGCATGAGATCAAAATGATGATTAAATTCAACATTGGAGCTGACTTTCTGTTTGAGCACACTATGATATGCCTGAAAGGATACTGCTGATTCACTCTAGAGCCTATGTTAAGTACTGTTGTAGTGTAGTTTAATGGCCACAAGAGAGAGCTCAGTCCAAATCCAGTTGGTTCATGTATTCAGCCATTGGTCCCTCAAGATTTTTTTTCAATGAGGCAGGCACAAGAAGTCAAGTAACGTGTGATAAATATACTTCGGTCTGTTCATGAAATCTTGATCAGATGGTTTGGATGGATGGGTGTTTTCTGTAGGAGGTGCTCTGTCCTTAAGTGGCATTAGTGTGTGCAGCCTGTTTTAAGCAGACACCTTTTTTTTTTTTTTTTTTTTTTTTTTTTTTTGATGACTTTTGTAGTTATAACAGAAAAAATAAATAAATAAAAAAATCCCTCAGTCTGAGGAGAAAGTATTCCAAAGGAAATTATTTATTGATCCCATGGCACTGGATGTTTGTTTACCGTAATTTGGTTTCTCAGCCTGTAGCACATTAAATAGAGAATAAATCTTCCTGCTGTGGTTGTGCGTTTTTTAGCTTTCTATATTTAGCTGGAGGTTCAATGACTATAAAATGTGCAAACAGAGAGAAATGGCCCTGCCTCAGGGCTGCAGCCCCCAACCCCCTGCCTGTTCTCAGCCATGAGGCTGAAAGCCTGTGTGTGTGTGTGTGTGTGTGTGTGTGTGTGTGTGTGTGTGTGTGTGTGTGTGTGTGTGTGTGTGTGTGTGTGTGTGTGTGTTTGCAGGGTCTTGAGCAGAAAAGCTGCAATGAAAGTGTAAATACCTCTAGCTGCTTGACCTGCACGCGTCATTTTGCATACATGCATTTCTTATGGAGTCTCTGTGTGTACGGCTGAATGGAGAATGAGAGATACAGCTTCCATCACTGTGGGCTGAGCTCACTCTTTGAGTTGTTTCCTTTGATTGGCTGCTGGTAGCCTTGTGCTACATGATGTCCCTGCTGGTGTGACAAAAACAGAAAAAAGTGTGATGACTGAAACAACACATTGCTGTTCGTGTCAAATATCTGATATCTGAGCACAGCATGACTAAATCATTAGTTGTATTTTGGTTATTTTAATATCTGAGGGACTTGAGAGCTTAGGCTACTCTTTCTTAAAATGTTGAAATTAAAGCTTTTACCACACCTGCTTCTTAACAAGTTGATAAAACTCTTTAATCTCTTTAAACCCATTTTGATTATCCCAAAATCTACTTTAATCAAACTCAAAACAAATTTGTCTTTATTTTGCTGTAAATATAATGTTTTGGACGTATGAGATTTCAGCTCAAGTTTACTGTAAACATCTTTTTTGATCATTGCATTCTCTGAAGTGCAAATTAAATCCAAGCATTGATTTTTTAAATTTAGGTCAGCTTCACATTTACTGGACCCGTGCGCATTATTGTTTACCTTTTTTTTTTATCCTAATAAGCCATCAGGTATTCGCTTATAATTTAAAACAGTCCAGGAGAGTTCAGGGGCTGTGAACATATCTAATTATTACAGGCAGACTTCAGAGTTGCAGGAAAAATTGCCTCTATGTTGACTGCATTTGGGAGGGGTAAAAATGTAGGTCATAGGTGCAGTTTTCTGTGAGCAAACTGCACCCATTAAAAGAGCGAAGCAGAATGAATAATTAACCTTGATTACATAATCTGTCCTATTAATAGAGCTCAGATGTTAAAATGCATGCGGCATTTTCATGTAGTGTATATATAATCAGGATACATCATGTGCAAATAAAGGTGTGGATTCTCAACTAAATTAATCAGCCATTGGAGCGCTGTCCAAGCTACCAAGGCTTGTACTGAAACACTGAAGTTCATAAAGTTCTATTTCACAAAACTTCAAGACGAATCCTCAGAAGTACTTGGGTTTTAGTTGCAGTGTTTCCATTCTCACACATTACAGGTGCATGAAGTGTTGTGTGCTTGATGAGTAGGAAAATTGGCCTTGGTGGCTCCCGGGTCTTATCTGATGACTCATGGTTTAGGCCAGAGCTTTCACCATGACCCCAGTTAAAGAGGCAGTCATGGCCTCGCAAGCAGTGCTCCTCTGGGATACATAAAGCGCAATTTGTTACCTCCGTTGTTTGTCAGCAAAATTATAGCCTGTCTGTAACATTGATGGCTAGTCATAAAGGCCTCATGTGTCAATATCACAAAAGCTGTTATATGTTAACCAATGTTTAGGGTTTTTTGTACTGTAATAGAAAAATAAATTATATTTTCCTGTTAGAATTTAAAGCATTTTTTTAAAAAAAAGATGGACATTTTTGTACATTGTAAGATTGTTGCCTCACTCACAATATTTTGGTCTTTTTTTGCCTTGCTAACCTCACCTTTTCACTGTATTGTTGCACAATGCCTTTTCCTTTATGTTATGTTTTAAGTAACGACGACCAATACAGAAGTCTTAAGTCCACCAACTGTATGTATGTTGGTGCAAAATCATCCATGTCATGCTTCAGTTTGCCAATCCCTCAGATTTGCCTGTGGTGAAAGCTCTGAACCATCCTTTGCTCAGGGTCATCCAGACACTGACATAAGCAGCTGTGGTTCAGGATTTGGCTGCAGCATCCCTCCTTAGAGCTGCTGCATCTGACACATGTACAGACCAACAAAGTCTGAGCAGGTTCAGTTAATCTAGAAATAACATTTCAGTCAGTATTTGATTCAGTGGCCAGCAACAAACTTACTGATGGTTGGCAAGGCAGCATGTAGAGCTCCCTCACACTAATAACAGTAATGCACTGACTCAGCACTGAGACTGTAGGGGTGGGGAGTGTGGTGGGGGGTTGGGGGCTGCAGTAGCTCTTGGGTGCACTACAGGCTGTCTGGCCTGTCAATCATTTGGCTTCTCGAACACACTTGGGGTGCGCTCTAATAAACATACCTTCATACGATTATGTATGCTAGCAAATACATTTATGTCAAATGTAAAATACCAGGATCTTGTATTCATCCAGTCAGTTTGGCAGGACAGTTTCTCTGTCCACTCTGACTCACAATCTTTTGTAATTCAGAGAATATATTATTTTGAGATACAGTGAAAAGATGTGCAAATGTGCAAATTGGATTTATAGAATGAATAAAGGCTTAAAAACAACGTTTTAAAGAGGTGAAAGGTCAAATGATAAAGAGACAGATGTGATCACTAAGAGCAGGCCAGAGTTCACGTTTCACCAAGAAATGTAGTTTTACACAAAAATAATAAAAGTATAATAAAAGCACATGTTTTCCTGGTAGGGCGACTTGAGCCAGAATGCTGAGCTTTACCCTGTAGTGTGTGTGTGTGTGTGTGTATGTGTGTGTAGTGATCAGAGCTCCTGTCTGCTCCTGGATTTATGAAGCTAATGTGGTGAGCTGGCTGCTGGGGCTGCAGTATGGAGCAGACAGAAACACAGCATCACATCTCCATCATCTCAATCTACCGTACCTTTCTTTGTGTGTGTGATTAATACCTGTAGTCATGTTGTCATGTTGGCTCTTCACTATTGCAATTTTTTAACAAGAATCAATAGATAAACCATAACGCACTGCAATCAAACACATCAGCAAAATGACTTTTTTTTTTTTTGCAAGAGTAACCTTCATCGTGGCTCCCTCTCACAGTGAAATCTACAGGGATTATTTTGACTCACAGTCTCAAACCTTCTGATAAAAATAAACTAACCCCTGCCAGATGGCTCCACCTGAGATCAAAGGCTGCTGCATGTGTTAAACTACTTCACCATGTGCCACATCACCATGACTTGTCATCGGTGCAAACGAATGATCCTGCTTTGGGGTGAAACGCATCGGTCCAACTTCTTTTCATTTCTCCTAATGTTTGAATTCATTTGAAAGTTCCTGTGAGGAGTGTCAACCTGGTTATGAAACTCAGTGAGATTAATACTGATGCCTCAATTTGACTTATTAAACTGTTTAACTACAAAGTTGAATGGGTTTTTCATCAGAAAACATGGCCTACATGTATACAGAACAAAATAAGCAGTGACAAAGTGTATTGCTTAATCTACAGGTATGCCAAAATCAAAGCAAATCCAAAGTTCCTCACAGGCCCTACATCTGTTATTATTCCTGGTTTCAGAACAGTTAATATTATGGGTGTTTAAAGAGGGGGTATTATGCTATTTTTAGGTATTATTTCGTTTGTCTGATACTCTTATAGCAGCTTTATATGACATACAGCTAAAAAAAAAAATCCCTATTTTTCTCACTGGTGCTTTAGAAAACCCCAATTTCAGCCTCTGTATGAAATGATTCATTTTAGCTGATGTCTCTTTAAGACTCCCTGCTTGACAAACCCTTTCTCTCTGATTGGCAAGCCCACTGGAGGCCTGTTAGAGGCAGACCTTGGTGTTTGAGGCCTGACTTCAACAAGTCATGAACTCATCTCGTGAAGATCTCGCGCTCTCTAGAATAGACCGTTTTGATCAGTTTACAGACAGATTTAGGGATTTCTGCACTTTTATCATGAACATTTAGTATTGTTAGCGTATATTTAGCAGAATACCCCTTCCTCAAATGTTTTCACCCAGCAAAAGCATTAGTCTTCACATTTATGTTACAGCTTAACATAAATACTCAACTCATGCCATCACACCTCATCAGAGAGCACATAAGACAGTAAGTCACCATTCCAGCCCGCTAACACTCACTTTTCTTCCCTTTAGGTTATGTGGGTATGCAACTTGTGCCGAAAACAACAAGAAATCCTCACCAAATCGGGGGCGTGGTTCTATGGCTCGGGGCCTGGTCAAGTACGGGGTGTGTTTGAGGGGGGGCCACAGGGGAAGAAGGCCAAACTACAGGACCCATCCCTTTACCCCTACCAGGGAGCCTCAGGGGACCTGACACCAGGGTCAGACAGAAGCAGACCTCACGGCGGGCTACTGCCTAGACAGGCGTCCCTTGACAACGGCTCGGGGCTGAGGTACTCGGGACCAGACGCACCCATTGACAGGTCAGTTCTGAGAGTGAAGTTGTACACACACCTGCATGCTACACCTGATACACACTGTGTGCATAGTGTATTTGGATACGTTGTTTGATAAAGGGATGTGTGATTTAAAGAACTGACATCATGAAGGTGCATGTATGTAACTGCAGAGTGCCTTTAAGTAAAAGCACTGATAGCAGGAAAAGAAGCCTCTTATGCTAACATATTGTAGGAATGTCTGCAGTCAAACAACTCGTACATGGAGCACATGAAGACTATAAAGGAGCCTAAGACTCTGGTTCTGTATTAGGCTGTAACTCAGCTATCCACCTGCCCACTCCCTCTCCTTCATGCACACAAACATGCACATTAAGCACACAGTAGATTAACTCAAATGGGAAACATTGGCCTATATGGGATACAGGAAAATGAGCAATGTTTAAATTAATTTCATGGATCTTCCTCTTTTAGAGAAAATGCATCATTTGTGCTTTTAACTAATTTATCCTCTGGAGTGTTTGTGAGATTTGTAGACTCTGAAAGCAAAAGCATTATTACTGCAGTGTTGCAATTAAAAACAAGAGTAGGCCGAAATGTAAAACAGAACATCGTTTGCAGTTTGTCTTATGCACCAAATGCCCCTCTGGACAGCACACTCAGATGAAGTCACTGTGGACATGCTGTGCTTGAGAACCTTATATCCAGTTTTGTATTTCCTGATACTGATGCCAAATAAGGAAGTTACTTTGATGTCCACATGGGGGCTCCTTCCTCTTTTTTCCCTTTAAAGGAGGAGGAGCAGCTTGTAGTCAGAATCCGCACACTGTATACATTTTCACAGCAGAGAGCAGTGAGCCTCCAGAAACATCCTCCTCATGTCCTTATTTGATCCCTCTCAAATGAAAGATGACCTTGTGTTTGTTCAGGGCAAGCAAAGTCTACAATACTTAAACTTGACTGAACTTTTCAAAGATCTTTAGAGCCGATAAGATTTATTGAGGCTTTTCTCCTAATTGAGTGCAACTATTTTCACTTTAGAACGTAAAACTGATGTGTAAGGGGAAAGGACTAAAGTCATATTGACAGCAGTGAAACTCTGGAAGCAAACATGCCCTCTCTCTCTGCCTGGTGTTACAGGAAGGCTAATATCAGGTTTGGTTTTCCATAACCTTCGGTGCGTCACTCAGGCAAAGCCTACAGCCTAACAGATGTCTTTATCTCTTTGCTGGCCCTCTCTGCCCACAAGATCAGACTTCTTGATGGGAAGGTGGGAAATTGCTACATGCCATGTGTTGTGTCATCCAGCAGGGAGTAAACTCTGAAATGAAGTGGTGTTGACTCTGTCCTGATCCAGCCCATGCCTCTGCTCCCTGTTTCTTGTAAATGTATACTTAGTGTGCCTCTTCTCTTACTTGTCTAGCTCAGATACAAACCAGCATGCACAAGCCTGTGCTTGGAATGGAAACACAAGTCATTGGCTCTGTGTCCTCTCTGCGTTTGCAGCTTGTTTTTTTTTTTTTTTAAATACACTTAAGAGCAGTGAAAACGAGAATACTATATAGTAAAAATGAGGTTTAGCTGCTGATAATTTGCTTTAAATTGTTGTTTTGATTGATACATCCAACTCCAGCACATGAACCAGGGATAAGAGAGGGGGTTGTGTGTGTACATTTAGTGCTTTCACAGAGTAATAAAGCTGCTGTGAAAATCTGACACTAACTCAGAATCATGGTTGTTTACTTTGCCTCATTTTTTTTCTTCTGTCTCGGTGAAATTCTTTCAGTGCAGCGCTTTTCTATCATATTTTTGTACTTTTACCCGACTCTACTCAGAGCAATAATAAAGAGTGGAGCATCCTCTGTAACTGCAAATTGTAATCAAAGCTAAATGACTATAAACTCTAAAGGGTGATGCAGGATAGAAGAAAGCTCTGGAGTACATTATCAATCTTGACCTCTAATGTCTCACTGCTTAAAGGTGGTTTTGAGGGAAGCTCACACTGGCTGTAGCTCAGGCTGCTCCCTGTATTCAGTCATTCATTAACTTTCTGTTCCAGTCGAAGCTCTCACCACTGTGTGTTGACTGATTGCCTGGCTGGTGGAGGTGGAGATGGCACCAGGAATGGATCTCTTTTTTTGGCGAAGCCAACATTTAAAGTGACACAACAGGAAGGTAGCTTTTGGAGAATTCAAGGGTTAAGCTTCGTGATGGATAGCAGAGAGTCCATAAATAGAAATCCCACTGCATAAGCACCAAAATCCACTTTCATTAATCTTATAGAACATTTGAATTAACTTCTGAATCTGTTCTGCTGGAGAGAGGAGGGGAAAAGTTGACAGACTATTTATAAAGTGCAATAACTCGGACAGGTTTCTAATTTATCTCGCTCTCTGAGGTGTCATTTGAATGAACACTCTGATACGCTGGGATAACTGCAGTGTTGGATGAACAACAATGATTACACTCAGATTGGAACACACTGACTGGTTAAATTTCCCCATATCCTGCATTTTTCAAGTTTGTTTGAAAAAAGAGGAACATATAATAAACTTATTCTGATCTTTCAAAACATAGTCAACCCCTTTCTACCCAAACTAAGAATTGTATAGATAATGGCCCTGCTGGACAACATGGGGACCACTGCTGGTTTGGTAACTGCCTTTTCAAGGTCTTAAAGAGGTATCGTGCATTTTTAGGCTTTGTTATGTCCCTATGGTACATGATTTACAGCTCAAAATGATTTTTTCTCTCTCTGGTGTTTTAGAAGACCTTTATTTTAGCCTCTGTCTGACACACTTTGTTTTAGCTGCTGTCTCTTTAAGATTTTCTGCTCCACAAACCCCCTTCCTTCTGATTGGCCAGCCCTCTGGAGGCCTGTCAAGGGCCAAACTATAGGCAGATCTTGGTGTTTGAGGCCCACCTCTCCAGGGTGTCATCCAATGAACCAGTTAGGAGATCCTTATGTGATGATCTCATCATCGTATAATGTCTTGTGAAGATCTTGTGCTATTTAGAATGGACCATTATGATCAGTGTTTCACAGACAGATTCAGATATTTCTACTACTTATGAATATGTGGAGGTTTGAAAACTGTGCGTTCAGTGTGAACATCCATTGTTACTTCACATCTATATTTATAATATGGGAAAGAAGAATACCCCCTCTTTAATGTGACACTTGCCTGCGACCATATTGCCGTTCTGGAGCTGTATCATCCAGGACAAGAGGCTGCTGCTGAAGAACAGTGTGAGGTCAGGGAACACCAAGTTATCAAAGTAATGCTGTCTGTGCCTGTAGCTAATGAGCTAGTTACTAGAGTACGATTCTGTCTGTTGAGGTTGCTGGCCAAGGTGTTTTATTTATCAGAGTCAAGTAGCTAAAGGAGCTTGTGGAGAGAAGGACTTGCTCACCTGCAGTGAAAGATACTACTGGAGAACTGATTACCATAGCTGGCTGTTTTCTTCTTGGAAAAAGCTGGGAACAATTGGGACTTTTTGGCATTTGCAACATAGAAAATATATGTCTAACACAGAACAGGCTCAGGAGCTAGGTATGGTGAATGTTAACCCTAACCCTAACATATAGAAAGGCCAAAACTAGATTTTAACTTTATAAAAAAAACAAGACAAGTCATGACATCTGTCTGATATTTGCATGAAAAATCTCAAAAGACAGCAAAAACACAAACACTATTTAGGGAACTTAATTATTGACATCTTCCTCCTTTCATGTAAGACAGGTGTCTCAAACTCACAGCTTGCGGGCCAATTGCAGCCCCCAGAACAGTATTTTGTGGCTCCCTGCCTGAAATCAAAGCTTTTCTTAGTGTGGCCTGCATGTTTTTTCTTACAAGCATCTGGGCGTTTTGCATTTTTTAACACTTGTGGGCTACCATAGCTCAGGCTCATGACAACAATGCAAATTAGCAATTGGTCACCTGTAACATGTTCGTGTCACCGAGTGGAGTTAAAATAAACCCTGTCACCTGCTGCTATACGGTGTTTGTTGGTGTTTGGATCATGTGCCTTTTTGGCAGCACCTATCTGTGTGAAAAGCTCTTCTCCACAATGAACTTTAATAAGTCAAAGTTCAGGTCCAAACTTGAAGATGAGCATCTTAAAGCCATAATAAGGGTCTTAGTTGCTTCCTCTCTCAAGCCAAATGTTCTGAAGAACTGTTCATGTTCTGCATGTTCTGACCTGTTAAGACTGAGATGATTGGATCAGTTGTATTTTTTTTTTTTTTAATACTTGGACCCCTTTTTTTGTGGAACACTTTATGCAGCCCAGCCTCACCCAGACACTACCTCCAGTGGCCCCTTGGTAAGTTGAGTTTGAGACCCATGTTGTAAGATGACCATACTTCTGATTATGCCTGTACTTAGGCTTTATCTGATTTATTTTGGGAAAAAAAGATTCAAATTGACCACCTGTATGGTTGTCATGAATGACAATGGAAAATAAATAATAATAAAAAAAAACAGACCAAAAGTATTTCTTATACCAGACTGCAAACATGTCTAGTTCTGATATAAAAGTGGGTCTTAGGGAGACCATCTTTGGAACCGCCCTCTACTGGCCACTGGAGGAGTTGCAGTTTTTATCCACACTGTACTGGCTTTACTTTTCAGACCTTGAGGTTGGTGTTGATCAAAAATTCAGCAATTCATCCAAGACTGCCTATAGGTGTGTGTCCGATCACATCGTTTCACCAAAAAAAATGATTGGACAGACTTCACCTTGCCTACCTGCTACCCTGCCTAATTACATGACCTCTGAAGTTGCAGGCATTGTGCAAAAGATAAGTCTTCCACCGTGGAAAACCAGTGGGCTGGGGAAAATCTTACTTATTGTTTGGAGGAGTGGCTCTCACTTCTCTCATCATGCTTCAGGTTTTGTAGACTTTCCAATGTTAGCCATTGTTCTTAACATTAAACCTAGAAAAAACAGAGAAAATGTTAGAGTTACAGGTGGCATGCTTTAATGGATAACTTAACACTATGGGATTGAGGAGGTGAAAATACTTTCTTCTTGTTTGATATTTTTTTTTTTGGATTTATGTCTTCAAGCATTTTCTTTATTTTTTGAGCTTTTAATTTAATATTTTTCTTAGGTGTCAAAGATTAATGCAAGTCTGAGATCCTCTCTTACACCCCCCCCCCCCAAAAAAAAAAAAAAAAAAAAAAAAAAAAAAAAAAAAACACGAGATGCTGCAGTATTAAAGTTTGAGTATTAAATCTTATAAAATATTTTGCTGTAGCTGCTTGAAGGAACTTGTATTTCCTCACTTGATTTTTTTCAGCTGATTTATTTATTTATTAGTAATGTTTACTGATAAAACAGAATCCATGACAGGGGTATAATATAACAGGAACCCTCTGGGGAACCTGTGGGGTTACCCCCTCCTATGTGCCGTTCCTCATTGGCAGACACTCTCCCCTCAGTGGCATTGAAGCAATAACTGATGTGGAGCTGGTGCTCTATATGTGGAGACAAATAACTTGATGGCATCACCGTGTCCCTCTGCTGTATTATTGGAGAGTGCATGAGAGAGGATGGACAGATATGGTAAAGGGTGTGCACGATTCCATATGAGCCCCTCACTGTGTTTGAGTGCGCTTTTTTGTGCGTGCGTTAGTGAGAGTGTGCTCTTCATATGCGACGGAATATGAGCTGAGTGTGAGGCAGCAGCGGATGCACCGGTAAGGGATGCTGCTGCTGCTATTGCTGCTGGATGCCGTGTAGGATGCTTCTCCTCTCCCTCTCTCCTTCGGGCGCCCCTTCGCCTCTTCCTGCTCACCAAGAAGCGATATTTGCTACAGCAAGAAGAAAAAACAGCTCGTTACCGGCACCGGCACTACCTCCTTTTATTCGCTCCAAGTCCGAAGCATTATGACAGAGGGATCCCGCCCGGAATGCGGCTCATGTGAGGACACTTTATGCCAGGAGCGGCAGGAGAAATATGGAACTTGATCGGCGTCTTCTGTGCGTTTAATGCGCCCCTGGAGATAGTACTTACAAAATATTGAGGAGGTTTATGTGTGGAGGGGGGCGTCCGAAGAGTGCGCAGGTTTTGGGATGTATTGTTGGTGAAGGAGAAAAAGGTTCTCGTTTACTAAGGATAAAAGAAAACGGAAAGGGAAAATGCAGTTTGAGACATTGCGTCAGTTCTGTAGCTCGGTTTTATCACATTTCAACGGGGCTTTCTCGGCGCCTCAGAACATATTGCAGACGGAGCTGTTCGAGCAGGCGTTGAGCAACATCGGGTGAGTGATTCCTTTGTACAGAAATGCCCTGATTTATGAGGAAGGGCTTCCCCGTTGGTATGTCAAGCGAGTATAGGGGTGGGGGGTGTTGCGTTTATCGATCGGCAGCCAGCCTACGTAATAACAACCTACAGTATGTTGCTGCTGCAGATATTTCCTGGCTGGATGATGGGGCCGATCGGTGAAGCGGTATGCCGTGAGCGCGTGCGTACGCGCACATGCAGTGCGTTTTTTTTTTCTTTTTGGGGGAAACGTTTGGCTGGACTGTGATCATGCCAAGGTGTGACTGTGCTGTACGCGCAGCCGTGTGTGGAGCCTTCTTGTGTGTATGCCCCAGCGCGCCGCTGCTGCAGCATGTGTGCGATGCTGCCTCTGCTGCTGCGCGTCAGGAGGAGAGGAAATGTTCATTTTAAAAGAGTCCACAGCAGGACCCACAACCCCACGCACAATCATACATCAGCACACATAGTTATACCCACTCCTGACACACAGATCACTTAAAGATGCTGTCCTCGCTTCAGACACCTTCTAAACATGAAAAAATGAGAGGTTAATTTTGGTTTAGCTCCAAGTAGACAACTAAACACGTGTTTAAACATTTGCTGTTAAAGAAGTGTTTGTGTGATAGAGAGAGAGAGAGAGAGAGAGAGAGAGAGAGAGAGAGGTGGTGGTGGTGGTGGTGTGTGTGTGTGTGTGTGTGTGTGGGGGGGGGGGGGGGGTCTTACTTAGATGCACTGGAGCATATTATGATTAGTCTGCTAAATGCTCTGTCCCCCACAGAGAGGCCCCCGTTCTCCTGGCCAGGCATGGCTGTTAGACACATTATGCAGACTGCAGAGGACTTTAAACTTGCAACCAAACTGATGTTCTTCAAGCCGTAAGGCTGAGAGAACACGTTGGCCTCTTTCTTTTCTTGCTATAGGCACAGACCCTGTATCTCCACACTATGCACTGGCTGCCTCTAGGGACTCTGAGTCTTTTCCTCTTGTCCCCCACCCTACCGTCAGAAATAATTTACAGCATTGCTGGGCTCTCTGCCACCTCACATTACATGGCCAGAACACTCAGCCACCGGAAGGGCTGAACAAGGGCTATGTGCCTGGAAACTCTGATCCAGCAATCATCACATCTGACTGATTAAATTGAAGTTTTTTTTTTTGCAGTGACTGATTTTTTTTTTTTTCCCGTTCATTTGTGTCTTTATTCGATAGAACAGCTGAGGAGGGACAGTAAGGGGAGTAGAGTGAGGGGAAGAGAAAAAGGGTCATGGCTTGGTGATGAACCAGTGACCACTGCAATGAGGACTGTGGCCTCTGTATATGTGGAGCATACAGGACAGAAGGCACCCTGTGGAAAGACATATTGGTGAATTTGTGAAACAAACCGGTAGAGAGTGGATCTTTGAAGGCTGATGTTAGTGTTAGCATATCTCTCCATTCATTTCTCTGTCTGTAAGAAGAGCCACTGATACAAAACCACAACACAACACTCTCCTAACATGTGCTGTCGTCAGGGACTAGCTACCACGGCTGTCTGTTCAATCAGGGCTGTTAGTGTGTGAGCCTGTTCCTCTATCTCTCTCTTGTGTCTTTCCTGCAGAGGCCAGGCCGGCTAATGGGCTATATGCTTTTAGATCCAGCTTCCATGTATTATGTATGTGTGCGTCAGCAGAGGTCCTAATGGGGTGCTGGGATTCGTTCTTAGAAGGCCTGAATGTTTTTGAATTGAGTGGTCACTACATTTAAACTGCAGCTCGCTCTCACACACAGACTCAAACACATAAAAAACACACTCTTTTTGAGTTCATTCTCCTGAAATGTGTTGACCTGGTGTGTGTGGCACTATGAAGGACCTTATCGAGTTCACATGTAGTCTTTTCCCAAATGAGCCTTTTGCAAAGTGTGTAACAGTGAGCTGTAAGTGGGCTATGAATAGCTGCAGTTGATTTTCTGCATAGATGCATACATCAACAGCAGCACTCTTTCTAATCCAGCATACTAAATAAAACTCATGTTGCTGCTGTTTAATGATTCCAAACGGACCTCACTGTCTTGGGTGTGACTTCAGTGACTCATCCTTGTACTCACAGCTGTTCACTTCCTCCCACAGCTTTATATATTGTCTTCCTGCAGTGACAGCACAATTTTCTGCAATTCACTTCTTCATGTTAAAGTTTGTTTGCATTTCAACATCTGTGGTCACCGATAGGAGAAAATACACATTCGGATTGTGAAACCCTCCGACTTTCTCCCCTCACATACCCGTTTCATCACTTGCCTTTCCCAGTGATGGAGTTACCATAGAGATATGGTGGGATGTGTGATCAGTAGACATGATGCTCCCCAAAATCTCACCACCCTGATGGTAGTTTGGCCAAAGGTAAAAAAACAGAAAGGACTTGTGGAGCAAGGCATATTTCAGTATTTATTACAAATTATAAGATGTAAGACAGGGATGTGGATAAGACTTGATATTTATCTGAAGACCTGTTTTGACACTGATGGAGATACAACTTTTGATGTGCAACCTAGACTACGCTGGTTGAGATACTTCACAAACACATTACTTGACACAAAGAACATAACCTCCATAGACTGCAGAGAATATGGTACAAAAAATGTGATGTAAAGATACTTCTGTAAAGAGGCATGGCTCTGTTCTCTCAGGAGATGTTTTACCTCTTTTCTATGAATCATAAGTTGAGTTGCTTTTCGGAATTGTATGCGAACAGCTTGTTTGTCTTAAACACTCCTAAACGGACATTTGTTGTTTGAATCAGCATCTTGAGGTTGCATTGCACATGTGCAGAATTGTTTTCTCTTTTGTGAGGAACGTTTGAAGCTGCTTCATGCGTACAATGTATCTGAACCTTTTTGTTATCAAACAAAGTTAAATATACAGTTTTTGAATGACAAAGGAACCATACTTAGATTAGGTATTTGCATAGACTTCAGGAAGAGGTAGACGATTTATTGGTTGGCTGACTGATCTGGCTGAATAGTGATTATATTGAAATGATTGACAGTCCTATGTCTGCAATGATGGCGCCTTTTTCTCTTGTCCATTTTTCTGTTCTGCTTACTGGTATAAATTTTCTCAGTTCAATGTCAATGTTTTCCATCCTAAATAAAAGCATATTGAATCTAAATCATGTACAGGATAGTTTTTAATATACAATCTGTGATGATGCATTGAATAATAGTTTAATACTGCTTCAAATTAAATAAAAGCGAGATTCTTAAATCTATAATATATATTCTATATCATGGATTCACTATGTATAAGATGTATATTATATTGTATATTTGATGATGTCATAGATTTGAGCTGATTAAAAAGTGGATGAAACTACATCACTGACATTCAGACCTGGTTTCACTCAACATGTGACCAATGTGTTTTCACTGTTGAATTCCCAGATAGTACTTACTGTGAAACATATTGGGTGTGGACAGCATCTGTTCATCATGTGTGTGCATTTGCTGCTATATATCTGCTGTTTCTTTGTATTTCTCAACAAAATTGTGCAACATGTCAAGAACATGAGCTGATCTAACAAAAACACCAACAGCATCTGGATCAATCTGACATGACTTACTCCGTTTAGAGTTCCCACTCTGGACTCATCTTTCAGCACCTCTGACATGAAAATCTAAATCACACTTTGAAATATATTTTCTACTCCTGAAGGATTTGAGTAGCTCGAGTTTCTAAGTCATGCAAGAAGCTTTCTCATGTTGCAGCCTTTTGTCCAGAAAGATAAAGACAGAAAGTATCGAAGGAGGAGGCAGGAAGACCAAGACATCTATCACCATGGTGACAGAGCTATAGAGGATGCAGACATCGCTGGCTGCAGCTTGTGGGACTCTTAGCCCCTGGAGTCCCAGATTCTTGTTGATGTGACAGAACTAGGGGAAAGGAGAAGGGACAAATGAGAGAGAAGGGGTAGGAGGAGGAAACATGCTGTAGACCTAGAAACAACAAGAGATAAGGACACAAAGCTGCAGAGTGATCCTTGAAAGTTGAGGACACGTGTTTTGGGATGTATCAACCTTGACACCTTGTCAACGTTGTAGTCTCTGTAAGATAACACATGCATACCTTGCAGAAACAAAGTCAGGCTGACTGTGAGCTTCCTCCTGAACCTTTGGAAGTTAAATGTCTTTCTGAAGGTGAAGACCTGCCCACATTTTCCCGGCCAGCCTCTCAGCTGAACTCACCTCTGTGTTTTTTCAAATCTCTGTGAGTACTACAAAGTAGCATCTTGAGGGTTTAAGTGTAGGAGTCTGAAAATCAAACTGTATCCTTGTTAGCTCTTACGCAATCCACCTCTCCACCAACATCCCGTTACAGCTCGCCCACGCTCGGCCCACCATCAGCCCCATGGTGTTGCACCCGGGTGTTGGCGGCACTCAGCAGCTGTAATTAAGCCAGCTCTTTATTGGTTTTGTCCTCGCCAAGGGAGATGTGCACAGGAAGAGGGGAGGCCCCGGTTTATTGCTTGGGCATCAAAGATAGGGGTTATTATGATTGCACACTGGAGAGAGAAAGGAGAGAAGGAGATAGAGAGGGAGACATAAAGTGGAGGAAAAGGGGATAAATAGTGTGAGAGAGACAGCGGTAAGGGCTGAATTGATGTGCTCTTCTCCTCTCTGCTCTTCTTTGCCTCACCAAATCATATCTCAGAATTAGAAGAGAGAGAGAGAGAGAAAGGAACAAAGAAACATAAAGGGGAAGAAGGAGAGCTGGTAGGTACCAGTGGGCTGTTTTGCCAGATAAGCATCAGGCCAAAATCCTTAGCCTCAGGCCAGCTGCCACTGCTACAGGCCAGAGTCACACATGGAATCACTTCTAGTTACGTTTGGTTAAAGATTCCTACAGCTAGGGATATTTCAATAACATGACTTTCCTCTGATTAACTTCTTTTATCTTGCTAACTCAGTGTAATGTAGTGGAGTGCACATTAGCAGTGTTATCTCGCATTGCACTGTTGTTGTTTTACATGTTTATGTGTCATAACTTACCCGAATCAGATCCTCCTTTTTGCCTTATTCAGTCATCTCTCAATCTGTGGTTTTCCTGGACAGTCTCATAACAACCATGGCAGGTTATGGCAACTGGGAGAGAGAGGTATTGTTGTTTTTTTGGGTGTTGTCACTAATGCTGCATTTCAGGGTAGAACACTGTTGTTGAATTAACTCTTACTTCATCACATGTGGCGTTGAGATACAAGTGATGTCATCGGGCCAGATGTGCATAACATATTCATGGTTCATTGGCTGGTCCATTCTCAGCAGTGGCACGAAGAAATGAGGAAGGTAAAGAAAGAGGTCAGAGAGCGACAAAGGGGAGCTGGAGTACTTTGAACAGAAATGCTGCCCTGTGCAGAGCACTAGCATGTGGGGTCTTTTCATGCTCATGGAGCGAGACTGATTTCCTCAAAGGCTGACCAGCCATGTGTGCACGTACATTTGTGTGTGTTTGACCCTCAACCTTAACATGTCGTTAATGGTTGAGTTACAGGCATACGGTCCTCTCAGTGAAAACTACATATCAGTCTGACATTAAAGGCTGCTTCCATGTCAGCCCAGAGTCTTTGACTTCTCCTCCCTCTCTCTCATTTACTGATGTCCCAAAGAGAAAGCTGCTCTGGAGGCATAACTGTGAGCCTCAGCTCTTCTGTATGTGTCCCTGTGTTTCTTCGTGAGAGTGCATGTGATGACACTCCTATGTTCGTGTGCTTGAGCCCAGTTCCTAGAAGGGCTCCCTTTCTCTTATAAAGCATTTTTTTTCTTGAGCGCCTGAACAGATGTCTGATGTCATCTTGCTTTGTTGTAGCCCAGCAAGGAAGAGAAACTATATACCGTGCATGGATAGTGCTTTGTTTTCGACCACATGCCTTATACGTGATCCCATTTGTCAATGTTGGTCACCCTTTGACAGTTTCTAGAGGGTTAAATTTGACTGACTTTGTAGCAGTGGCTTATCAGCAGTGTTGGATATAAATTGTTGTGTTGCAAGCATAGACAATAGTCTCCACGTTAACTGCAGTGGGGCGCCTGCCTGTCAGTCAGATGAGCTGTACCTCTGATTGGACGAACTTGTGATCTTAATTTATTCTAAATTGCTGAATTATCCAAACATTCCCTCCTGTAGAAAATGACCTATTCAGACTGAGGTCATATTTTTAAACCTAATTTGGTTGTAACATGCTTCAACGAGTCCTCCCCTCAACTTGATGGTCAGTGGTGTTGCTAACTGAAAGGCACCCATTTTTCTGTTAAATATATCTTAAAGACGTCTGTTGCTACAATTTAATTAACTTTAAAAACTGGTTGTATAATGAAAGCTTTTTTAATTTCTTTTCTAATTCACTTAAATTTTATGGTAACATTATATTTATCATTGAAATCTGCTTCTGTCAAAAGATCCCTCACACATATATGCGCACATCTACAGCAGTGTTATAAACACGTCAAGTATTCTTCATAATGTATTGCATTGAATTATGTCTTTGAAAGCTGATTATTACTTCGGAGCAGGGGAGATTTTAGGATTAGAGGTTTAGGGGTGCTGCACCTTGCAAGCTGGCAGGTCAGACAAGAAAATTTCACTGTTTTGTGGATTTTATCTCAGTTTCATTCCCACATTTGTGAAAGAAACACTTTTTGGGAAAGTGTGCAACTAAACCATCAAATCTGATGAAGGTTATTAAAATGCTGAGCCACAGCCAAAGAGGAATGGATTGAAATCATAAAAGATACATATCATAACCTTAATTTCTGGGGGAAGAGAAGTGATTTTAATACAGCAGCTCCTTTACATACACATTAACAGTGTGTGTTTCTGGAGTAAACTAGCCCCCATAATGAGTACCAAAAATACCAAAGTAGACCTTGGACTTATTTTGTCAATTTGAAATGCAATGAACAATATATATAACACAATAACAGAAATGGACTTTTTAAATGTTTGTCTCTGCCCTTTTCCTTCTTGTATCTATTATACAACACAAAAACATGAATAAAAATAAACTTTAAAAAAAGAAAAAAAATACTTTAAATCTATGAAATATTACTACTAATAATAAAATATTAAAAACTTGCTAGACTCAAATGGCGAGAAAAAAAAATCAGCTAATTCCTACCTAATATTATAAACTGTGACCAATGATTAAATGCAGTAAAAATAAGGACTGGTAATGATAGTAATGTGTTGGTATTGAGTGGTTGAAGTTAAGATATGTGCCACATATTCTGGTTTAAGCCAGGTACTTACACCACTACTGCATATCACCCACTCTGGAAGGCAGTGCATTGCTCTGTGCAGATAGAGCACTCAGAACCCGAGTCAGGAAGGTGGGAGAGATAGAGTGGATCAAATCATTTTAAGGAGAGGGAAGGTGCTGCTGATTTTTTTGTTGTTAAAATATTACATTTCAACTAAGTACTGTATGATTTTGGCCCTCCTCTAACTTTTTAAAAAAGGACGTACAGTAAAATAAAATTAAACGAAAAGTTCTTAAATATCAGGGGTGCTGGGATTCAATTCAGGGGTGCTTCAGCACCTCTAAAAATGCTAGAAATGCCTAAGCTTTGGAGATGCCCTCACAATAAAAATCTACTTTCATAATCATTAAACACTGAATGAACCACCCATCAAAATTATTCAACACTGTAATCTCTCTGATTTACTGATGCTTAATTTGGCTGGCTGCTCTATGGTTAATTTTTGCTACTTTCACCAGGGGAAGTCTCTCTTATCCCCACGATCCCTTGGAGCATCATCTTTCTTGTTTTACATTTGATTTATTGATTAAAAAGGATTTAAAGGTCAGTCCTTGAGAAGGTCAGCAGGTTGATTTTCTCAGCTAAATCCCTTTTAAACAGTGCTGTGAAATCCCCGTCACACCTGAGTCAACATTGAAGCTGTTTATTTAGACAGTTTACATGAAGTGGCGTAACTTTGTTTGAGATCTTGCTTCAAATATTAGTGTAAGAATATTTTCAGGTCTTTATAGAAGGCTTTAATGCCCTGACAATCTTTTGAGATGATTAGGTTGTTTTCCTGTCACTATTTTCACTCTAAATACTCGATGCAAAGTGACCTGATTTCATAATACATATGCCCGCATTGTGTCATGAATGAGAAAGAGACTGCTTTATGCATAATCCTGTTGATGTGCCTGTAATCCAAATCTATTTCATGCTCCAATTTATTCAATTACAAAAATACACTTGAAGAAGCTGCATGATAAAGCAATAATGAAAAAGCTTAATCTAAACATCTGCGTCCATTGCTATCATCATCCGTCTCATCCCCAGCCTCTTCTCAAATCCTCTTTTGCATCACTGATGCTATTTCATGAGCTCAATGAGATTAATTATTTCCATATTTTGCTAACATTGCACTGTGTGGCCACTTTGTACCCTTCCACGTGCACAATTAGCTCACTTCGTTTGTGTAGCAAATGAGCCAGCCCTGGTGGTGCTCGGCGGCCTCCCTGGACTTCTCTTGCCACACAGCAGAGAGGAGAAGCCGGCCAAGGAACAATCAAACGCCCTCTTCTCTGGCAGGCAGATGCTGAGTAAACAGAGAAGGAGCTCTAGTAACTGTCCCGTCCTGCTTCCTCTACGGCTCGCCTTTATTATTCTTGGAGTCTGCTCTCTGGCATTAATGAAAGTCCATGTAATATTCATTTAATCACCAGTGTTTACTAGTTCATTAGGTACATTTAGGCTGTAGGATAGTAGTTGATCTGGTCTCTAGGGATGGCATGGAAGGGGAAAGTAGCTGACTTTGAGGGTTTTCTTTTTCTGCCACCTGGGTTTGCTTCCAGATTTTAAATTCCTACTTGATCCTTCTAGAACTCCATCCTCTTTTCTTCTAAGAATAGACAGTTCAAGCAAATATACTATATGAGCGTCACATCTTACTATTCGCAGATTATCAGAATATTTTCCCTTTCAGACTTGAGGAGATACAATTAATCTTGTTTGTGTTCTTTTTAGAAGTTCTCTCCAGTAGTCCTCTGATGAAGTCTCTGCATTTTTCTCTCCAGTTTGGAATCTCAAAAGTGATGCACCTGTTTTACTGCTTTCTCATGTTATTGAGATGTGAGATTATGGATATTTTTATATGTTATTTAGTGGGGAAAAAAAGCTCTCAAATGGCCTAACTACAATTACTGGCCTGACATCTTTAATACTTAAAAGATTATTCAAAGATTAAGATTTAACAACTCATCCCTATTTCTTCTCTCACTAACTGAACGATATGAGGACCTGATCTGCACATGGCCAACCTGAATGATATCTAGTGCAAGCAATTCAAAGCTGATTAACAGGAAGTCCACCCCCTCTTCCTGTCTCTGCTTGAATATATGTATGTTGTCTCAAGTTAAATGTTTTTCAGACCATCGTGCCTCTGGCCAGTTCATCTCCCCAGCTCATCTCCCCAGCTCAGGGGATGTGTGACAGACACTGTCTTATGCAATTACAATTAACCCACACAGCCCTTTGGTCAGGGGCTCGATCTGCAAAGGTCTGACCGTGCAGTCATCGATTGGGACATTGGCTTGTCAGTGCCATTGAGCTCATGAGAAAAGGTCTTTCTTGCTGAGCACACAGGGACACTGACAGTAGTCTTTTTTATCAGACAAGGAGGGAAAAAGTACCTTCGTCACAGAAACCTGGTTCTTCAGATGTGAAAAAAAAACAAAACACAATTAGAAGTGCAGTGGTTGATCAGAAAAAAACAAAAAAAAAGATTTGGTTTTGCATTTGGATGTTGATATATCATCCTTTTTTAAAGATCCTTAACACCACCTTTTTTGTCTAACTATATAGCAACATTTATCTGTAATAACAAGTGTGCTTGGGGGCTCAAGCAGTTTCTCCCATGAAGTTAATGTTAACATTTTTCTATAACAGTTTTTGAAAACTTGTTTTCAGACACTGAAGTCATTTGTATGTTTGTAGATAGCTGTCTTCCATATTAACTTCTTGGCTTTCATTAACTTTCCATTGTTGCAAGCAAACTGCTGGATAACTTCTGTTCCCTGTGTGAGAGAGTGTCATGTGTTTCTCTGTAAAAGTGTGTGTGCGTGCGTGTATGTGTGCATGTGTGTGTGTGTGCTCATAGAGTGACATCTTCCAGACAAGAAAGCTTTGGTAGACACCTACTTTCCATTATGCACAGCTTCCTGTCTGCCTCCAGGCAAGCCTTCGAGCAGCTGATCTGTTTGAAATGTAACGTGGGAGAGACTTGAGGGAAAGTGCTCCAAAACAGGAATGAGAAGATGGGGAAAACAGCAGGTTATTAATTTTAAAATGCGCAGAAACAGATATTGTTGTCAGAGAGTAAGTGAATAGTTTTAACAGTTTGAAGAAAATGAGATAACTTTACTGCTCCAGTGAATGCTGAATAATCCTCATGTTGCTCTGTTTTTCTTTTGAACTTTTTCAAATGTTAGTATGCGATTTGGGATAGCATGTGCTAAAACTTGTGTCTGTGTGCTTCAGTTACTGGCTTTAACTATTTTTTTTAAATGTGCTGCTGTTGGCTTTGTTGTTGCTGCTCAATTTGAAGCTAAATGTTGAGTTTCCAAATAATACAACCAAGGGCTGATTGTTTAACATCAATCCACTTTGTGTACAGCGAGGCTTAAAAAGAGGTTAAGTCTGATAAAGTGTGCTTGAAACTTGTTGTTTACAAGAGATATTTCGGAGGAGACCAGAATAAAGTAAAATGGAAAAGATCGATATGAAAGAATTTGGTCTGTTTTATCGCTCAACTGAAGAAACACAAGAGCAAAACTGACAGCTCTGAATCTTCTCAGTTTTCAAGAAGACAAACTTCCTTATATTTTAATCTGTTTCAGTAAAATGTTTGAAGTGTGCTGTACCACATAGCTACAGCCTATATTGGTTGTGATGCTGTGGACCAAAAGCATATGTGCTTGACAAAACCTCCAGTCTTAAAAATGGTGCCAATATGAAAGTGTTAAAAACTGCAGTTCATCGAGCGTCCATATTTTGGTCTCAAAATTTAATTTTTCTAATGTCATGTTGTGCTGGGGATTTTTTTCATATCGTGTTACTTTTGAAGATAGTGAACTTAGTAGGTTTTTCTTTTTTCCTGATATAAGGGGCGTGGCTGACTTTAACAGCCAGGCCCTCCTCATCCAAACTTAAACAATATAAGGTTGACTCAACATTTCCAATATGGGAAATGTTGACTTGATTTTAAAACAGATAAAATAGATTGATCATTCTTTTTAAAATTCTGAGAGTTACACTTCAATATTGTAGTTTATACATGTCCTGGAGCACTGTTTCCTTCCACTAATGTGTTAGCAAAGACAAACAAACTTGAAGCACTTTGTCCCACTTACTAAGACTTCTCCCTCCAGTCTGAATTCTTGCATGTGTTGTCCCCACTTTGGACAAAAGAGTCTGCTTAATGAAATTGTAGAATTGTAGATATCCAGTATAAGGTGTAAACAACAGAAACTTTATGATCCAAACCATGGTTGTTCACATCGCTTCCTACACTGAATTCACGTCATTACATTTTTAACATTCATATTTTTGAGGGATACAGCCATAACATGTCTGTATTTAGAAGAATATGTGTACATTTTTCATTTTTATGGTTTATTACACTTTTTAACAATTTATTTAGTTAGTCTGGACTTAAGTCTTAAAATTTGGTTATTTGTTAATATATTGGTTTTATTGATGTGTGGAAAAAGTTTAATGCAAAAAATGACAGGACAGCAAGTAAAAATGTAAAGCTATGCTCTGTCTGACTTGGTATGGTATGTCATGAAGGGTTAAGGGCTAATCTTTTTTATGACAAAACATTGGATCTTTTTTTGCTAACAGTAGAAGACAGGTGTATTTTTACCTCTCCATTTGTTCACATCGGCCAGAATACCTGGGACAGTCATGAGAAAGTGTTGTATGAGACAATGGAGGCCCAACCTTGAACCCACCATGAAGAGCTACTTAGCCTGGACCTCATCATCATTTGTCAGCACTGAGTGAACAGTAACCGATAAAACATTGCTTACCTGTGAACACACCACTTACTCCTCCCTCCCACTGACCAGATCACACTTCCAGCAGCTTGTCTACCCCTTGTGCTCATATCCGTATGCCCTGCTTAGAGTTGTCGTATATTTGGTACAGGGAGGGTTTGGCTGTGTGCCGCGTCGTGCCGCGCTGCTGCAGTCTCATCTGTTGACAATAATAGACTCGCAGGAGAAAGAGGGGGGGTGGGGGTGGTGGGGTGTATGTGGGGTAAAAGAAGCCACTGGCGTGTCCAAACCGACCTGGACTGCTGCTGCTGGTCTCCCAAGAGGGTCTTGAGTCTGTCCAGCTCGAGAGATGTTATTTTGGGCAGCAAGGATTATTAAAGCATCCTCTGACTCACCCCTGAGCTTTTTTCATTACCTCCTCACTTTCTGTGTAGCCAGACAGCCATGCAGCATCACTGCCTTTGATTTCAAATGCAGCCTGCTCACTGGAATGAAAAATGCATACTTAGCAAAACCAAGAAAAATTCATGAGTGGGGAGAGAAAGGGAGAGACATAGCTCTCTCTATCTCCCTCTCCCTCTCTTTCTCTCTGAGTGTGTGTGTGTGTGTGTGTGTGTTTTCAATAAATTGTATATGTCAGGGAGAGAAAGAGATGACTGGTTTTTGAAGGCATTTTACCACTGCAGAAATGCAGCTCAGTCCAGGTTACAATAGAATTCGTCAGGTTATGAATAGCACAACGATTCCCAACATGCTCTGTACATGGAGCGCTTTGAGTAAATAAACAATAAGTGACACCATAAACAACTAACATACTGTTGTTAGAGAGAATGTTCATTATAGGTGTTTTGGGGAAATATGCTTAAACCTTCAAATAGTGGTGTGATTTTGCTGGTCTACATTATGGCGTACTCATGTGCTCATGATGTCCCGCATAGTGATACAGGACCATGGCACTCAACTTTTCAACCATAACCCTCTGAAATGTTTCGATCATGCTTATCGATTTTAAACAAAACTTTGCAACTTAGTGGTGAATTCCAGGATGTGTCAGTGCATAGTAACATCTCTTGAAAATGTTGGTTAAGATGGAAAAAAACAGACCTTGAACCTCACTTTTGGTGGCTAAGTGTAACTTGAATCCAGGTGAGGACAGAGTACACAGCTTCATTACTTGAGTCAAAGTTTACATACTCTTCAGCTTAGTCATATTATCACTAGAGTTAAAGTACTGCAGTACCTGCTTTTAAAATACCCAAATATTCAAACTTCTGCTTTAAAGTAATATAGTTACACACTAAACAAAGTTATTCAAGAACACATTTGTGTCATGTTTATCATAGAGAACATAATTTTCTTTCTTTAGACTCACATGCTACATATATTTCTAGATTTGCAGCTCCTTAATTATAGAAACAATAATAGAAACATTGAATACCTGATGACTCCAAAATGTTGGCTATGCTTTCCACTGTGAGAAACCATTAACTTTTTTTAATGAAGTGACAGTGAAAGCAATACAAATAATTCTACATTTCATAAAACCTCAAACATGGGCTTGAAATATGACAATGACTGCTCAGGAGGAGATCATTGGCCTCTTTAGTAGCCATCATTATCATTATAAAATGAACTCCCTGATCTGAGTTTTCTCTCTGTCCAGTCATGGTGATGTGTGACAAGTGTAGCAACACCCCTTAGACCATTGAACAGGCGACCTGTGGGTCAAACTGGGCCTGCTAGAGCTTTCCATTTGGCCCCCAAGAATAGTGCTGTAAAATACTTAAATGAGGAGAAACAACAAGCTACTTTATTTATGTTTTAAATCAGCCCTCTGAAAAGCTTGTTCCATGGCCTGCCTTCCATCAAAAATAACGAGAAACTGGTTGCATGCAAAGATGCACTTGTTCCCTTTTCTTGTTCAGTTGAAGGTGGGTTAATTATTCCTCTTGCATGGAAGCATTTAGATTTCAAAGCAGAAATGTTTCTCTGACTGAGGGGCCTCTGACTGTTCAGGATATGACTCCTTGAAGCTTGCATGCTTTGTGTTGTGGTGACACTTCAGAGACGGTTTGGGTTCAAATAAGGCACACAGGTACAGCATTTCTAAAAGTTAGCACCAAAAATGCATAATTATTCATCCATTCTTCATCAAAGCTGCACTTTTCTGCATCTGATTTCTACTTAAGGCTCTTTGAGAGTGACAGTTTCTAAGCTTTAAATATATTCAGAAGGCCTTTCTCCCATCACTATTCTCCACAACCTTCATCCCAAAAATGCAAATAAACAGCCTTTCCGGTGGTATTAAACTTACTACGAAGAAGCATTGTTACAACAAATAAATAACAAACTAAACACAAATTTCATACCTTTTCTTTCCGAGTTTAAAATAATTAAATGGAGTGCCCTTAAAATAATGCTCAAGTAAAGTATAGATGGTCAGAAAATATTTTGTAGTCCAGTATTAAGTAAATTCACTTCATTACTATCCACCACAACATGAAACAGTCTTAAAGTTATTAGCCAGTGGTAGGGGTAGTTGAAATTAGCTTTCCATCGTTGTGTTATGCATGAATTATAACAGTCGGAGGCAGTATCCTGAAAAAATGTTGTTTGAAAGGTTGATCTGTCGTTCTAGGACAAACACTGGTGCAACTAAAGTCATCAACATGACTTAAGCCAAATGTTACTGTAAATATGTCCTATTTGGGTAGGGGCCCAAGATGGGCATTAGTGGGATGCAGTAAGTGCAGAAGTTTATAACAATATTTCTATCAGTTGATTTCAAAAGTTTTGCCTCTGTGCTCTTCTTTGTTGTGATTCTAAATAATGTTATTTGTGATAAAGGCCACTAAAGACCTTATAAAAATGTATATTTCAAAACCTGTGTTTTCTCTTTATAAAAATCCTTGAAATCTTAATTATTTTTTGATTTTTTTTAATGTATGGGCTCATCTGAGGAAAACCCCCATCTTTCTGTGCAACAGTTGTCTCCCTCACAGTAGTGTTCAATTCAAGTCAATCAGCACAATTGGAAATGTGCCTCTGACTGTTTGTCAGATGTGTTTGCTTCAATGAATTCCCTCTGTGATGAGCATTTTTCACAACCTGTTTTTCTTTAGAAGATTAAAAAAAAATATACACGTGTTCAGCTCCTGTAACCTTTCAGCAGGGAGAGGAAAAGCAAGCAGCATAACCGTCCTGACTTGTAGCTAATCCCAGTGGCATATTCTGTTGGGGCTTGGCCTACATAGAGCGCTTGCGGTGCCTCTTCTTAAAAAGGAGACCTAACAAGCGGTGCAGTGTGGAAGATGTATTAACCACACGGAGTATAAACATGGACACAGAAGGCACCACTTTGTCTGCTCTTAGACAGGAAGAGAGCTGTGTTCTTGAAGCCAATTAGTGGATACGCTCACAGATCTACAGACACAGGCTGCTAAACTGAGAGATGTGGGGCTGAGTAACTCTGTGTCCTCTTACTTCACACCAAACTTTCCCTGACAGCGGGAGGTTGAGTAAAAGGAGTAACTGTTTTCTGTTTTGGTAAATGACACAATTCTGCATGTTTATTGATTCTATTTGAAATTAATGCCTCAGAATTTAGGAGTACGTATTTGAATGTTAAAAATAGAGTATTATCAAAACAAACTGGCTGAATAAGACTATTTGCTTAGCTGTTATACAACACATCCCAGAGTAAAAGCTGTCAGACTTTTCGCACTCTTTCAAACCTTTGTTTCGACTCATAGGGCAGAGTGAATGGTGTTGTATCAGTATTGGTTTTAAATCTGTTCATTTTAAAACATGTCAATATCTGGGAAGGTGAGAGAGCTTTTATTCTAAATGCAGTCAAAATTTTACTTAAAATTAACTTCTATGAAAGAAGAAATGAGTAGGAAACAAGAGATGGACATTTTTAGTGATTTGTCTACCCCAACAAAAAAACCATCATTCTATTTCTGTCAACTCACCCTGTGTGGTTTGAGTTGTTTACTGCAGCAGCAGATCATTGTTTGTATCAAGTGTTTAGCCCCTGACCTCATCACTCCCTGCAGATTTATTTTACATGCAGAAATTGGTATTGATATTATCTTAAATCCTTTCACTGAAGCCTGCAGGTGGATGTTGGGAAGGTGGTGGGGCTGAAAGTTTGAGCTCAGAATTCATGCAGGCTAGCGATGGTAATGGAAGAGCAGAGGAAGAGACCAGCAACATTGAAGCTCATGTGATCATGAGATGACTCAAGTGCTGCTTCAGGTGCTTCCTGAACTAGCTCACAGGCTTTGCTCCATTTGAACTTGTCTCCACACAGTTTACTTGGAGAGAATTTTTAGTCCTTTTTTTTCCTAAGATCTGGGGAATCTTCTTTGTCATCACCGAGGCACCTGTAGCTCAGAGGTACAGTGGGTAATCTTTCATAGGTAGATTGATGATTTGGCTCAAACTCTTGCAGTGTACATGCCAAAGGTGTCCTGGGGCAAAGCGCTGAACCTTAACTTTTGTCCAAGCCATCAGTGTGTGACTGTGTGTGATTTAATTTACTGGTTGGCAGCTCGGCACGTTACAGCCTCTGGCATTAGTGTACAGATGAAAGGGTGATTGTGACATTTAGTGCAAAATGCTTCTGATGGTTGAAAGACTAGAAAAGCACCGTAGAGATAAAGTCCATTCAGCATCAGCACTTTACTAAGAGGAAAGGTGACAAGGAATCAGGCTTTATTTTTCAAGATTTTGTTTTGACTTCCTGTTCTTAGAATAATTTACATAGCTGTATTTTGTTTTAAATAAAAATGCAAGTTTAAAGAGGGGTATTACAAATTCATATGTTGTTAAAATCATGACACTTCACAGATCTTCCAACTGGTTTGTGACAGATTGGAGTTGCAGGCCTCAAACATAAAGGTCTGCCTATAGCTCCACCCTTGCCAGGCCTCCAGAGGGCTGGCCAATCAGTGTGAAGGGGGTTTGTGGAGCGAGGAGCCTCAATGAGACAACAGCTGAAACAAAGTGTTTCAGATAGAGGCTGAAATAAGGGTTTTCTAAAACACCAGTGTGAGGAGAAAAAACGTTTTTTTTTAGCTGTAGATGCAAAGCTATTTCAAGGCTGTCAGAGGGACAGAAAGCCTAAAAGAAATGGCACACCCCCTCTTGAAAAGAACATGTCAGATTCAGCATGTTTTTTTTTTTTTTCAGTAATCCTAAATATCCAGATTTTACTTGCTGGTATGGTTTTTCTGGTCTGACCGAGTGATTTCTGACCCAAACCTTTAATGTTCTCTGCAGATGTTTAATTATTATTATTGCCATCTAGATCTTTATTAATACACTGAAATGTAAACATCTAATACATAAAGGTTTCAGAAAAATATGTATCGTACAAACTGTTACTTCTATGCATGAATGAACAGTTGCATCCAAACTGCACGCTGCAGAGCGTTTAAAAATGATCAAACCGTTTTCCAGGCTTACCGTGTCAGCACTGATAGTTTGAAGTTATCTTCTCCTCCGTGTCTAATAAACACCCAGAGCCCTGCAGCCCTGTCCTGTCTCTGACTGTGTAATGGTAAAATTCCCCAAAGGTCTTTTAACATTTCACCCCATCCCAGCCTCTGTCCTGGGAAACGCTGTGTCAACAACCCATCACCTACCTGCTCTCCCTGATTCCACACTCCTGTCTGTCAGCTGTCACCACCGCCAACACCAACAGAACACACAGTCGTAGCGTATCCTCAATCCAACTCAGAGGCGTCTCAAGGGAGGGCTGAGGCAAGCAGCGGGGATGTAGGAATAAAGAGAAGTGTTCCGAGAAACACTGTGACAGATGTGAAAAGTGTTGAGAATAGTGATGAAAAAGAGACGGGGAGAGAAACTTTTAAAAGATCCTGATAGACAGCCATGAAACTCCTACACTGAGCTGTCTTATCAAACCAGGTCACAATCAGCTGTGTCATCATGATGCACAACCAGGTAAAAAAAAAAAAAAGGCTGATCCTTTTTGCAATGCACAGAAATGGCATGTTAGAAAAATCCCTCGCTCTTTACCTCTATCCCTCTCTCTATTTGTCTTCCCCTGCTCCCTCTCTCCACTGGATTTAAATGTGATGCCTGAAAATCCACCCTGTGGATAAAAAATACATTTAGCATGTATTTTTGTTCAGTTTAAGGATCATAAGACTCTGACTGAAGAGATTAGGTGAGACCTGCTCTGCTTGTGATTGGTGATGGATCAGATAGTAATCAAAATAGGAACGTAATCCTTTCCCAGGCAGGGGACTGAGCGGCCGGCAGGGCTGGACATGGCTGCTCTACCTCCAGCCAATCATACCGATGATGATGATGTTGTTAAACCTAAAAGTCAGCTTGCTTTTAGGCTCCCAGAAACCTTTGCAGCAGTCATAAACCGTCCCATCTCTTCACCACTGGCAGGGCACTGTGGACGCAGCAGACCATAGGAGGCAAAGCAGGTCATGTTGGATATTAGAAACTGAAACTCAACTCAGTGACTGCTGTGGGATTTGAACCTGGTTGATTTTGTCTGAAGCAACAGAGGGATTGGATGTATTTCTTGCACGGTGAGGGGCACCCCTCGTATGAATCGCCAGGCCGAGTGAGACCTAAAACATACTGTGTCTGAAAATGGACCTTTAGAGGCATTTTGTCCTCTTGTCTCTCATCTCTGCTTGCTCTCAGCTAAGACACGCATTCAGCTTGTTTTCCTGCTCTTGCGTTCTCTCTGGGCATCTCATTTGGAAAAGAGACCATTTCAGGATGTATTTTTGTCATCAGTGGGCCAGATTCGGATGAGCTGAGACATCTGCAACGTGGTGCCACTCATTTGTTCTCATTCGAATTCTCTCCATTATCCGCAAAGTAAAGGTGGCACAATCCCCACGGGGGCAGAGTTGCATTTTCACCTTGATTGCTTTTGGCTTTCTTATTTAACATGTTCCTTCAGCAAATGCAGCAGCAGAGGCAGGACAGAGTGAGCTGCTGTAACACAGTCTGAGGAGAGCTACTGCAAGACTATTTGTGATGCTGTTCTGTGAAGAGAAACCATAGTTATCCTCTCTAGAAAAGAAAAAGGAAGATGTTTTAGTGCCAAAGGACAAAGGACTGGAGAAATAACAAGGGTCTGGTTGGAGGCTTGCAAGGCATATCAGACATTTTGGATTGTACTGGACTGTACTTACAAAGGGTTTTTGCAGAGAAGGCTTTGCGTTTGTGTTGAGCAACGAGGGAGAAATTAAATCTGAAATACATCCCAGGATCTGTCAATCAAATCAAGTAAGTCAGGTGTGTCTCCTAATTCAGCCTCTCTGTAGTTATAAATGTTGGGTTTGTAAAAGGACACGTTAATGTAACGTCTTTAATGTTAATGCAGATCCAGAGTGAGTTACAGCATTTAATGCATGTTCATATTTTTATAAAGTCTCTTTAAAGTATTGAGAAAAAGGAGTTTTTGGCATCTTGGACTATTTTTAATCTACACTGTAAAAGCAGTTTGCTTTACTTCAACTCTTAAATTTAAGTAGTTAAATCTAAGCAAGTGTTTATGTCTTGTTGAAGAAAAAATTGTCTTATACGACTTATTGGGCAGGAACAGAAAAATGTCTTGGTTGAATAAGACAATTTTTACTGATATAAGAAAGAAACATTTGAGAGTATCTAATACTAGAATTTATTATCTTTTGCTGTCATTTCACTTGATTTATTTTCCTAAATTAGTTTTATTCTAATCTCGAGTGTTTTCACTGCACAGCAGATCGATGCCTGTATTTTGTAGATGAACCTAGTGAAAGTAAGTGCAATAACCCTCCTTTCTTTTTATCATAAACAAACATCAAATTTTAATGACCTGCAACCACAGGAGCTCTCTGATTGATCTCCGGCCTTTCATCATTCAGCTGAGGCAGTGAAACACATCTAACTGCACACGGACTGAGAGAGTGGCACAGTTTGGCAAATGGAGTGTATTCACAGCCTGGGATCTGGGTGGGCTCGAGCTGTAGTCGTTCCTGATCCAACCACGCAGTAGGTCAGAGCACACACATCAAAAGATTCAGAGCAGGACAATCTCACTGCAGACTGAACAACTTCTTGTTACACCATTTTGTTTTTGGAATTGTATTTTGTGTGTGTGTGTGTTGCAGAAAATAATGGCATATAAAGGTTTTATCATGGCACGCATGTCAGGTCACTTCTAATCTCTTAGGGTCACACTTTTTAATCTTTCAGCACCATAGTGTAATCCCATAAATTTTGTGAGCCATGGATTTAAATCATTATGATGCTTTTGATAAGAAGTGTTCTTTAAAAAAATAGAAATAATGTGGGATTTATCTTTAGAGCACTTGAGATGTAAGTCATTTGTAGATGCGGTAATGCCCGCCGTGTTTACACAGCATTCTTGAGATACATTTGTCTTATGAGTCACAGTATTATGAAGTATTTTTAGACAATGTAATGATAATAGTAATTTTATTTCTTCAGAACCTTCAATATTAAAGAATGACAGCAGAATGACTTATTTAAGATTTAGATAGACTTTTTGTTATTCTAGTTAAAATGATCTTTATGTCCCGATGACAATCAATGCATGATGTGTTCTTAAACTTGAACAAAAAATATTCGCAGTCTACAGCAGGAGTAAACCTGGGAAAACACCAACTAACTCTAGCTTTTAGGATCCAATTAAACCAATCAAATCCTGTTCTGCCGTTCTGCCCGCCTCCTGCGCGTACCTTTCGCCGGCGTGCACTAGCCCTGATTCAATGTGCATAACCAAGAGGGATCCAAGGACGCTAGAGAACGGCAGAAACATCACCTATACGGTAACGTAGTGCAAACAAAAACTATGTGCTGGGGACCGGTTTGAGTCTGTGGTTTTGAATCAGTCACGATCATATGGCCACAAAACAGCGGTGCTCGTGCATGTGAGCGGGGGCGTCATTTTAAAGGAGCTCCGAGTGTGGGAGGACCAAGCGGCAACCTCCGGTCTGAAAATATGAGGCAATGCGGAAGTGCTAAAGTCTGCTGTTCCTCGAGTGTCCGCTTGAGGCTGGCTCCGGAAGTACCGGAAGTCACGTACACACCAAGCCAAAAAAAGCCGTTTTCACGGCCAAAATAAGCCTATTTACAGCCTGGTACAAAGAATGTCTCCCATCTGAATCGCTAATTTCACTAACGGCACGCACTGTGGGGGGGGTGAATTTTTTTCTAAATCGGCAGTGTCCACAATATCAAGCTCGCCAGTTCGTCCAATCAGAGGCGCAGCTCAGATCACGTGACTGTGGAGCGTCCTATGGTTGTTACTGTGGAGACCCACAGCACGCCTCAATTCCAATATGGCCGCGCCGACCGTTTGGCTTCAAAAGTCCCTCTCAGGAACAGATGGGTGACGTCGCGGAGACTACGTCCATTAATTATACAGTCTATGGGGAGGACGTGGGCTAAACAGAGTCCTGAGGAGATGCTACATTTAAATTCATGCTAGTTTTCAGTGACTACCAACCGTGCCTTTAAGAAGATGGATTTTTAGAAACTTAGAAATAAAAAGCATTGAAGGAACGTAAAGTAGAGAACATCAAATCACTTGTTACCCTCGGATGTCAAAACATGGAAAAAGGAGCAGCCTCTAAATCAAAATTAGTAAAGGTGCACAACTAAACAAGGTTATGCCAAGTTACTTAGTTGTAAAGTGATTTTACTCTTAAAAGGTTTACTTTTAAATTAGCACTCAACTTCCTGTATTTAGGGAGCAGGGCTGGGCCCATATGCACATCCAGTCATTATACAAACAGGACCATTAATCATAACATACTGTTATGGAGTGGTCCATGCAGGACTGCCAAAAATTGTCCAATTAACTAATTGCACCATGAAAGAGATGCAGGTGCAGAACATCATATGTCAGAGGAACCTCCTGGAAAACCCCTATTCAGTAAATTTGAGTTGCGAACATTTTGCTATATATATCTCGACATTGTCATACTTTTCCAAAGGATTCTTTGATCTCTACATATCAGTTTTCATGACACGAAAACGGCAATGCAGGAGCAAAACAGCTGAACAGGTGTTAATCCTGCTATTAGTGCCTGTCATGGTGAGGTCAACTGCCAATAGATTTAATACCCTGTTGGTGTTAACCTGGCTCATACATACAGCTAATAAATTTTTGTTTTTTTTTAAGATTTTTATGTAGGTTATTACAAACAGTCCATTTTCATCGCTAATAACACTAATAAAAGCTTTGTGCTGAAATGTGTTGGTTGCTAGGCTCTATGCTACCCAGAGTAAAAGTTGAGGACATTATTGTGTGCTAAATATTTTACCTTTTTATATCCTTGGATGTTAAACAATTGAACTCTTTCCAGAAATCTTAAATTAGTGTAAATAAAGCCATGTCCATCTTGTCTTTGTCATATTTGATACAAGAACCCCCCCCCCAACTTTTCTGCAGTATAACAAAACCATCATATATAAGCAATTATGCTCTTTTCATCTCTTATCCCATCACTAGCTGAATTAGGTTTTGTACACCTGAGCAACAGAAGGTTTCTATAGTGAGCTGAGACAACATGAGCCTCTGTTACTGGTGTGCAGTGACTCTGTAAATCCAATGCACAATGCAGTGCTTCAGTAACGTCACACCAACGTTTTGCTCTGTAAGGGGATGTGATGGAAAGTGTATGTCACTGTGTGTACGTCACTGTGCAGTGTATGAGTCAGTTGTTGCAAAAGCAGGTTTTTTTTCTGCAGTATCACAAGCATCTCAGTCCTGTGCTGTCCCATCCTGACACTTCATGAGCCTGACAAGAAAGGCCGGCTGCATTTTAACCCACAGAGAAGAACAGATACTAAGCATTTGTCTAGCTGATTTTTCTCATGTTTCTTCCAGTTCTTTTGAATCATCATTGATTTATCTCCTTCCTTTAGAAATGTTATTGTTTTTCTCTGTATTTCTCTGCATTTCTAAGGATTGGATTAAAACCTAAGATCAGTGGAGTGTGTGATGGCAGAGCTGTGCAGAGGTATCTGCAGAGAGGCTATTACAGTAACAGTGGCAGATGGAGCAATGGGGGAATAATGCACAGTACAAAATTTAGTGCTGCACTACTGCTCTGTAGTACTCACTAAAGGCTGGTTTAGGGCTGCCAGCATTAGCATTATGATGCAGATACTGATGGAGCAGAGTTAGCTTGCTTGCTAGCTGTCATAGAAATGTCTGTGTTTGGACAGTAGGGACATGCAAGGCTTAAGAGGAGCAGGGGAATGTGATCCTCGTGTCAAGATGAGCTAGGGCTCGTCAAAGTGCAGTTTGTTAATGCTTGTTGTAGTTGCAATATGCATTATCCATGTGCATGTGTGAGTTCAGGGAATAGGATTTCAGGACAACATCCCAGAGGGGTGGTTAGCCTGTTGGCCTGAGCCAAATGCCTTCATCATCACTGAGGTACATTAAAGACATTTTCTTATGCTCGTCTCACACTCCCTCCCCCACCCCCCACATCTTATTTTCCCATCCAAGTCATGGCCTCAGTCCCCATCTCAGGCGTACAGTTTTTGCTGGCGCTTCACTTTGAATTTGTGAATGAAGCTCAGCTCAGTTAGTGTCCAGGAACGAATCATGAATAATGCAGCAGCCCTCATGTGTGTTTCCAGCTGAATCGCCAGTGAGCTGTGTTTGGATTCCTACGTGATTGGAGATAATTGTTTTGATGTCAAAAAAAAAAAAAAAAAACACAGGAGAGGTGACTCATGTCAACAAACTTTATTGTGAAGATTTCCTTCGTTTTGAAAAGGATGTGTACATTTTGGCACACTTTTGTTGTTGTTTGCATGTCGAAGCATTTGATGAAGTGTTCAAAATCTAGGTGAGTCAGTGTTTTTTTAAGGTCTGAACACAGTAATGGATTCTTCTTTGAATTCAAGTGTTCTGGGTTTTTTTGTTTGTTTGTTTTTTTTTTTCTTTTTCACCCAAAGCATTTTACTCATAAGGCTGCATAACATGCCCTAAAATGCCCTAAGTGCATCAGAAGTAGGTAAAATTTATGTGACGATGCTTTTGTGCACAAGTATAGCAAAAATCGCTCCATAGCGCCCCCTAAGGATTTTAAAAATAAGCGCTTCCAGTGAGTTTAACCTTCATGCATGAAAAGAAGTATCATGACTGAACTTACGATGATGTCTCATGTTATCACTTAGTCCAACAATTTGAGCTGATTGTCAGATTTTAGGTTTTTTTTTGACGATTTACGGGGCCAACAGAACACAAGGTTTTACCCTGTTTAGGTCTCCTCTATTCCTTAGATTTACTTCAAATGTGGCCACAAAAGAGGAAGCAAACTTTTTGTCTGTCTTTTTGTTTAACCTTTGCTCTGAATAATCTTATTCACCTGAGTGGAAGGTTCTGCTGTCTTCTGGACTTCAAAGGGCAACTTTTTATTTTTTTCTTTTTTAGAAAGTAAAGGAATGTCTGTGATAACCTGATGGTTATAGCTTTACTGGTCAGAAGTGCAGATATTTTGTAGCGAATGGTTGCAGATGTTAATAATCAATGAAGGGATGCTTGCTTAAAATAAATGGTATTAGGTTTGCTTTAAATAAGGGTGGCATCTCTGTACCTTTAATTTGATCCTTGAATACATTTTGCCATAGCACCTCCTGTTGGACTCAAGTGGTATTATCTCTACACACAGTTTTAATTTGTCAATCTAAGACGTTTCATCAATGTATTGTTGAGGTAAATGATAACTTTGTAGACTGGTAAAGACTCCTCCAACACCGTATGCTGACTGCCTCAGCTTCAACAGATCTTCACCTGCATTTGGTTCATGGTGAGGGACTAAACTGCTGGAATACAGTTGCAGCTACTGGACGGGTTCCTAATTCAACTGAAGTTTGAAAAGACAAATTTATTCAAGAGCCTTTTAGTGAGGTGAAGTGAGTGAAGAACATGTTTTGACAGCACTTTCAGGTTCTTTTCTTTGGAGCCTTTACATGCAGCAGAGTCAGCTCATGACTGAAAAACGGTACATTAATTAGCTGCATAAATGTGCAATACTGGCTGTCAGGATATCAGATTAGATTATTTTGTATTGTAGGTTAAATGTAGACCAACCCAAAGAGTCATTATTGCTACAAGAAAGGATCAAACCTCTTCTGGGGTTCAGTGAAACAGTCAGTCACATGTAAGGAGTCTATACCTTGGCTGGTGAGCGTAGCTGGCAGTGTGATTTATGGAGCCTTTTGAATTTGTTGGAAAGTTGTCATGAATTGAAAAGGGATGCTTCACAGAGCTCTGTACCCACTAAAGTGACATTATTGTTTTGGTGGAAATGTGGGAGAAAGTGGCTCATGAGTAATTGGTGCTCAACAAAAGAATAAATGCTCAGTTGGGTTTTCCAGCCTTTTCTAGCCTTTGAGGTTTTTTAAGGCTTTCCTGGCTGGTTTCCTTTTCGACAGTCAGAAAAAAGGATAAATGATTGATTTTATAATTTTAGAAATATGGAGCTACTGAATGTAACCATTCCCAACAGTATCCATCTTCACAAGTTTTGCCTTTGAAAAGTCTAACACTGCAACAAAAAGGCAATTTTTTTAAAGTCAAGGTTTTAATTTGCCATTTGTACATAGACCAACAGTCTACACACATAGAAATTCTTGTGCAGGGTCTCTCTCTCTCTCTCTCTCTCTCTCTCTCTCTCTATCTATCTATCTATCTATCTATCTATCTATCTATCTATATCTATATCTATATCTATATCTATATATATATATATATATATATATATATATATATATATATATATATATATATATATATATATATATATATGGAGGTGTGGTAATATTTACAGCAGTGGTGGTGATGTAAGTCCAGAAATGGGGATATGTACACAAATAGGTGATGTATACACACAGTATTATATACAGTATTGCACATATTTCACAGTCCTTGTGTGTGACTGTGTGTGTGTGTGTGTGTGTGTGTGTGTGTGTGTGTGTGTGTGTGTGTGCGTCACCAAACAGGAAATGTGGTGAAGTAAACAAAAGGTTCTAAGACTCAGAGGCTCATAAATTCAAAGGAAACTCAGACAGTGTTGTCTTTCTGCAGCCCTTCATGCTTGCTGTGCTGTGCACACAGATACAATCTGCAAAACACTTAATCATTTATCAGTGCGCTACTCTCTGTACACTACCTGGTTCTTCATCTCCTCTTACACACACCTTATGCATGCACACATTAGGTACACATACAGGACATAGAACACACACACACACACACACACACACACACACACACACACACACACACACACACACACACACACACACACACACACACACACTATTAGAGAAAACAAACAGGTCATATCCTGTCAGCCTTTATTGCTAATCTTTTGTCAGCATTTTATTTATGATGCACTGAATAAGATGTAGCCTATTGCACTACAAAATGTAAGTAGTACACTAGTTTTTCTTGATTGTTAACCCCATTTGTACGACAGCATGCCTCATACCCTCGGAACTCAAATCTAAAAACACACAATCCCCCTCACGAAACACCCCACTTCTCCTTCAAAATAAAACTCTCATCTTTCTCTCTTTGTTTTCAAATGACACACACAAACCACTATATGAATGACATCTCTAAGAACCAGTTAACCACTGATGTGCTCAAAATGTTTTTTTGTTTTGAAAAATGTGTTTTAGAACTGCAATCTGAACATAAAGCAGGAATTGTACTTGGAGTTAAGCAAAATTGGTTCAGGAGGTTGGTGCATGGGTTACATGTCATGGTCATTGAGTATCATGTAACAATATTTGTGCATAACCAATTGAGAAAAACTGTAAACTATTCCAAATTTTCTTATTCTGAATATCTGTTTTCTATTTGGGAACGGATCTTTTTCCGTTTAGGTTTAAATTGTCTGAAATTATATTAAAAGTTAGCAGTGCTGCATATTTCTGCTCAGTCCCAGGTCTCTTCTCTCTCTCTCTCTCTCTCTCTCTCTCTCTCTCTCTCTCTCTCTCTCTCTCTCTCTCTCTCTCTCTCTCTCTCTCTCTCTCTCTCTCCCCCCCCCCCTCTCTGTCTTTTACTGTCTTGCTTTTTGCCTCTTTCCTCTTTGTGTCCATCTGTCTCAATCGCTCTCTCTGTCTCCCTTTCTTTTCTTTTCTGCATTTGTATTTGACTCAGAATGATTTCTGGGCATGATTTCATCACGCTTAGAAGCACCAGGGCCTGAGCCTAGACACTGAAGGCTTTAGTCTCAGCAGATTTGCACAGTAAACTGTGATGATGCTCTGTGAGGGGAGTGGTGATAGATTTATTTTTTAAAACTGGCAAACATATGTTGTGATCATGAGCATGAACAAATCTTCAAGTAGAAAAACACTTAAAACTTGAAAAATGCATTAAAGAAATCAGTGGACGGACTAATAAATTTTGTCCTTTGTCTCCATCTTTGGCCTACAGGAAACGAAGCCCGTCTGCATCCAGGGATCCAAACCAAAAATACGACCAAAGGGAGGGGGGCGACCACTCACAGTATGCCCCGACAGACGGCAGTATGCCTAGATCACCGTCTGACTATGGGGATGGGGACCCCCGGCGGGCTCCGCGGGGCCCACACATGTACCCAGATGTGAATGCAGCAAGAATGGGCTACCGGGACCGGCGGGGTCCCGGACGCTGGCACTCCCAGGAATACCCGCTGGACCAGGAGCTTGATGGACCACCGAGTGAGTATGACCTCCAGCGGCAGCGCCAGGAGGAATTCCAAACTCGGTATCGCAGTGATCCCAACTTGGCACGCTATCCTGTGAAGCCGCAGCCCTACGAGGAGCAGATGAGGATGCACGCTGAGGTTGGGCGCCTTAGGCACGAACGTCGCCATAGTGATGTGTCCCTGGCCTACACGGAACAGGATGAACCGGGCCCCATCCGGCTGTCTCGACAGCATCTCACTGAGCGCAGGCCGCCCATGGTGGGACAGCGCTCTTACTCTGTTGACCGCTCCTCCCCAGGGCCAATGGGTCCTGGCCTTGGGGGCCACAGAACCTCTAATCACAGCCCCCCTACACCTCACCGTAGCCCCATACTTGGTGACAGATCAGGGGACCTGCGGAGGGGTGACATGGGGGATCCTATGAGGAGGCAGCAGCACCACTTGGACCCTAGTTCAGCTGTCCGCAAGACAAAGAGGGAGAAAATGGAGAGCATGTTGAGGAATGATTCTCTTAGCTCAGACCAGTCAGAGTCTGTGCGCCCACCACCCCCAAAGCCCCACAAAACTAAAAAGGGAGGAAAGATGCGGCAGGTGTCGCTGAGCAGCTCGGAGGAGGAGCTGGCCACCACGCCAGAGTACACCAGCTGTGAGGACGTGGAGATAGAGAGTGAGTCAGTCAGTGAGAAAGGTAAGGGCCACATTCATCATCACTCTCAATCTTCTTCGCATGCTTTCACTTTGCATAAAGATTTATTGACAGATGATGCTTATTTCTCAGGTGCCTTCTAATGTTTTTATGGTATAACTGGTGAAATGTTGTGTGGAAATGATGACTACTTTAAATTATAATTAACTGTTGTTGCTGTCTCATATTGATTCATGCTGCTATTGACTGAGATATGACCTGCAAATTCCCCCGTCTACAGTCTCTTTGTGTGCTCTGTGTGTGTGTTTATATGTGCACTGATGGATGCAGGGCTCATTATTTTCATGAACATAATAATTGAAAGTTGATGTTTACAGACTTCTGACATTTGTGACATCAGTAATAATAAAATTTGAATAACTTCTATTTTTCTGGTCACAAATGAGATATTTGTGTTATGGCTTCATGGTTCTTGTATTTTCCAGCTCTGTACCCCTATTTAATATGCTAATGTTAATTTGGGTTTAAAACAATCTTTTATTTTACATAATCCCAGCTTTTCTAAGTCCAAATCTTTAAAAAGTGAAAACAATGAGCCTTACATACAGTATGTGCAAATCACTGTATATTCTGCATAATCTTGAGTCTTCTTAACAGCTCTCATGCGTTTGAGGAGGAGTTTGATTCTCTCATGAGTCCACCAGATATGTTTCCATGTGGATGGATGTTTACGTGTGACTGTGATTGAATGTGCATGTACTGCTCTCAGGGTCTTCTCTTTTGCTGCACTGATATGACACTACATCACAGGTCCTTACTCAGCTGTCTAACACCATCATTCTGTCGTTAGGTTGAGTGTTACACAGCTGACAGGTTTATGGAGGAGGAGGAGGGCTGGGTGTGTTTCTTCAGTGAAATACACTACATTAACAATTAATATGTAGTTTGTTATTTAGTTGTAATTTTACTTAAAGATACCATTCTTCCTCTGTTAGCATCCTCCTGAGGCAGTGGCCTTGTATATGCTGTAATTTTATAACTGACCCATTTAAAGATTAGATTATTGTGTTCTGCTAATGATTTTTCCAGTTATTACAACCAGTTTTCCTTTAGGTTTTAGCACCCTAAAGACAGTTTGACATCAAAGTGAAGGGAGAAAAAAGTTTACCTGAAGTGGTAATGATGGTATTGCCCTACCGCTTTCCTCCTGTTTAGATAATTCCTTTGCCACAACACGCATGGACGTCCAAACAGTGTTAGGATAACAAAAAACTTGAAATGAAGCATTAAAATCCTCAGTGAATGCTTCTCGGAAGAGAAAGCTTTCCTGCTCATGTTATTCTACTTGTATGTACTGCATTGTGCAAGATCAGCTGCAGCCTCGTCCTCCTTTTGTAGCATTTATTCTGGGACATACCTTGACTCTAATTAATACATAAAGAAGCCTGTCAGATTTCCATGCCTAAAACATCCTCTCCACTCAAATCTTTAAACTTTTTCTTTTTGCTGTAGTGCAGTTCAATCCTGTTACAAAAAGTGTCAGAGATTAGAGATCTTGGCTGAAATAGTCAGGTCAAATAACGATGCAGATTCTGGAAAAAACAAGAGCTACTGCAGAGAGACAAAACACATATATTACAACCGTAGGAGGGTTTTTTTTTGTATGTATTTAAGGCTATCACCGGAATATTAGAAATTGCTATCAACTGCCTAATGGAACATTTCCTACTTGCTGTTATGTAGGCACACCAGCAAACAGAGTGACTGCTTCCAGTCTCACATTCCACATGATCAGCATCAAAAGCAATAGTTGACCTGTTAGCCTGAAGACTGCTCCACCTGGATGGAATTACTTTTTTTTTGTTTCACTGTAGTTACAGCAGCTTGTTCCTCATCCCAAAAGGGCTTAATACAAAATAAATAAATGAAAATAAAAAGGTTAAAGAAGCTCTTGTATAACTGGTTAAATGCCACTTTACATAATATCAGGTTGCTGTTGACAAGTGGAATAAAAGATGGGAAGGAGTGAAGTACAGGGTAGTCTGCTTTTTCATGTAGAACTAGCAGTTACAACTTTGATGGGAGAGTCCAAGTAGAGAGACTTTGGTATTTTTTGAATGCATGAGTACAGTAGAGAATACATGGTGCACATTCTGCTACTTAATGTTTATTTAGAAAACTATTCACACTTTCTGAACTCATATACTACAGACTTCCAGATTTGTAGCTCTGAAATTCTGTAATTTCATTTAGTGGACACTTTTTGTCCAAAGCAAGCAGGAAAAGAAGCAGGAAATAACAACAGGAATAACCAACCATATTATTAAAGTTTTTACAAGCCTCATCATGCTTTTAAGGTTGGGCAGCAAATGCTTGTCGGCCATTCTGATGTTTGTGCTCTGTAAACAGGTCAACCATTCAAGTTATACAAATCGTTCTTCATATGTTATCCTCAGACAGGCTTACGATCGGGTCATGGATGCTCCGATAGAGAATCTTTTTTTTAGTAATAATCTGATCTTAGTGATGTTTGCTCTGAGTTAACTTTTCAACATTTAGATGTGCAACATGTTGGTCAAGCAGCACCACTTTGACAAACCATAGAAAGACGTTTATGAAGATGTAAACGTTAAAGAAAGGTATTTGTCTTTGAAATGGAAGAAAAGTTTCCCCTTAGATAATTCTCCACTAAAGACGGGACTAAAAACTGTATTAAAGTACTGTTCTCAAGTAGATTTAATTTGCATCTGTCCAGCACTCGTAGCAGTACACTAGAGTGTGAACCACGTTCTCTAAAAGTTAAACTAGATGGTATGTGTGGTGGGGGGGGGGTCCACCTGGTCTGCTCTGTTGTATAACTGTCCTCACTAAAGGAAGCAGCCCAGCACCAGTGTTACATTATTGATGTGGGAGTTTCCAGGTTTACAGGAAGCCATTGTACAAAAATAGGGAGAGAAGCAGGCTGTTTGGCGGGTCACAGTTTCTGTTGTTTCTGTCTGCTTCTGTCTGCCTCCTCCACAGGTCAGCCTGTGTGGGAGGGAAAAGGCAAAACAAAGGATGGAGCAGAACTTTTAACCTGAATAAGTATAGCTTTTCCACCTGCTAAAGAACTTACTTACTGACAGCTGATTGTTTCTAGTTTAGTTTGTTGGTTTTATTTGACAGACAACACATCTGCTGAGTCAGAGTTGGCTTATCCTTGGCTGGTCCTTGGAAAGGATCTAAAAAAAAACAATATAAATAATGTAAGAACGATACAAACTTCACAAATGTACATCATGTTCAAAGATACATGCAATTATATAATCCATTGGGCTCTCTCTGGTGTGTCTGTAGGCATAATTGGCAGTTGCATAATTTTATGTCATACTGGAGTCTGATGTGATATGGTGCATGCAGGGAGCTCGAAAAATGGCTTAGAAACCCTACCAGACTGACTAAATGAAACCAGAGTGTCCTTGTTTGCTCTGTGTCAATTGTATATCTTACAGCAGAGAAGGTGTACAAACATACATGAGACACTATGAAGTGCAGTATGACTATAAAGATGTACCTTTGTATAAGCATTAGCATGAACATGGTGTCAAAAGCAACAACATTAACAAGACTGTACAGATGTTTTAGAAAATCAGATCTTCCATCGAGTCGAAACAGCTGACTCAGTGAAGGATTTTTGGATGTGTTGTAACATGCAGAGCCTAAAGAAAAAGGAGACGGGAAAGGGGGGCAAAGAGCTTTTTTTCCCCCTCATATGTGACCTGTGTGCACTTATCTTCATCAGGCAGACGGATGTGTCTGTAAAAGCAGGCGAAGTAGGGTGTATCTCCTTCTCTAAAATCTCTGACACCCTCAGGGGTCCACTGAGGAAGTACCTGGTTTTGATGGTCTGAGAAAGAAGGGAGATCAAGAGAAGGAGGAGACTGAAAGGGAGAGGGTGTGCCAGCTGTAATGGTCCCAGCTTGTGCCTGCAAGCACCAGAGACTGATTTATCACAGGGCTCTTTTCCCTGTGTTTTCCTCTATATTGACTCTCTTGACTCTCAGTCTTATAATAGTGCTGAACAGACAGAACGGGACAGGCTAGCTGGCAAACTACTGAGGTAGATATGGTGAAGTGACAGGAATAAGTTACATCGTCATGAATTCCTTTGTGTTTTGGCACCTGAAGATGTCTGTTAGGTCCTGAAATATCTTCTGATCGATTTCACTTGATTACTTAATGGCTGATGTGTTTTGTCCTTAATGAGAGAGAAGTTGTGTCTTCTGTTTTGGTTTTATTTTAGATCTGCTTCCTCTTGGGCTTCCACATGACACTGTGTCACCTTCCAAGCATAGTGACAATGTCTAAACATACACACAGTTTCACCCCTGCCTCTTTGCTGCTCCTGCCCCTTGAATTGTAGTAAAAACAGCATCAATAATTAATGATCCAATTAATAGTTTACACTGGTTTTTATTGAGCTGTCAAAGTGATGGAGAGCCTGCTGGTAGTGAACTCAGCCACTGCCTGTGCTCTGCCTTTGCCCTGAATCAGCACTTTGTGAGGCTTCGGAGCCGGGGCGAAACGGCAGGGTTGGGCGCAGACTGCTGATGCTCACAATTTATGGCCATGATGAGTTTCCTGCTCCCTGAAAAACCACAGTGCCTTGCTGGGGATCGGTGCCCAATTGTGGCATGCTGCTGGTAACAAAGCTTTGGAGGAGGACAGGAGAAGGGCTGTAAAAGCCCCGTGCTTGGGCCCACTTAAACTCTTTTTGACAGACAGTAAGGATCATGGAGGAGTCTGAGGGCAGAGCACAGGTGTCAGGTACAACGGGCACAGCTTGAGGTAAAAATGCCTTTGATTTAACCTCATGATAAAACTTTTTGACCACCATAAGCAGGACTTTCTTCTCTCAACCTAATGGTATTTGCATGGCATTTTTCTGCCTCTCCCTAATCAAAAATGCAAGCTCTCAGCTGTTTGGACTATTTAGACCTCATTAGGCAAGTGACTCGTTCAATAAGAGTGTCACCCATGCTGAGCTGAGCTGGGGTGTTTATGCTGCCGACAGAACAGCAGCTTGTAGGCAAGGAGGGTAATCACTTTTGTCAGCTGTGGGTTAGAGGGCCACAGAGAGTAAAGCCCGTCTGGAGACATCCATGATGTTTTATCACTGGCAGACTGTGCACAGTTAGTACTTTAATCTCTTTCTTGGACTGATTGACACATAGTTACAGGACAAACTGTGGGGAAAGTAAGAAAATGTGTTTGTTCAGCACAGCTCAAACTGACCTGCACTTTGATGAGATTTGAAGCCCTTAAAGCTTGTGCAGGCATGTGGTTTGAGAAGGATTAAAAAACAAAACAAACTAAAAAATGAGAAGCGATTTGGTAGATAACGTACTAGATTTTCCCCAACAAATGGATGTTGCTGTGGCTTTTTTAGGCATGTAATATCCCCGTTCAGTCATTTTAAATTCAGAGAAACATGTTAAAAATATCCTTCTTTTTTAATCCAAAGGAGGGACGGGCATTTCAAGCTACACATAGTTTATCAATACAACACAAACCTTACATATTTATCCATTCAGTCATTCATTTTCGACCACTTATCCTGTTCAGGGTCGCGGGTGGCTGGAGCCTATCCCAGCTGTCTTCGGGCGAGAGGTGGGGTTACCCTGGACTGGTCACCATTCAATCACAGGGCTGACACATAAAGACAGACAATCTTTCACACACACACACACACACCTATGGGCAATTTAGAATAACTAAATAACCTGATGAGCATGTTTTTGGACTATGGGAGGAAGCCGGAGTACCCGTAGAGAGCCCACGCATGCAGGGAGAACATGCAAACTCCACACTGAAAGGCCCACCCTGCCCAAACTGGGATTCAAACTGGTGACCTTTCTTGTTGTGAGGCAGCAGTGCTAACCAGCACGCCACTGTGCAGCCCAATCGTACATACATTGTGCAGTTTTCTCCTTTTGGGTTAATACCTTCTAATGCAATCCTCTGTGTTTTTATACATCTGCACTGATTGCTGCAACTTGGTTTTGTCCGAACTCTTTAACGAACTCGCCAAATCTGAATTTTCAGAGAAGGCAAGTTTGAACTTGTGAACTTTGAATTGGGAAACAGCTGAGTTACAGTCAAGACCTCAAGTTTTAGAGACAAGACCCCAAAACTGTCCTAAGTGAAATTACAATATACAAATCTTTCAAGATGGGCAGGCCTGTAAAAATGTTTCACTTTCACTCTGGCCCTCTTCCGTAATTCATAGGCTTCTACTTTGGTAAAAACATTGTACAAAAAAATGATTAACATGCCCATTATTACTGCTTTTTCATATAATTCTTAGAGTTGTCATCAAAAGTTTAAACAAGATCCTAAATATAACACATAAGCTATTGTATTTTTCTTCAGCTTCAAATATTTGCGTCCTGTCAGATGAATATTGCATGGTATCTATCTTTGGACAGCATTCTTTGTTATGCATCTTCACTTTTCTTTGGAAAATCACTTCTCACCTCTTTATCCTTGTAAAGTCCAACCTCGCTCTGCCTCCTTCTTTACATTGAGAAGCAGTCTATTTATAAACTTTTCCATCAGAGTTCCCTGATTTCCCTGAGATTGAATCCTTAGCCAGATAATGCCTGAAGGAGGCCTGTCTTGTATAGATCCATTAGATTCTACAAGTCTTTGAAGAGGAAGTGAAGTGTGAGTAATGTGATGTATAAAGCTGCAGGCCTGCACAAGTAAAGAGGACCTTACCTGTTCCTGTAGCCCTGAGGTTCACTGCAGCCACTAGAATTCATGTTAGTACACAGCTTTATTTACAGCCAGTCAGAATAAAACTCTATCTGTATTGGTTTAATTACTGTTTCTCTCGCCATGCATTAAGAAGGTTTTCCTGACTGAGTGAATAATGCTGAACACCCATTGGCTCTTTGTAATGGGGTGTTTAATTTGAGTGCAACCCACAGAGGTCTCAGGACAAAGAAATGAGCAGTTGGTCTGCAGTATCGCTCTTAGCTGAAATGATTTCGCCATTGCACCACAGCCCCATCATTCAGTCTGTTTTAACTTCCATAATTCTCTCCTGTGGGAATCTAGGCGCCACCTTCAGATTCATTCTTTTTCTCTCATCTAATTAGCTGGGATTTTTAAGCCTCTTAATCAAATTGAAGGTGCTCTTCATCTCTCTGGTCTGTGCATCCACTTGGGAGAACAGGACATATCTTGTGGAATAGGAAAGTTAGTTGTACATGTAAGGCTTACCAGCTGATCAGACACTTAACATAATTTCAGTGTTATTCTTACTTTGATGGAAGCATCAAAATGAGGGTTATAGATATTGATTTACCCTCCCAAAAAGTGTTTTTACTGTTATCCTTACTTCAGGCTGTGTGTCCGCTGGTATTAAGTACAGAAGTTGTAATCAGAGCTTCTTTAAACTCTCTCTTGTTGCACTTTAGATTAAGGTCATTTAAAGTACAGCAGTCTGAATCTCCAGTTAAACACAGTATGCATCTAATGACGGCGCATGATTCCAGAACATAATGTGACTGAAACCTGTTTGGAACTTCAATCGATCAATTATTCAGTATTTATTTATATTGAGCCAAATCACAACAAACATTATTTCAAAAATACTCATCTAAACCTGATAATGTTTTCTTATTAACTGAGACCCAACATCAAGACAAGACAGTAAGTCTGATTTCATCTGAACACACCAAAAGTAGAGACCTTTGCAGCATTTAGCAAGTTACAGAAGTAAGAGCAAACTTTCTTTAACAGAAACCTTGAGCAGAACCAGACTCATGTTAGACAGGCATCTGCGGAGACTGTTAGGGCTGTAGGGGGTGGGAGTGGAAAGAGAAACAGATTTCATAGCTCAGTGTTGAAATTACATCTAGAAAACAGAAAATAGAAACAGAAAACTTATGAGGTATGCCCCTGAGGTCATATTTCTTCACCACGTAACATTGAGTCAAAGTCAGTTTTAAAGTTCAAACAGGGTGATATTAAAGCAAATAAGACCTAGTTTAAAAAGACATCAGACAGTATCAGCTCATGTCCCTACATCTAAACCAGAGATGCACCAACACATGAAACAATGAGTTTGGGAAAAAAAAGGAAGGTTGAAATGGAGCATCTGACCAAAAAAAAAGGTTTTTTTTTTTCAACATCTTGTTCTCTCAAATATAAAATTTGAGGTTTTAATGTCAATAATGACAAAAAAAGATGCATCAGACATATTGATTCAAGAATGTTGACACTAAGAATCTCAAGGGTTAGGGTTTAGGTTGTTCTACAAAATCTGCACAAAGTTTAAATGGACATTATTATTTTATACTCTCCATCATATCCATGTGTTTTTACCTGAGCAGCATCTTTATGCCTCCACCTTCAAGTTGTAAGAGGTGATTCTGAGCAGTATGTGAGTGTGTGTGTGTGTGTGTGTCTGTCAGTGTTTGTGTGTGTGTGTGTGTGATCCTGTCTGTACGTTGTGCTCTGTGGTGTCCTCACTGGTCCCTCTTGCTGTCCTCTCTCGTGAACGTGCGCCCTTTCCCCCCACCTTGCAGGAGATTTGGATGGCCATTGGTGGGACCATGCATCTTGGCATAGCAGCGAGGCCTCCCCAATGTCTTTGGTGAGACATGTGGAGCCCTGCCTTGACCCCCCTCCCTCATGCCCCTTGACCTCCCCCCCATCTCTCTCTCTCCTTCTCTCTGTGTCTCTCTTCCCCACCCCTCCCCTCTCCAACAGTCTTTTGTCATTTCATGTTTCCTTCGTTTTATTTACACCTTTGCATGTTTTTTTTCTGTTTTTCTTTCTGTTTTTATCCCACACCTGTAGGGGACAGTCAAAGGGGAAAAAGAAAAACTATTGAGCAAGCATTTATGTCCGAGCCGACACACACCTTATCTGAGAGGCAAAAGAAAATGGTGCGCTTTGGGGGACACTCATTTGAAGAGGACTTGGCATGGTGTGAACCGCAGGTTAAAGACTCGGGAGTTGATACGTGCAGTAGCACAACCCTAAACGAGGAGCATAGCCATAGTGAGAAGGTACTGAGACAATCTAGCCTGCATTTTGTTTTTATTTTTTATGACCTACCCATCCAGTCTTTGTTTGCTATTTGTCACCAAGTGTAAATAGGTGAGATGTTTTGTTATTATTATTATTATTTTTCTTATTATTTTAACTTTATTTGACGCTGTATAAATGAATTTACCTTTACCTTGAGATTTCGTTCCTTTTTGTTTTTTCGGTTACTTGTGGCTTCACCTAGCTTGGTGTTGCCTTAAAACAGTCTCTTGGGGACACCCTCTTGCTTGCTACCTGTACTTGCTGTTTTGCTCCCCAATCAGAAACTACACATCTTACAGTTGTTGTAAAAGAAGAGCATTGATACACAACCTCTCTGTTTGTCATGGCACACAGGAATGTGGGTCTCTCCTAGTTGCATGCTCGTTTTCCTCCGTATGTTGTGTTCTTGCTCTGCAGCGGTCCTTTTTAGTACAGTTGGAACACCTCTACTCAGGCCCGTTCCTTTCACTCTGCTACCCTACCCCACAGCACCCAGTCCAAACAGATCCTGCCCCCCTGCTCAACTTTCCACTCACTTCTAGAGCAAAACCCAGTTATTGTAAGAACACAAAACAGGAAAGACTGGAATTGTTTTGCACAAAAAAATTAAAACATTTGTTTTTCTTTTTTCCCTTCCACTGCGCGTCTGTGACTTCACCCTACATGTGTCTCTTGGCTTTCTTCCATGCCGTGTTATTTCATCTGTTTAGATCTTTAAACTTGCACCTCATGGTCCAACTCATTTGTTCTTGTATCTTGACCTTTTTTCCTCACTTTTTTGCTATCTGCTTCCCCCTCACTATTCCACTTGACAGTGACTTTATGTTGTGTGTGATGCAGCACCGGGGTTAGACTCCAGTGTTCCTGCTCTGTTTGAAGAGCCGGTTGGAGGAGTGTTGGGGCTGCTTGCTTTACTCTGCATGGGATGCTGCATGAAGCTCACTCCACCCTCACACTGGCAGGTTCACACAAGCTCTAGAAATAACATCAAACACTACTGTGTGAGGTGTTTCCATCAATAGTTTTGCTCATGTTTAGCTGCAGAATAATACACGTTTCATCTTTTAGAAAATGAAAAACTATCTCGAATGTTTATAGTCTTGATGAGTCATCAGAGTTTGTGTGAATTGTTCCCCCTGAGTGAATACTTTCCCCGTGCCCCCTGTTCTCTATGAACACTGCTCTGCTTTGCTCTAAAGTAATCAAATTGGAGTGGATGAGTTGTTAAACAAAAGGTGTGTTGTTGCTCTGACCTTGTAGCACCCAGTGACGTGGCAGCCGTCCAAAGATGGAGATCGCTTAATAGGGCGTATTTTGCTCAATAAGCGCATGAAAGATGGAAGTGTGCCTCGAGACTCAGGAGCTCTACTTGGTCTGAAGGTGAGCTGATAATGATTTTGTCAGTGTGTCTGTAAAGCAAACGGGGATCAAAATGCTGAACAAATTAAACTGTGGCGCTGCATCATCAAGCTTTATGCTGTAGCTTCATCATTTTTCTAAAAGCAGGTTAAAAAAAAGTATTTAACACTATGAACCACCTGAGATGTGTGATTTTCACTTTTACTAGCTTCTCTTTCTGTTGAAGCTTTCCTCTTCTTCCAAATATTGATACCATCAAGGTGCATTTCAGTATTAGTGCTCATTTATTCGACACACATTGAGTTTTTCAATTAATAGATTCGATATTTGACATTAACCTATATTTTCCTGCTCTCTCTCATATCCAAGTTCTTTCTGATCCAGACAACAGCTCCAAGAATGCAACTTAACATAACATCACAGTAGTTTATAAGTATTATTACTCTTAACGTGTGAGTTGTTCTTGTGCATTAAGTGAAAATGCTACTTTCACAGGTCATAATTGTCATTCCTGTGGTTTAAATCTCGTGTCCCTTAGTTATCAAACTCCATCCACCACATTGCCAAAGCTTGTCCCTGGATTTTGTTGTGGCAGATGATTTGGTTTCTCTTTTACTGTTATATAAATCTGAAGGTAGTGCATACTGGTAAAAGAGCTGAGCAGTCAAAGTCCTCAGGAGCACGCTGGGCCATGAAGAGAGAAACAGGAAACAACAAGATGGGGAAAAATCATTACTGATTGAATGAGCCTCCTGAAATGGCATGTTTGTGTCTGCTCAGTGCCTCTGCGCGTTTCTGTCCGCTCAGCAGCAGCCAGCCAACTCGGCAATCTAGCCAGTCAGTCCATCAGTCAGGCTGCCAGCCTCGCCCTCACCGCCCATCTCTCTCTCTCTCTCTCTCTCTCTCTCTCTCTCTCTCTCTCTCTCTCTCTCTCTCTCTCTCTCTCTCTCTTCCCCTCTACAAGCCTCCCTCTTTGGCTCCAGCTTGTTACATAAAGCCATTTCATTTAGCAGACTTCCCTAAGCTCCTTTGTATGTTGGCATTCAGCTGCCATTAAGAGGGATTTTTATTTGTATGATGCCCATGTAAGCTGAGCAGAATGTAGTACAGCAGCTCAGGACTGTACAGTACTGCTCCAGCCCACGAGTGTGCACTGCTTCAGATCCACAGAGCAGCACCACAGTGTGCTTCTGAGAGCGATGGCAGAGCTACGGACAGATTTAAAAATCAGAGATGCAATTTTACCATTGAAGACTGACAATGAATACCTTTCAGGAAAATGCTCAAGCAAGGTTATCAACAGGATACTTGGAAAAAAAATACTTTAATGTCTGCAAAATGCCATGCATGTAATAAATGTTCTTTAGCACATGAAGAGTTAACACAGACAATCAAAGCTGAGTCATGTTTTTAACAACACCTCTCTGCTTCCACAGGTGGTTGGTGGCAAGATGACAGAATCTGGTAGACTTTGTGCTTTTATCACTAAAGTGAGGAAAGGAAGTCTAGCAGACACTGTTGGACACCTCAGACCAGGTATTAAAAACACACGCGTGAACAGATGTTCATGCAGTGACTTTATATTCAGCATGCTTTAAAAGTGTGCTGAATATAACATTTCTTTCTTTCTTTCTTTCTTTCTTTCTTTCTTTCTTTCTTTCTTTCTTTCTTTCTTTCTTTCTTTCTTTCTTTCTTTCTTTCTTTCTTTCTTTCTTTCTTTCTTTCTTTCTTTCTTTAAAGAGGGCAGTAAAAACTAAAACATTTCCTGTGTCTCTGTGGTGTTTTCCAGGTGACCAGGTGCTGGAGTGGAATGGGAAGCTTTTACAAGGAGCCACATTTAAAGAAGTTTACAATATCATTCTTGAATCCAAGCCTGAGCCACAGGTGGAACTTGTGGTCTCACGGCCTATAGGGTGAGCTGTCTATGCAAACACACTCTGCTCTTCATCATATAGTCATCTTGAATTCATCCTGTTTATAGTACATGACTGCCTGCTGAAATAAGGGGTTTTTAAAACACCAGAGTGAGAAAAAGTTTTTTTTTTATCTCAGCTTTAAATCATGTAAAGCTACCACAGGGGAATCAGAGAGACAGGATAAAGCCTAAAAAAGCACAGTACCCCCTCTTTAACCTAGTTGATTCTTAATTTTCTCAAAAGAACTGCAATGGCTACATAAAATTGTTATTATTTTAGCCTTTCAATTTTATTATTTGAGCCTTCATTGAAGATTCTGTTCAGTGGACATGAAATGGTCACATACCCAAAATTAAAACAAAAAAGTGAAGGTAGAATAGAATCTGAACTTCTTGCAACATGAAGACTTGAATCAAAAATTCAGAGACTAAATCTATTTTTCCCCCTGCAGAATTTGGTTGTGAAATAATAGGGATGCTTACTTATTTATTCAATGTTGGGCCAACAGCGCCTAACACAAGCGACGTTGCTTTTCAGTTACAACCTCCCCTTGTTGTTTTGTAAAGGGTTAACTGTAAGGAAAACAGCAGCACCTTTGTCGATTCCTATATCTGACCTGCTTTGTGCTGCTGAGGGAGCTTCTGGGTGAATCAAGACTAATGTGGTGCTTACAGTCATTAAAGCACAGTGCAGTCAGCATTAGCTCAAATTGATCTTTTCCATCCTCTCCTTCTCTCCCTTTCGTAACGCTAACAGTTTTCTGTTGGTTTTTTCTGTCTTCTAGCGATATTCCAAGGATACCAGACAGCACACACGCACAACTGGAATCAAGTAAGTCCTTTTAAGTATTTAAATCTGTTTTCTTATCCTGTTTTATCCTCTGAATCAGCCTGAAAACATCAAATAGGAAATGTCTTAGAAGTTGATAATGAATCTCTCTTTGCAAGCTTTCTTGTCTTCTCTGTCTATCTTCATGATGCTAAAGCTACAAAGTTAAAATCGGCAACACTGCTGTGACTCTGTCCCCTGTTCTCTGTCAGGTTCAAGTTCTTTTGAATCTCAGAAGATGGATCGCCCATCCATCTCCGTCACGTCCCCCATGAGTCCCAGCATGCTGAGGGACGCCCCCCAGTACCTGTCAGGACAGCTCTCAGTGAGTGACCTCAGCACGTCATACAGTGTATACGTTTAATCCTCTGAAGAGACTGCTTTGTTAGATTGTTCGGCTGCTATTGAAAACTAAGAGTGTGTTATCAAGAACGTATGAGTATATGTTTTGATCATAATTATAAAAATTGTGCATTGATTATGCAACTCTAGCAAAAAAAAAGGTCAGGTTAGTGTGTTTTGTCAGTTATCTTGTGTGGTAAAGGGCTGCATCTTCAAACCGTTGAGTTTTTTTTAACAGACCTTGTAAGATGAGTAATTCACCACAGCAAAGAAATGATAGTAAGATATTTATGGAGCAGTCTTTTTTTATTGAGTTAAAGAATAATAAGCGCCTGACGTCACTTTGACGCAAGACAGAGCAGGGGAGAAAATTTCCAGATTAGAAGAGAGAGAGAGAGATAATTGTGAGTCATTGATGATTTCAAAGAGTGTATGCAGAAAAGGGGAGACAAGCTCAGAGACAAAGAATCAGCAAAGCAAAAAAAGAGAAGATATTTTGGTTAAAGATGAGAAAGTAAATTAAGACCAAAACCAAAGGACTAAATCTCCTTTTTAGGTGAACTGCAAGTTTTGTCGTTGTTTTATGGGGTTTTTGGTTTTATGCATTTTCTTTCTTTTTTCTTTTCTTTTTTTGCTGATTAATTTTGCTTATCCAGAGCCAAAGCCTTAGTAGAAGAACAACGCCTTTTCCCCCTAGGGTCCAGGTAATTGGCCCTGTCTGCAGGGCACAAACTGTTTGGTATTTGCTCATTGACTGTCGACTGGCCTTTTTCTGTTTCCATACTTTGAAAATGCATTCGGGGGGAAGTGGCAGCTTCGAGTTTCCCTCTCAGTGCAGTGCATTGTGTCATTTTTTTCTTCAGTTTGAGTTCTTGGTATCACTGTTACGAGAAGAGTTGTTATAACTCATTTTAACCCATTCACATTATTATTTCTTGACAGTGCATGCTCAACTAATCTGATCACCTTTGAAGAGACACTCTTCCATTGCCTGATTTGACACCAGACTTAAATGATCCTTGTGTTACACATACAGCAACTTTGGCAATGCAGGAGGGTGTCTCCATGAAATACTTTGGGACAAAAGACTTTAGTTGTCATTTCAGTGTGACATGAAACCCAGGTCTTAAACCCCTGACTCATCCACCGGAGGAGCCTCTTTGTGCTGCTTAAAATAAGAATTACAGCCGGTTATTCTGAAGACTCAAAAACAAGGCAACTGGACTGTGCAGAGTTTGAAGTTCCCGATGAAGCTTCTTGGATGAGAAGCTACTCTGCACAGTCCAGTCCTTGTTTTTGAGTCTTCAGAGTAACCATAACCATGAATGAGGATCTACATGGACAAACAGCCTGGGCTGTTGGTCTTCATGCCTTCATTTCATGTTACAGTGAAAAGATACCAAGTCCACTGTCCTGTGTTGAATACAAACTTGCATTTTTTCCCTCAGGATGAGAGAAAACTTATAAGCAAATTGTACCTCTCTTATAACAGACATCAAACTGAATAAAGCTTTGAAGGCTTTGCTTCAGTCAAAGAGTCTCTTATAATCCACAGTTTGAAACATCAGTGCGTCTTTTTCACCCTTTCTTTCTTTTAAAGGTAGCTTGCAACAGTCCTGCTTGTAGTTTTTACCTCACAGATGATGTTCTTTTATGTTGTTTTGGTAAAGAGTACCCCCAAAAAGAGTACAAAGAGGATTTTGAGATTGAGTTAGAATTTGACATTATGAGTTATTCGTCACATATTTTGAACAAGTTAATTTGTTTAATGTTCCTGTTTTATGTTACAGTAAATTAACTATAAAATAGAAGAGAAATGATACGTTTAAACCATTTAAATTGTTTTTTTTTTTTATTATTATTATGTTTACTGGACAGTGTTTATGACCAGCAGTGTTGTAGCGCTCGAGGTTTAAGACTCAGCCTCAAAATTCGCCCGGGTCCTGGATTCTAGGACTGGTTTCTTGACTTTGATTCAAGCAAAGATGACTCATACTTCTACTTTGACTTCTTGGGGACCCAGAAGACGCTGAGGAGAACTCAGACTAATTCAGTGATAAAGACTGCATTTATTTATTTGTTTGTTTGTTTGTCTTTTAGAAAAGGACCTGATGGGTTTTTTTGTTTGGTTAGGGTTAGGGCATGTGTGTTTGCCTGCATGTGGCACAAATTGAGTGTTTTTGTTTCTGATTTTTTACAGTATTTAAAACTAAGAGCAGTGCAGCATTTGCAGTATGAATAAAAGGAGCATTATGGAACATGTTCATGGCAAAAAGACTTCTATCCAGGATACACCCAGAAAATAAAACCAAGTTGGACTGTTGAATAACTTACTTTTAGCAAGTTGCCGGTCATATTAGCAAGCTGAAGAAGGTCAAGGATTTTTGGATAGTTGAAATTCGGATTGAATGTAATAGCCAGAATAAACCCAGAAGGTTGTTTTTATTGGACATCTGAAGTGCAGTCAGCAGAAGTAATGACTTCATCTTCACACAAAGTGTGTAAACTTGTTGATAATTTTACACTCCTAAATCTTATTTTGAAAACAGTGAATAGTTCGGAGTCAAAAAGGCACCCTGTTTGAATTAAACAACCCAACTCAGACACAAAAAGTGGGGACTTGACTCAGACTCGACTCAAACACTAAAGAATTGATTCTCAACCCGGATTCAAAGTTTAGTGACTTGATTTCAACACAAATAAAAACCTCTTCATGATTTCAAGAGAAGTCTTTTTAGAAAAGTTTTTGGCAAACACTTTAAAGAGAGCTCAGTGTAGTTGTAATCGGGAGTGTCTGGAAATTTGGAAGGCAACAAGTCATTTGGTACAATTTGTTTTCCTACTGAAGCCCTCTGCTGTTTGTTTTTGCCAGTGAACTATTTTGACTTGTCTTGAATGCTTGTAGCTGCATGTGAAACTGGTAGTTTTTAACTGTGCGGGCTCTTCATGTAACCTTTTTGAAGAAGTATGGACGAGAGCTTAGAAGTAGTACTTCTCATTTCATCTGATTTTATTTATAGGCTTCAGTTTGACTTCCTGTCTTCTTCTAAGTGTCCTCTTTTGAAGTCCATACTTCCCTTCCAGTGTGACCTGTCCTTAATTCCTCACACAACTGCATGGTTAATTTCTTTATGTTGATGCCTGGAGAATATATAAGGGAGGATTACGAGAGGCAACATCAACACTTGAAAACTGTATTACTTCTACTGAACACACTAATGATTTTAGAGCATGTTGCCTTGAGCATTTTATTCCAGTTTGCTTCAGTGGAAGTGACATTCAGGCCAACTGAATTCAGTTCCATTCAATAAACTTTATTCATCCCTGCAGGAGAAGTTTTAATGACAAGCATAAACACATACGCTTCAGAACACCAAAGCTAGGAGCAACTAAAACAACAAAAACACAAAAACAAACACGTCTCCAAAAACACATCTTTTTTATGAAGGAACACTCTCACAGTTAAAGTGTCATAAAAACAGTTTGATGCTGTTTGACATGTTTTGCATTTTCATATCACATTAGCACTCAAACACTAAGTCCATGTTCTAATGAGCACTGAGGATGATAAAACTGCACACCAAGCATGTAACCTGACATGACAACATTTTGAGAGGCAGACACCCTTTTTTTTTACCCAGAGGTTGAATACTGGAGAAGACTCTTCCTGTCATAAAAAATGACTGTATCGTAATTAAGTCATTGACTTTAATATGTGATTTGATAAAGTTGTCTTCTCCTGTATTTAACCCTCTGTAAGGTGTTAGTCTTACTGGACCTGAGCAGTCTCTCAGCAGGCTATGACTCCTCTTCTCCTGCAGGTCAAACTATGGTATGACAAAGTGGGCCATCAGCTCATCGTCACAATCCTGGGCGCCAAAGACCTGCCACCCAGGGAAGATGGCCGGCCCAGGAACCCTTACGTCAAAATCTACTTCCTCCCTGATAGAAGGTAAGAGTTGAGACAGTTACTGTAAACCCAAATCATTTAACGACACATCATGTGGCTCATTTGATCAGGCGCTGAATATTAGTGGAGTAGATGTATTTGAAAAGAGAGTCTGTATGGGTTAATTCTCTGTAACGTTGACGTGGTATCACAGGATCTTTGTAGCTTCTCAGGAGCTGTATGAATACATGTAGAGTGTAAATGGGCTGAATGGACTGTATTTGTTGAGCGCGTTCTTTCATGTTCAGCCACTCAAATTGCTTTAAATTGCACGTCACATTCACCCTCTCACACCACATTCACACATGGACAGCAGAGCCCTCTGTGTAAAGCGCCATCAGGATTAATTAATCCTATTCACACGACACTGACGCAGCCGCTGGGGGCAGTTTGCGGTTAAGTGTTTAGGACGTCTCAACATGTGGACACCTGGGATTGAACCCCACTCTTCAGATACTGACTAACTGGCAGTTTTGGTTGAGCAGTGTTTTATACTCCTGTTGAAAAAGGCAGGAAGTGGATATTTAGTTGGTATACTCAGTGAATATGTTCGGCTAGATTATAGATCATCATCTTGTCTCATCACCAGCATGCTCCATCTTGTGTTCTGTGCCGTTCCGTGTGGTGCTGTTGATCTCTTGTATTCGTGGCTCTTCTCCATCATGGTTGTAAATAAAAACAGTTTGAATTATTGTTCCACCAGTGACAAAAGCAAGAGGAGAACAAAAACGGTTAAGAAATCCTTAGAGCCCAAATGGAACCAGACCTTTATGTACTCGCCGGTGCACCGGCGAGAGTTTCGGGAGCGCATGCTGGAGATCACACTGTGGGACCAAGCCAGGGTGAGGGAGGAGGAAAGCGAGTTCCTGGGAGAGGTAAGATCTGCAACCTACCCATCTGGCACACTGTGGATCCTGTCTGTGGGCTCATCGGGCTCTTGATAAAGCTCTGATGATAACGTAACATGCACATGAATATCTGTTTTGTTCGTGTGTAAAACTTTGACTGCAACTGTAGATATTTACAGGACAGAAGAGGAGCTCTGCAGCTGTGTGTTCTCTGTTGCTTTTATTACATAAAAAAAGTCTACTAGTATTTTTTTTTTCCATTTGAGGAGTTAGAGAGTTAGAGTTAGAGACATTTCTGGGAGTATTCCTGGCTCAGAATTAGACTGATGTGATACCCACTTTACTTTACTCACTTGTTCAGCCTAACACTTATTACAAACTAAATATTTTGGAGTTTTAAATGGAGGAACAAAAATTTCACATATCTTTGTGTCAGACCCTTTATTTCTTGTATTTTAGTATATTTTTTCTATTACAGATCAGTGGCTATAAAATATCAAAATAAACAGATTAACAAACCAATGTCAATCTAGCATGATCTAACTATATGTGAATGTGTTTGTGTATTCTTCCTCATTACATGTTGAGACTTTTTAATACCAGGATAACTTGCTGTAAGCACAACATACTGAAGCCATCGGTATTAATTAGATTAATAATAACACATACAGCACAGATGGTGCCAGAGAGAGGGAGGCCGAGAGAACATGATGTTCATACAAATGGAAGTGAACATGATCAGAAGTGCAGATGTGTGTTAATTTCAATTTGGACACAGATGTAGCTAAAGACGCCTTCACCTGTAACAACAACAGAAAAAAAATACATACACTCTGTGCCTTAAAAAACCCCATCTGATTACTTTGCTTCCTCCTCTTGCAGATCCTCATTGAACTAGAAACGGCCCTTCTGGATGATGAGCCTCACTGGTACAAACTACAAACCCATGATGTGTCCTCCATCCCACTCCCACGTTCCTCTCCGAACACTCAGCGCAGGCAGCTTCACGGAGAGAGTCCAACACGGCGGCTGCAGAGTACGTAAACCCCTTTTTTTCACTGACACTTACCACAGAACACAATGTTCTTTTAATAGTGACCATTCTGCAGAGAAACCCTAACCTGGAAAGATATAAAAGTGAGATACTTTGCAGGGCAAAAAACACAGGTGTTTTAAGGTGTCCAATGTATCAGTTGTGACAAAAAAACAAAAAAAACAAACAAAAAAGATGTCACCAAATGTACTGATCATGATGTAAATCGAGTAAGGTGATCACGTTACTAAAACCATAGAGAAGCTGTTATAAAATGTGGCTGTGCTCATTAGCCCAAATTTACAACCACAAGTACATATAGCTCTTTTCAGTTTCTACCTTATTTTGTTTGATTGTTTTTTATTTACAGTAAGCTTAACAAAATAAATTCAGATTCAGGTACCAAGAAATCCGTAAGTCAGCCAACAGTAACATGGAATTTTCAGCTGTCTGGGCAGTGCATGTTCAAGTGTAGCCAGAAGTTTTTAACTTTTTCTATACAGATATAAAAATTGTCTTTTTTTGTGCATAGAGACTAACCCCCAGTTCACACATACTGCAAGATCACAAGATCAGAAGATCACAGGAGAACCACATGTTCCTGTGTGAATTGTGAAACCAGGCTATAACAACCATGTATAAAGAAGTAACAACATGTAAACAACAGGCACTTTACCTTTCAGAGGTTGATTTGCAGTTCACTTTGAGTTCACACCTGGCTCTCCCAAAACTTCCGCAATTTCATACCATGCATTTTCCTTCTACTGGTGTCCCTATGGAAAGGATTTGTTGTGTCATATAGAATTATGAAGTTTACCCCCTCTAAGATTAATTTTTCCTTGTCCATGGTGTCAGATTACCTCTGGGTCTCTTTATCCTGCTAATACTTCTGGCCCTGTGCCACAGGTAGTGACGTAGTTTTGATATACAAGGATGAAATGTGCGATTGGGAGCCAGAACATAGTGCTTTATTTTGACATCGACCGGCTACTCTGTTTTCATTTTCATGTTTTCCTGTTTGGTACGATCCGATCTGCAGAGATTAATGTGTTTCAGCAGCATAACAGCCGAGGTTAGACTGGCAGCTCAGTACGGTGTAGTGCGAGGCGCTGCACACGCAGTATGTGCAAATTAGGGGTAAGGACATTTTTACCTGGCTCACTAGCACTATGCTGTCAGATCTGGTATTCAAGCATGACTGTTCCTCACCTGGGTAGATCTGACAATGTAGTGGCCATGTAGGTCAAATCAGATTATATTTAAGTCCAAAACAGTTTATTTGGTCTGACACAGTAAACAATTCTTACCCAGGCCAGTGGGGTTTAGGACAGCATTAAAGGTCCCTCATCATGGTTTACCATCTGGGCCACTTAGAGAGCAACAGATATCAGCGTTGGATAAGGGAGGTTTTAGAGATCAGGACGCAGGCACAGAGGGGGCCTACATGCTGTCACACACTCGGGATGCTGTCCTAAAACTGTTGGACAACACCACGTGACTCTTCTGAGGAGGACTGCAAGAAAAAATAAATCACACTGGTCTCATTACAAAAACAGTATGGAATAAATTATAATAGTCTTGAATAATTCTCAGTAATCAGGTTCTATATCTGTAACGATACAGCAGCATTTCAATCAGGGCTCTATTTTTATTTTATATAATTACAGATACTTCTACTAGTGTTACTAATGGTAAATAGACTGCCTTTAGAAAGTGCTTCTCTAGTCTTCACTCAAAGCAGCTTCTCATTACATGTCACATTCACACATTTACACTACATTCATACGCTGATGCCGAAGGGTAATTTTTCATTAGTATTAAAGTAATCTCAGTCACACAGCAATAGATCTAATGGAGATAGTTTGGGTTAAGTGTTTTACCTAAGGAGGCTTCAGCATGTAGACAGCAGGACCTGAGACTGAACTCCAAACTTTATTAAGTTGATGACCGACTAACACTCAGTCACATTTGCCCCATGAGAATCAGAAGCAACACCACTGCTGCAATTACCGCTAATGATAATCATATACATAAAACTTCTTCTTTATATAGCACATTTCCCAGTGCTTGAAAAATGGAATAAATAGAAAGTGAAATAAAAAAGGAAAAAGAAACAGGATCCGCAAAAAAACCTAACCCTCCCACCCCAAACAAACCACAAACTGTTTAGACTTAAAAAAGTTTCTGTATAAGGTTTTGTCTTTGTCATCTGTGTCACATCTACTTCACTGCTTCTGCTTTCACAGACAAAGGCTCATATTCACACAACTCAGGTAAAAGCAGTGCAGCTCTGAGGAGCATCTGCGTGTCCTCCATTCCTCAGAGATATCTTTGTCCCCTCACTCTCTTCCCTGTTTCCCTGAAGGATGCATGTTTGTGTGAGAAACTTGTAAATTTTACACCACGTTTGAAATCTAGTTTGGCTGTAGCACATTTGCGTCCTCCAAGGAAACAGAGATTAAGGACACAGTGGTCCCCACTATCTCAATCCCACCCTGAAACCAACCATGTCCTGCAAAACTGCATAAGAACCATAAGCTAATTGACAAATGTGAAAAACCCTTTTCTTACTCTGACCACTTGCCTGTCTTCTGTCATGTATATTCAGCATCATTGTCATTAAAACCAATATTTTCCCTTTAAAAAAATGCACCGAATAGTAACAGCAAACCTTGCAGCCCATTCTGCTTGGCCTGTGTTTTTGTGTTTTGAGTGTGAATAAGTTTAAAGAATTTTCCCTACATGGTTGTAGATAACTGTGTGAGTCCTGTGTGATACTGTGCTGTTCTTAATCATCCAGGGCAGTCGCTGAAGAAAAGAAAGAAGCATAGTTTTTTGTTGTTTTGTGAACATACTGTGGTTGACTTGTCTCCAGTTCATATAAATGCAGCACAGCTTTACTGTACTCTCGCCTGGCTGCCTCCACAGCCAGGATGGTTTTCTGGGTGTTTGTGTGAGTGTGAGGTGAAAGAGCTGACAGCTGTAAAAAGTCTCAAGCCAACTGAGATGAGGGGTTGGGAGCAGCAGTGCCAGAGTGCAGCACTTGTCATTTCTGATAAGGCACATGTGCCCAGTTGATTTAAGATGACTGAATAGTGAAGGCAGTAAGGAGGCTGCAGGGGGGGGTCATACTTTGAGATAAGGCAAGGAAGGCAACTGAAGAGAGATCTGTAAACCTTATCAGTTCTGCAACCCCTATCTTCACATGTAAACCAAAGGACTGAATGTGTCTTTAAAGTGTCAGGAGGTAAGATGAAGAGAGATTTGCAGTGAAATGCAGCTTTATCCATTACAGTTGACAGGTGGGAAAGCTTCTCACACATAATGTGTTCATAAAACATCAAGGGAAAGAAAATGACCCACTCTCAACTTATCTCTGTCTCTCATCTCTCCATATTTGACTCTTCACCTTCTCTTTTCTTCTCTGTCCCAAGGATCCCAAAGGATAAGTGACAGTGAGATTTCGGACTATGATTGTGAAGATGGCGTGGGGGTAATAACAGGTAAGTCGTCAACAACAAGCAGGTCAAATCTAAAAAAAAATGGCAAAGAGACTGTGAACAGGTGTAGTGATAAACTGGCTTCCAAGGTTTGAGATTTATCTTATGTGTATTTCCTTTACCGTTGATTCAGATAACCTGGTGTTCATCATTACCCTTCACGTGTCCCAGACCTAAACCCCAAAAACACTGTCATACAGCCAAGCAGCAGGTTAAAATGTTGCAGCCCATCAGCAGCAAGGAGAGATTTCAGTCTGCCTCTGCCCTGCTAGCTTCTGTTATGCTGCACTCACAAGACTTCAGCAGCACACCCACACGGCACATCTAAAAAGGAGAAGCAGAGCTGTTACCTAGAAGAGATTGGAGAGAAAGATTGAAAAGTGTCTGAAACATGGGCATGTAGAATGATAATCCAGAACTGGAAGATAATATTACTGAAAAAGGTTGGAATTCATTAGTGTTTCTTGAAGTTGGTAAATTGCTGAAAAGAGACATCTGTCTGTCCTTTAGGTTGAAGGCATGGCCATGCATTACATCGCTATGAGCAGATAAGGCCACAGAAAGGGAGCTGAAAAGAAAATATATTGAGTCTGTCTTTTTTTCAGACAGACGGACAGCTAGAGGACAGACGTTGGCAGGAACTGACTGATGATTCTGTATCTGAGGAAAACCCTCCTCCAGCCTCTTTAACATTCTCATCAGACACTCTGCCCCCTCTCTTCATCCACTCTGAAGGGAATGCCCCTCTGCTTAGTTTGGTTGCATGCCCTCCTTCTTTACTGAGGTTCCACTTCATGCAGTCTTTGCATCAACTCTCTGATGTAACTAACTTTAAATATGATAGGATACTATCTTTATAATCTGTATTTTCACTAACACCTACAGTTCTGTTATCTTTTCATAATAAAACTCTTGTTGTTGATCTCCTCTGAGAGATACAGAGGACTTACAGGAGTGGACCTGACACTTCAGAAAAATACACTGATTAAATCTTTTGTCTCTCTTTATTGTTTATCTTCATTCAACTCTGCAGTAGCTTCCACAAAGCGGTTGCTAGTCTTGCTGTGGTCCAAACTCCTCTGTGTTATTGTTGTGTTTTCTCCCTGTTGTTCTCTGTTTATGCACTGATACAGCAAATTGTTGGTACTCTCCTACTTAATATTCTTAAGTGACTGCACTCATGTATGGTGCAGCAGGAGACAATCTATATTTTTTTGGTGCTGCATGTTTATCTTACTTGCTATGTCTGTGATGCTGCAGCAACCATATTCCCTCCTCCGGGATCAATAAAGTATTATCTTTTATAAAATATATAGTGATTAAAGATATAAGGATAAGTTTATCAGTAAATAACTATGAATTTGTTCACATTTCAAAATGTATACAGTTTGCTTGAAACAGCACAACAGATCCTTGTAGTTAACTGTTATACGCTGCAAAATGAAACCATAATATATATATACATATATATGAAAAATCTTCATTTCTTATTATTACCTCCAATTTTTCCCTCCTTTTTAGAAATCTAATTCATGGTTTTCTTTAACTCATTTTAATGTGCTTTACACTCGATTGAATATCAATCAGCTTTAATCGAGCTAAGCATTGACCTTAACTGTAGCTGAGCCGCGTCTGATTACAGGTTAATGAACTCTTTCAAGTTCAATGGACTAATCAGTCTTGCAAAGAAAATTCATGATATTATTCAAAAGTTTCAAAGGCTATGTTCATGTTCAGTGTACAGTGTAAAGACAGCTTTTTGGAATCTATTGGTTTCTGTGCAGTTTAGTATTCAGTCCACTCTTTCAAAGTTTCATCTGTTTTTTCTTTAATGTATGAGTCATAAATTTATATTCAACATGCAGTTATCATGTTTTTTTTTTTATCTCCAGTGTTCCAGGTTTTTATTTTGCATCCTCTTAAACATATGGACAGCACACACGGTTTTATGTTTGAAGAAAGAAAGAAAGAAAGAAAGAAAGAAAGAAAGAAAGAAAGAAAGAAAGAAAGAAAGAAAGAAAGAAAGAGAAATGTGCTCCACTGCAGTGTTGATGGTGTCAGAAGGTTTATGCAGAACTGTCCCTCCCTGTCTGTCAATCAATCAATGAATCAATCAGTGCCAATTCATTACAAACGTTATTTCAAGACACTTTCCAAAAACGTAAACAGGTCTAGACCTGTAAATGATTTTATTAACAGAGACCCGAAAACAAGATAAGATAAGAAGTCTGATCTCATCTTAACCCACCATGAGTACAGCACTTTTCATCATTTAAAAAGTTACAATGGCACGGAAAAACTTCCCTTTAACAGGCAGAAACCTTGGACAGAACCAGACTCATGTTAGACAGACATCTGCCTCGACTGTGTTGGGATTAAAAGGGGGCGTCCATTGTTCTGTGTTGTAGTGATGTCTGCTCTTCTTTTCACAGACTACCGACCAAATGGCAGAGACTTCCAGAGCTCCACATTGTCAGTCCCTGAGCAGGTGATGTCGTCTAATCACTGCTCTCGGTCGGCTGATATCAATCGGGCGCGGTCGCGCTCTCCCAGTGTTCCCCCTCCCTCCAGGTAACTAATGTTTGGGTTTGTCTGCTGGGCTGACCTCGGGTGCAGTGTTTCAGTTTTGTTTCTGATATGATGTATTTTTTCAACCCATTAGCATCTTTTACTAACAAACCTACTCTGAAGGTTGATGCCCTAACCCTGATAGATGGAGGCTAACAAATGCTTGCGCAACTTAGCTGAGCTAAAAACTACTGCATATTATCCTAGAAAGTAAGCATTTGAACTCTACCACTGGTATGTTTGTAGCGTAAAGGGCTGCTGTCCTCCAGAATGACAGATCCCCTATGTGGGATGTGTTGTGGTTCTGGCCAGCAGTGGAAGTGTGTGGTGTGAGAAGTGCAAAGGGGGTGTTACAGTCCGCTTCTGTTACACAGCAGAAGTCTGGACCCAGCCTTTGACCTTAGGCCTTCTCAGTACAGCTCCTCCACTAGAGTGGACCACCACAGTGTGTCTGAAGATAACTACTCACCTGACAGGTACACACACTCCCGCTTCAACTTGTGTGCAGTAGATGCATGTACATGCACTGACATGCATGAACAAATGCTGACGCGCACAAGTGGGGGCTGAAGAGTTGTAGACAAACAGGGAGGGTTTTATGCATGCATACTCGTATGCATGATGCCTTTTGCTTACTTGGTGCTTTCTGGTATTCCTCGCTTTCCGAGAGCAACTTTCTCCAATCCTTGTGCAAAATAACTTCAACCTGATCCAGTGTTTAGAAATATCTTCCTCTCTTAACTTCCTTCGTCATGTATACACACAGCACAGCAGCGCTCCAAAACCCCTTAAGGTGAATGACAGAAAAGAAGCCAATAAAACGTTATTTTGACTTATCAACCATCAGGGTTTTTAATCCCTTATTCAGTATAGTCTGAATTAAATGTAAAAATGTGGAGCAAGTGTTTCTTGTGCTGCATGCAGTGTTTGTATTTGCATGTATCTCGCTTTCTTTAAGGAGGAGGAGGTGGTCAAGGGGAAGTGGTCAGTTATCCTCCATCAGCACTTATTTTTGTGAGGGTTGGAAAATGTTGCTCCAAGAGTCCAATCATAGCCTTGGCACTGCCAGGCTGCAGCTACTTTTCCCTGTCCAATTAACTTTATTTGATATTCTGAGCCTTGGCCTAAATCAGTGTCAGATGCAGAAAATGCACTTATCTAAATTGTCTGGGATAGTGCTCACTTGAATGTATTTCCTCTGCTTTAATTAACAGTGTCCTGTTATTTATTGAAAACAGTTGAAAATGACACAGGGAATAAGTCACAGTACATCTAAAAATTTCCTCTGAAAAACAGAATTGATTAAAAAAAAAGAAGCCAGTTGAATTTGTAAAGTGTTTTCTGAGGCAGGTTTTTTTTTTCAAAACTTGGGTCATTTTCACTGTATATTTCTTATGTCCCTGTATATGTTAGAAAATGCCTGTATTGAAATGAAATCCTATGATGTATGCATGGTTTAACTTTTAACCATCCAGGAGAAGAAACTTTGAGAGTTTAGGTGTTTGGACAATATGATGTCCAGACTCTTCCGTCCTCCATGACTCTGCAGGAGTGTTCAGTGTACCCCTTTCATCTGTCCATGTGCTGAAGCTGAGAGAGATATCTCACTGATTTCTCACCCTCCCTTATCCTCCTTGCCTGTTTTTTTTCTCTTTGAAACTGTTACATCAACCTTTCCTATGAGCTTTCTCACTCTCTCTTTACATCCCGTTTCTTTGAGAAATCTCTCGCCGTCTCCCCTCTGTTTTCTCGCCCCTCCATCTGTCGGCCTCATTTCTCCCCCGCTCTTCTCCTCTCCTCCTCGACTTCTTCTTTGGTGCCATCTCAGATCCATCTCTTCTCTCCTTCCTCCATGTGGTTGCAGCCATTTTCTTACCCTACCTCGTACCAGACATACTCAGCCTAGCGATGATCCTCAAGAGGACTCAAGGTAGAACCGAGACTGAGAGAGCATGAAGCCCATCCCTGAAAGTACACTTTTTAACCCACAACCCTTTGCAATCCATGAGAAAATATTTCATTTGGTTGAAGAACACATCGCACTCACACTTTGGCATGTTTTCTTTTACTGCTGTAATTGCAAATTTGAAAACCTCACAACAGTCACTCAACATTTATCACCTGTTAGCAGTGGGTTGAAGAAGTCAACACTTATTGATATGATGTTTTAGATGCACTAAACACTTTTTATTACCTGTTTGCTCAAGTGTTTATTTTTTCTCTGCAAAATGATCAAATTTATACATAAAGTGTGTCACTTTTCAGAGTTACTGTGACTCCGAGCTCTTAAATCTTCTCTATTATGAATCAGCATCGCTTATTCTCTTTGTTTCATTACTTAAGTCATTTCCATTCACTCCTTTCATCGCACTAAAAATGTGTCAAAACAAGAGCCAGTGTGATCTCTTGGTGATCGAATTTTTCTTGGTCCTCATCTTATTCAGCAAATATTCACCAAAGGAGTGACTGTGGTAAAGGGATACTGAAAATGAATAATGTTAGTTGTGAAGTTTTGTCCAGCAGAGGTGGTTTCTCTTCCCAATATGTTGATTCATTATATTATCAGTTTTAAAGTATAAATTTGTGAGGTAACTCTGTGAACAGAGATGAAACAACGTCTTTAATAAGACCCAAAAAGGTGTTTACAACATTGCTTCCTTTGCAGGTTTTTATGACCCTCTCCCTGCTCACCAGTTGTGATATTTCTTTGGCAGCCGCAACCACCGCGTGTACCCGATCTGTCGGGAGGAAGCAGTCAGGTTACTGCGTTCCACTAGGATGGCCCGCGCCTATTCTGAGGGCGCCTACTCCTCCGACTTTGGCTACGAGAGGTATTGACATGCACTGCATCTGTGCAACCGGCATCTTGTGGTCTCCCAAAATTTGTCCCTGGTCAATTTTATTTTATCCGTGAACGTGATGACAGAAAATGATATCTGTCTGATATCGGTTTTTGTTAAAAAGTCATCACAGCTCTGAAGTTGTTGATGTAAAACATTAAACACAACTGCCTCTGTGTGACGAGGTTCAGAGCTTTATATGTGTTGCTGCTGTCGGCTGTTTGTATCCTGGTTGTTGAGTTTATAACTGGCGACCACCTGACTGTCTCTACCTGTTTATGTACCCATGTACATTCTACCAGCAGCAGTATGTTGATTAATGGTGTGTGTGGTTTTTGGTGTTGTCCTCTTTTACATGCTATTTGCAGCTGCTTACTGCACACCTGTACAATGGCATCTCTGATGCATTGCTCTGGGCTGCACAGTAGCTTTGTAAATTCTGTGTTTGCCCCGTGGCTTTTTGTGTCTGACCAGAATGGGCTGCCGGGCCCTTCAAGCATGCTGACGCCCATCCATCTCCAGGATCCATGCCAGCATTCTGATGCATCAATGAAAAAAAAGAACTTGCATTGCTCCCAAATGCTGTTAATGACTCCACTTTTTTCCGTCTTTAGTCTTCTGCCTGCTGCCATCTGGCTTTCAGTCAGGAGTAACGTGACATTTGCGCCATTTCTCTCCTCTTGAGGAGGAAAAAAGTGATGAGTCCTCAGAACCCTGCCCAAGAGCTTGAGTGACTTTATAAAGGTGTCACAGAGTTTCCCCGGGGGCTAGCTTGGCTTGACGTCAGGCCTGGTCTATAGCCTAGACACCCATTGACAACAACTCTCATCCTCTACCCCCTTTCTTTGTGTTTGAGCCCCCAGAGTGGATAGTAGATTGACTTTCAGTCCTTTCCACAAGGAATATTATAAATGTTATATATTTCCCCCATTTTTCACAAACACTTTGAAGAGTAGTCAGAGTAAGATCTGAAGAGAAATGAGTGAAAAATAAAGAAACAACAGGCATGTGGAGGCAAAGTCAAGGACAAGGCAGACCACTGGAGTTTGGGCCTTTTGGCGTGTGTGATGTTCTGTCAAAACATGAGAAAAGGATTTTCGTGATCCTGATGCTTGATTGCATTCTTTCGAATGTACCTCGAGAAAGCCTGAAATACCAGCTTTTTAGAACTGCAGCTTTTCCCGCACAGAAAAGGTTTTGGTTTCACATTTTTTCAGATGTCACAAAAGTGGAAGTCGTACTGCACTTAAATCCATCATATAACGCCTTGAGACAGGTATTCATTAAAAAAGAAATTTATAGCAGACATTTCATCAACAATGACATCCTCACGGTATCAATGCTTTAACAGTGATGTTGACTGTTCTGCGAATCGTTGAATTACAGTGTTGAAAAGCAACAGAAGGTCATTGGCTGATGAGACTGACTTGATATCAGAAACAAATAGAATATCTCCTCTACTGGACAATTTTTCATATTTCAAAGGCTACTGACACTACAAGACTTTTAACAGTATTAACCACTGAATTCACATTTAAGTGAATGAAATTACTGTAAAGTTTTCTTTAATCTCAAAGTTAGAATTAAAAAAGAACCATAGATGTCTTTTGGTGTCTCTTGGCCTTATTAGGTGAATCTTTCACCACTTTTTTTTGTTTAGACACGAGCTTGTCCTTTGCATCTTAATAATAAGAAATGATGTAATGCTTTGGGTTCTATTGTTTGCTTTATCAGAAACACAAAAGCTTGAGGGCTGTTGATGTGCTTAAGTTTGAGGAAGTGTCATTCAATGAAGAGTGCATGCTTTTAACATCTGTGGCCAAAGGTTAAGTCGAGTGTTGCCTTAATGTTGTTGATATGTACAAGTGTCTTACTTTTTTTCTTGTTTCACTGTAAGCTTATTCGTATCCCTGTAAACTATCATGGCTCTTCTCTTTGAGAAATCTCACCCACCAACTTTCTTTCTGCAGCTCTTTAGATCAACAAGATTTTCCTTCATCTCCACTGTGCCAAAAATACGTATTACAGCTGTACGTTTTTGGGAAATAACGGATTTAGTCATGAACATGGTCCCTGACAATTCCACATTATCTGTGGCCTTAGTTTTTTTTTATTTGTTTGGGTTTTTTTTTTTACTTCACAGGAACCAATCACCATGCAGGATCACCTCAGTCTCCTTTCCATATGACCTACACTTGTGAAATAGGCATAGGAGAACTTCAGACTATGCAGTAATGCTAATGATAAGAGAGGAATTGCCTTATTTGCTTTTTAAAAAATTCAAAATGGCAGCTCCGGTGAGTGTTCACCATTTCAAATATCATGAAATAAGACTGATTGGCATCTCAATGATCTTGGTGAATATCATACTAACTGCAAACACATTTAAATGCAAATGTGGTCAAATTTGACAGCTAAAGCACAGATTATGTTTATATTGACAGCCTCCTTATGTCTTTGCAACATAAATTGAAGATGCAAAGAAAAAACAGTCTGAAACATGCATATCAACTGGTATATCACTTGACCGTGTGCACTCTGAAGGGTGTGCAGCTAATTTCATACCCTACATACTGTCCATCCCTGCCCTGCCTTGGCCCCACTGAGTGCCTGCTTATCTCTCAATGACCTCTGTAGGAACCACGGAGCAATGGATAGACACGAGTATCACAGCAGGTCCCGCTCTGCAGACCAGCGGCCCACTATAGAGCGCCCCACATCCCGCTCGCGCTCCACTGAACGCCCGCACGACTCTTCACTCATGAGGTCCATGCCGTCCTTGCCATCTGGGAGATCCGCCCCTCCCTCACCTGCCTTGACGAGGTGTGACCCAGATTGGGGATGCAAAAGAGCTTAGCACAGGAGCAGACTGAAGTTTCAGTTATACATTCATTTCTGTAAGGCGTAGGTACTCTGGAGAGAGAGATGGCTGAAATTCTACCTGCAAAAATCAATAATGGACCAAAAAACAAATATATAGGGTGTTTTTGGCTTATTTAAATATCAGACTTTAGCTGACTGAATGTGTGCATTGAAGCTTTGGGATAATGGAATAGACAGTGAGGAGTATTAACACTTAAGGATCTGGTAGATGTAAGTTGATCAGTTAATTCATATCTTAAATAAATTCATAGACTTTCGAGCTACAGATTTGATCAAAACCTTTGTCTTTTAGCACAGTCCCCAATTCAATATTTCCTCCTCATCTAGACATGTAGCTACCAGTTGAAGGGCTCACAGGATTAAAGCACAAGTGCAGCTTTACTTTTAAATGTTTGCATAACTGAAACTCTGTTAGACTAAACCAGTCCAGACCCCGTCCCATGAGCTCCCACCCACCCACCCAAAGCCTTACTAACTCTCAGAATGAACCAGAACATCACTGTCACAATCCCTTACTGCCCCGATACCCTGCTTTATCACCCCCCCTTACCCACCCCCACAACCCCCTCACAACTACCCACAACCCACCTCACCACTTTCTGTTTTGTCCCCAAAAGCACTGGTGCTGTATTTTCCTCACACATATCCCGCACAGGCACGACAGTCCGACACTGTAAACAGAGTGCTGACTCCTTTTAATTTGGAACATTCTGCTCATACGCTTGTGTGAGTATAGCAGTAATGGACCAACATTTTACTTTGATTTCATTACTAACCATTGGTGCAGTTTATCCTGTGATGGCATTCTCTTTTATGTTCTTTTTTTTTACCTTCTTTTGTCTTGCTTTGAAGCCTTTTGGGGACAGTCTGAACGCATGGTCGCACTGGTCTGCTGTATCTGCATTGAACTCTTCTCTCTTTGCAGCTTGATGAGTCGACTATACATGCGATTCACACCTGGCATCTTTTATTGCAGCTACAGTTGACGTATCCCTCCACACCCATGCCATGTGCCAAACATCTCTGCTTATTACACTGGTTTTATATTTTGAAAAAACAGACTTATAGATCTAAGTGTAGCTTTTCAATCAGACTAATATATCAATGCACTGACTTCTTTCTTGTTCATTTAAGGGAGGTCTAAGGTTAGTCTCTGTGAGAATATCACATTTTCTCAATGAAATACCTCTCTCTATCCATCATTGCATCTATCTGTCTCACTCTCTCTCTGTCCCTCCGTTTAGCTATCTGTAAATAGAAACAAAACAGGTGTATACGTCTTAGATAATTTGGTGTAGTTTTATAGATTTTGTCAGATTTCTTTTATATAATAGACTTTATTTAAATTTCAGTCAAAAGCTTTCTTTTTTTTATTTTTAAGCCTCTCAAATTCAACTGATAGAAAACCTCATTTTGTGAGTTTACCTTCCTCTCACTGTGATCTGGGTGCAGTAAGACCAGGCCCAGCATCAGCCACCGGAACTCTTGCAGAATTGTGTCTCACTCCTCTGTTGACTTTTTTCTTGTCATGTAGAGCACATCCTCGTAGTGGATCAGTTCAGACAAGTCCCTCCAGTACCCCCATGTCCAACAGACGAGGACGACAACTCCCTCAGCTGCCACCCACGGGGAAAGACAGAAGTAAGTCACCTGCTTGGTTCTCTTTGTATGAAAAGGTCAAGAGGTAAAGACACGGGAAGTCAATGCACATCTTTATATCAGTGTGTTTCTGTGCCATGTCCTGTTTTGATGTAGCCCAGCTGGCGGGGGGAAGGTGTGTAGTGGTTTTGTAGCTGACTCTCACAGAGAGCAGGGTTGTGATTGCTGATGAAGTCTTTCAGCGTCTTTAGATACTCAACTTTTTATCTTGTTTCATTAGTGTTTGATTTTATTGTTCATCTGTAACTTCTGTACTTGGTTCCTTTTCCATTTCTCTCTCAGAAGATGGAGATGAAGGAACAGAGCCTTGTGAAGGTCTGTACCTGAATGTGTGGGTTTGGTTTTTCAGACAGGGAGTGCTGGTTGATCAGCACCCCACTCTGATGGCCTAAACCCGGCTGACAACAGCTGGTGTCTGGGTTCAATGGGGGTGAAGCTTGCGCTGTGCTCCATGAAACCTCCCTCTGTTGCGGCTGTGTTGAAGTTTTATTGTCCTCTGCCCTCGTGTTATACCTACCTTAGCCTGTGTGGATCCCTTTATTGATTCTTCCACTGTTGTTTTCAAACGTATCCTCGCTGTTTCTCTGAGTTTTACTCGCTTTGTTGTAGCTACTTGTGCCACTGAGATACCTCACCAAAGGGAATACAATGCTTTACTCCCTGTATCTATTAAATAGGGTGATCTTTAGGCTTTGAGCTCTGATTAAGGCACAACATTTTGAACTCCTCACATCTACAAAGTCACATTTGTTCCTCAGCACTGCTTTGACAATGTTATGGGAACGGTGGTGTGCATCATAAGAACTGTGATGAAAGCGATGAGTGTTTCACCCATGTCTCAGAATCAAACATGGTGAAAAACAAAGACAGGGGAGATAATGACTGGGAAAAAGAAAGAAAGAGGGCAAAATACTCGAGCTCTTCTGGAGAACTTGTCAAAGCTCTCCCAGAATCATTTCATCATTGCCAGTCCATGAGAGCTTTCCCTGTCTTCTTTACAGCTGCCAACCAGCCTTTCTCGCTCCCTCTGTGTCTTTCCCTCCCTTTTTGCTCTTTCTCCTGTACTTCTCTGTTTTTTGTCATCTTTTAATCACTCTGAAGCTCTCTCTATCTCCAGTTCTCTATCTTCTATTTGTGTTGCCTTATCCACTTTATTGTTCCCTCAGTTTATCTTACCTGAATTTTCTTCTACTCCTCCTTTCTTTCTTATAATATGTGAAACTCTTTTTCTCACTCTGCTGTACTTGTCATGCTATTGGCAGTCAGTAGGCAGTGAGGGAGGTATTGATCTGACCCTCTGCTGTACCTCCCACAGGGCTGTATAGCACTCTGAGCTTATGTAATGCAAACTGTGTAACTTTGTGACTGTAGCTTTAAATCTATATCACTGCTAATTGGTGATTATAGGAAAGAGCTGATAGACTTACACTTGTTCTGATTCATGATTTGAAAATGAATTATATCTCATGCTTTTACACACCTAATTGTTTTGTATGTTATCGGTTTATTTGTGACAATACCTAAGAGTGGACAGGAAAGGAGCTAAAGGCACCTGAATCCCAGAATGGTCGCCCAGGTGCGTGGAACATTGTGTGTTTTTCCTTTATCTTGCAGTGTGTGTGGTGCTTTTGGCTCAGAAAAATATTGATCAAGAGTTATAAAGATAATATCAGGTTAACTCAAGATAAAAACAGATGAAAAATGAAGCAAAAGTCTGTCGAAATGTGTGGCTTCTTTCTTTTAAATGAAGATATTGTGCAGCAGGGGTTAAGTATATTCATCCACAGGCTTGAATGAAGCAGCCAGACTGCTGGCAGAAACTGTAGCGCCCCACAGGTTCTACTTCCCACTTTCCATCTGTTGGCGTGTTTCTGTCCTATGACTTTGTGATGCTATCGTACTGACTGATTCAGTGAACATTCATTGCAGGGTCCCATTTATGCCACACTTTTAACAATAATAATCTGTTTTAGCATTTTTAATCTGTCATGACTGAGCACTGCGTGATATTCTGCTGGCAATTTACTGCTGTTACAAAGTTGTTTGTCCTTTTATTGATCAGTAAGATGCCAAAGTTTAGTTTTTTTTTGTCTTGTGGCTATTGTTAGCATGTAGCATGAGTTGTGGTATTAAGATGACTTATGGTAAAAGTGTGAGGGTGTGAACATTTCATGAGCCTCCATCTATCTTCATAACAGCAGCAGACTTGGATGAAAAACCTCAAGGCGCCCCGGTTAATGGGAGAAAAGGCAAGTTCTCTGAATAGTGTGACAGTGTGAATTTGCTGTGTTGGTGCTCTCAACTCAAGTAATATGGGACTTAGCATCTGTGATTCTGTGACTCTGCTGCTCAGGGTGACTCTTCCTTTTTGTTCGATCACATGCTTAGAAAGTCTTTTAACGCTTATTTTTCCTAATTACACATTTCATCTTTTATTAACACTAAATGTGGTTACCACTACTGAGTTGATCCGACACAGTTAAAGCTGAGTCTTGTATGTAGTTGAAGCTGACTGAAATACATTTAGAGTTATCTTTCATGATTTAGTCTTGTTTGTCCCTCAGTGATTTGCATTATCAGGGTTTTGTTCAGTCCAAGACAGAACTGAATATCTTCATTATGTGATTAATAAATCATGTTTACTAAACTTGGAATACTAAACATTGTGTAAAACATAAATAAAAACAGAATACAATGATTTGCAAATCCTGTTTCACCTATATTCAGATGAATACATTTATTATTCGAACTGATAAGCTTTATTTTTTTGTGCAAATATTCACACATTTCATGCCTGAAACGTGTTCTCTGGTACTAGACTTGCCTACCTGCAGTCCAGACCTGTCTTCCATTAATAAAAGTGTGGCACATTATGAAGCCCAAAATACAATAACAGAGACCCTTCACAGATAAGCAACTGAAGTTGTACTCTTATTGAGTGTTGTTAAAAGGAAAGATGATGGAACACAGTGGTAAACATGCCCCTGTCCCAGCTTTTTTGGAAAGTGTTGCTGCCATCAAATTCAAAATGAGTATTTGCCAAAAATAAATAAATAAAGTTTATCAGTTTGAACTATAAATATCTTGTATTTGTAGTGTATTCAATTGAATGTAGGTTAAACTGGATTTGAAAATCAATGTATTCTGTTTTTCTTTACGTTTTACACAGCCATCCAACTTCATTGGAATTGGGGTTGTAATTTCAGTCTAGTTTACGAGTTTTATCAAAGTTAGTCCAGCATGCTCTTAATTTTGTGCATTTCAAGAAAGCAGAAGAAATACTGCAGTATGTCTGTGATCTTGTTAATTTCAGGATATCCCAAGTTGTTACATTTGCTGGCCAGCAGATGGAGCTAATTCATTTTATTTGATTAGGAGCTGTCCGTGACTTTAGTGCTGAAGAGGGAACGAGGTTGTTGATTCTCACCACCTTTACCATAGACATCCTCCATTACTTCACTAAATATGGATATTTATTTTTAATCATATTTGAATAAAAAAAAAACAACAGACTTCTTCTCCTGAAAATTTAAAAGCCAAACCTTTCTCTTGATAATTTCAAGAATTCTGTAACTTAAAAACAATGCAAATCTGTTTGCACACGCGTGTGCATGTGTGTATCTTACCTCAGAAGTGACATGGGAGGACCAGCAGCGAGGCTTGAATGGCTCTGATGCTGATGGAGGGACACATCCTTCCCTCACAGGTTTGTTGGTTGTTGATCTGGGTGTGGATTTTTGACACTTCAAAGGGCAGATTTCACTTTGATAGAGTATCAAACATTTTTTCCAACCATGTATATAAGTCCATAAACAGTAACCAGCGCAATTATTCTGTCCTGACACTGTCATCATAGCAAAAATAAAAGGATATACTACCACCTAATGGTCAGCTTTGTTATGAGTTGTTATGACATTAATAAATAATAAAGTTTATTTTCAGGAATCAGCCACATCTGCTTACTACGGTTTTATTCTGAAAACTAAGATTTTAAATACAGGGTCAAATAATCAACAAATTGTGGCCACAAGTATTGAGACAAGTCAAGCCAAAAGAAACTTGATTATTAAATTTAGAACTTAAAAAAGCTTTTTGTTCCCTAATTTTGAAATAAGTTCTTTGTTTCTTATTTAGTGACTCATAAAATGATCCCACTTTGATTCTTCTCTGAACTGTGCTGTACCAAGGTGAACTGTCCATGAAGAGCTGATCTGCTTCTCCGTCTCTTCCTCTTTGAGTTTGATTGCAGTGCAGCATGAAGCTGATGTTTCTGAAAGCTTTCTGAACCTTTGTTTATAAACTGATTTAGTCACATTGTCTACACTAGACTAAATAATTTCAGTTCACTCTTGTCAAAGCACTTACAAATTTAACATACTATTGTAAAGTTTAGTGAGTTGTTCTTACCTATGCGTGGTTAGGAGGAGAAGAGGAGGTGTGTTGCTAAGCTACTGACTCTGGTCGAGTCTTTAAGGTTCAGCTCTAAATAGCTTAATTTGCTTCCATGACAACATTTTTCAGTTCCTTCACAATTAAGCCTCATATATGTTAACCTTTTAAGCCTTTACATGATGTTATACAAACAGGTTTTATTGAGCTGATTTGTCTTCGGACACTTATTCTAAACACAAGTAGTTATGTCGCTGAAGCTGTGTGGCCTACTTAACAGGCATGCTAACTAATTTGTGTTTTATATTTAATTTGAGGCAGTGTGTCACTAAGACGTCGACAGCTTTGTTCTCACACCATTTACACTGTACTTTGTAGTTGTCTTGCTGATGCTGTGAAGTGTTGTGGGTTGAGGATGTGGGCCGTGTGGATCTCTCGATGGTTTGCACAGAATTAAAGATGTCAGAAAGGCCTGAGGCTTAAACTGTTGTAAAACTTAAGCAAGTTGTTTTCTGACTGCCTGTGACTCTACCTCCACTACTTTGCATTTTAAATTCTTTAAAAAAAACCTCACCACTTCTCTCTTCTGCTGGTGTGTCTGGAAAGTTTTGTTTCCACCTGTTTTTTCACTCTACAGAGGCTGACGGCATGCTCCGCTTTTTAGGCCTGATCACATTCTAGTTATTTTCACACCGTGAGCTGTCTCAAGGCTTTTAATCACAGCCTAAATTTACTCACATGAGTAAATGTTATCATGTACTCACATGATAAGCAACATTTCTGTGGACCTAAAGCAACAATAAAATGAAAACTTCAGAGCACTGAAATAAAAGCACAAAACCTGAGAGAGGTGATCATGGGAAACCATGATTTGTATTAGATGTCTTTGAGTAGGTTGCACCTTTGTTCTTTTAAAACCAGTTCAGTCAGGATCACTCTGGTCAAAAGCATTCATTAATGGCACACTACAATGCCAATGCCTGAGGTGGGGAGAGCACACCAGCCCTCTCTTTCAGGTGCTGACATGAAGGCCAAGACAGTGAGAGCTGCAGAAGATCCCCAGGACACAGGGAGGAGCATCAGGGAAAACACGTATGACACTGATCAAATAAGACTCAGTATAACATGAGGAGCTGGGATGGTGGTTGGTTGCAAAAGCAGTTTGCAGCTAAAGCAGGAAGAGTAGGCCAGTTCAGATAGAACAACCATATTGCTATTTTCCAATTGGATGTATAGATATAATTATCCGATGGGGCTGGCCTGCCGAAACTAACACTATGTTTTGTTTGTATGTTGTTGCTAAAAAAAAAGTTAAAGCAACGGACTGCAATATGTGAACAGTAGGAAACCAACCTGCAGTGTTTGTGTCTGCAGAGACAATGAAAACCCATAAAAGTAAAAACACTTTCAGTCTGTTCTCTTTTCATGTGCATTGTTGGGTTCTTTCTCTTCTCCTCCTCTTCTCTTAACTGATGCTTACATCAAATGTTTTCTGAGGTGTTTTTTCACATTTTGGTTAATAAATTGGATAACTTAAGCGTTTTTCCCTGTATATGCCCTGGTCTTTTGAGCTGGTCATGAGATTGTTTTTGAAGACAAAGCAGAAACTGATAGTTAACTCTTCAAAAAGGCCCCTTTCAGGATAAATCTCCCCTCATTTCCTGTCTGTATTCAAATATTCAGGACACCGTCTATGAAGAATTGCTCCCTTAACACACATACTCTACATTAGAAAGAATAGAAAGAATGTACTTCACTAATCCCATGTGGGGTGGGCCAAATATTCAGAATGACACAGTTATAAAAGAAAAGAACACCTGACCGATTTGGAAATATTGACCTTTTTGCCTCAAAATCATGGGCATGCAGATGGTTACTCTGAGCGTAACAAATAGCAGATGAACTGAGTTCTAACTTTGGTATTTGGTTTATCCACCTTTTGCAGCAGTTACAGCAGCACATCTCTGGCATAGCGCCAGTATATTTCCTGAGAACTTCAACACTTTTGTTATTCCATCTCTTCTGCAACTAAAGCCAAAAGCACGATTTTTCCATCCAAATTTACTGGATGAGGTTGAGGTCTAGACTTGAGGGGGTCAGTCTGTCATTTTCACTTTTTTTTTTTAGATATGGAAAATGACCTAAATATCCTTATGATGGCTCTATTCTATGGTATATGTAGAGCATAAGGGTGACTTTGCTGATGTTTCATTTGTTTTCATCTGTATTTTAATGGCCCATGTAACAAAATCACCTTAAACCTCCGAAATATTCTACCACCACTGTAAAGTCATGCAGGAGTTTTTGTAAAGTAAATATAACACCATTTAACATCTGCTGTTTATTTTGCCTATAGTCACTGCATGAAACACTGTTTAGGTTTATATTTTACTATAAAACTGGACCATATAATGTTAGGATATTTCCTCTCTTACAAGAGACTTATATATGGACCAGTACTTATGTAGCGCTTTTCTAGTCTTACCGACCACTCAAAGCACTTTACACTGCCAGCCTCATTCACCCAATTATACCACATTCACACACTGATACTAAGGCAGAAGCCATCAGCTATATCTGATACAACATTCATACACCACTGAACAGCAGTGGGAGCAACTTGGGGTTCAGTGTCTTGCTCAATGACACTTCAGCATGTGACTGCAAGAGCTTGAACCAAACCCACAACCTTCTGATTGTGGGGCCACAACTCTACAACTGATCCACAGCCGCCCACATATGTATGCTGTATATATCACTTGCTTTCTTCATATCATTTGACTCTCTAATGGTATTATATTGGCTGGCACAAAAGGATGAAAGCTGGTGAGGCAGATGTCTCACGTTGTCTTTTTATTCATGTGACACTTCATTATTCACCCCACTGGAGTACTAATTGAGCGAAATGCAAATTTTGTGTAAGGGAGTATGAAATGTAAGCATGATAGAGGTGGGTTTCTCGCAGCTGTCACAGTGGATTTGGTCAATCCAACAATCCTGCTCTGCAACCGTCCTGTGTGATCCACAGGGAGGTCATACTCACTGTGTGGTGTAAGAGGCTGTAGAAAGTGCTGATTTAGACTTCACCTGGAGCTGAGCTGTGGGTCTGTGAGCTGTTGCTTGAACATGATGGAAGAAAACGCTGAAGCTCTGCTAATCTTTGCAAAGACAGAGAGGGGAACTGTTCCCTGAATATTTCCTGATTTTTGCTTGCTGTGCAGAAGAAAAGATGAATATGATGAAGGAGAAAACACGTAATTGAAACCAACAGAGACGCCTGAAAGGAAGCAACTAATTGAAAAGTTGCATAATTTTGTGAGGAAGCCGCTGTAGCTAATATCTGTGTGGGTGTGTGTGTGGGTGTTTGTGTGTGTATGAATCTCAATGCTGCTGACTCAGGTTATGTCAATATTGATTCAAGTTTCACATTTTGTGCTGAAACTTTAGTCAGCTCTCTTTTGTGCTCGCTGCTCTGTGCTTTCAGATTTTTTTTGTTTTGTTTTGTTTTTTTGTTTGTTTGTTTCTTTTATGTTATTTTTCCAGGCCGTCCTCTCACAGTTTACCCATGCAGATTAAAGTGACATCCACCTCTCCTTTTATCCTCCTCTCTCCTCTCCTTCCTCTCCTTGCCTGTCTTCAGAGGTCCAGACTTTCTATCCGTTTGAGGACATTAACATCTCTTTACAGTTTCAGCTCTTTTTCCTTTAAAGCACAGATCCTCACCTTCCCAGCCTTTCCTCCTTTCTGATTTCTAATAACTCAACTCTTAGCTCGACCTCAGCCTCTCCCAGCCTTGCTCCCTCTTGCTCTGTTTTGACTTTTTCACTGTGCCCATGGTGAAGTTTGTGTGTTCTTGGTGTACTCTATGATTTTTTTTATGTGTTCTGTGCTCGTTGTTTTGTTGTTGTTGTTGTGTCGTACTGTTGTTGTGTCGTGTCCCCCCCTTCCCCTCCCTCCCGACCCTTCATCCTCCTCCCCTTCACTCTGACCCTTGAAATCTGGCATATTCGGTGCTCACGGCGATGACGTCACCCTACCTCCTTCCTTTCTTCCTCTTCTTCTCTGTCTCCCCCTTACCCTTCGTGCATCCTCTCACATCCATCTTCCTCTCCTCTGTCTGTGTCTGTCCATTCTGTGATGTGATCCCAGAAGACATGGACTCACCAAGTTGGACGAACTCAGGTCTGTCCCTTCTTCTTCTTCACCTTCTTTCTGATCTGACTCTTCCTCTCTTACTCCCATTCACTCTGTACGTCTCTCTCGCTTGACCCACCCTACCCACTTCCCCTCATTCAATACGAATCTTTTCTTTTCCTGCTTCGCTTGCTTCTTTTCTTTTGTGCTGCTCTTTTTGTTCTTTAAATGGTGCTTTCAGCTTTTATGCCATCTTGCACTCTGCTCTGGACAGAATGTGTTTACAGTTCAGGGATGCATGATCATGGTCACACAGGTCTTGAAAGCATTCATAGTATTATTTATTATGTTAAAACACATCAGGGGTAAGAGACGAGTTCTCCTTAGTCACAATACCCTGTTACTCTTTAAACATTAACCTAAGCAAGTGATTTACTTAATATTCAAGTCATAGAAAACATGGATGAATGAATATCTGGAGTATAAAATTGAAGCCGACAAACTAAACATGGCTGACACTCAGTCACAGGACAGTTAGGAGGTAAATATTGTAAAAAGAAAACATCCAGGTAACACAAAATAGATAAAAAAATAAATAAATAAATAAATAAACAAGAAAGGAACACATCATGAAGTACTGTGTTATAAAACTTTTCCCTTTTCATGGATCAAGCAACAGAGTCCATCACTCCATGTTGCACCTTTAATCTCAAAACTAATCCTTTATTTTCAAAGTCATCATGACATGGATGTCCTGACACACTCTGACTGCGCCGTAGTTTTATAAAACCAAAACTATTCAAGTCTGACAACACAAAAAAACAAGTTCAGTAAATTACAGGCTGATGTTGACATCGAAAGCGGGTTTTTAAACGTGTCTTGTGCAAATTCGTTTTTTGTAATTCAGGGTAAAAGATGCAGCAGAATTGTGAAGTCGCTCATTCTGCTCAAAGCAAACAATGAAGTCAAAAGAGAAGATAATGTTGTTTCTGTTGTTGTTGTTGTTGTTTTCCCCACTTGCTTCCAGCTTGTACTGCTTTTTGTGGTCCATGTGTTTGTGGACCTAAAAGCATACTGTATGTCAGCATGGCCTTTGTGCTTTTTTCATTCACTGTTTCTCGATCATCGCTATCATATGACACAAAAGCAGAGTCAGTGCAAATGGAGAGAATGAAGATGGAGGAAAGTCGTTAGCCAGCTGCGTTTGGAATCTTTTTAATTTTATTTTGCAGAAAACATGTAGCAGATCAGAGAGTTCTTGTTGTGAGGCATTGTTTCTTTTTCTTTCTTTCTTTTTAGTTATGAAAATTATAAGAAGGTTTTATGTTTTATGTATGATATTAAGACCTTTGAGATGTAGTTTTAGGTTGTACATTCCTAATATAGGCTTCATGTCTGTATTCTTTGAATAGCACTTGCAGCAAAATGAAAGATGGCGGCACTTTAATTGATTTTTGGGAGACAAGAAATGGGCAAACAGGATGTGATGCTTTTGCAAGAAATCAACAAGGAGACAATCTGAGAAAAGAAGAACCAATTGGCCAAAAATTGTTGTTTTTATTATTAAAATCATCACAGTAAATATGGCTTTAAGATTTCAGGTAATATGTGTACCATCGTGGGTTACCACTGTTATTGAAGTGGCTACACTTCAGAACAGATACAAAACAGATACAACTTGTGGAATTGTGTCAACTGGTGATTGTCAGTTAAATGTGTTCTTCCCATCACCAGCCAGTATTTTTGTCAGTTTTTGTGTTTGTTTCAATGTTAATGTTGCTTACCATTCAGCTTCTTCCCATTAGAACTGTCCTTGTCACAGCTCATGGCTCATAGCTCAACAGAAGCTTGTCTCTCACCATATCCGTATATCCCTCTATCCGATCTTCCTCAAAGCATCTGCTCCCATCTGACACTTTTTCATCTGTGTGCTCAGGTATGGACATGGAGGAGAGGACCAGGCAGATGAAGCTAAAGATGAACAAGTACAAGCAGGGAGCAGGCTCCGACTCCAGACTGGAGCAGGACTACCACAAGGTAACACCGTGTCCTGATATGCAGGATTTATGCTTCAGTACTCCAGATTCAGGGAGAAACACGTACCTCCAGTGTGCTGTTTACATAGATGCAATGTGCACAGACCATATGGCATACTCGCAAGCAGTGAACCATGTACACATGCAGAAATCAACATGGTACTGCACATGCGCATTGATATTTGCATGCTACAAACATACAAACTCACATGAGCACATCAAAACAAGCAAACACTACAAACAGTTCAAAGGTTGGATTCAGACCAGCTCTCTCTCTTTTTAAATGTATATCTATATTTATTTCAGCTAACTTTTACTGATGTTAAAAACAGTCCTGCTTCTTTAAAACTTTTCTTTTCATTGTGAATGATTGTGCTCAAACCTCAGTGTAACAACGGGAAATTAAGAATAGTTTTATTTAAGATACTGGTAAGTTTGATTATTTAGTCTTTTGATTGAGCAAACTCAGTTTCATCACATGTAGCCAAATTTCAATGTATGATTAGATACAACCTGAAGTGGGGCTGGGAAAAAGTTTCTCTTGGTCAGCAGTGCGGATGATTTTTTTTTTCCTGGTTGTAAATTGGAGGAATGTGACAGTGAGTGTGTGCAGACTCCAGTGTTTACTACTCTCTGGAGCAGTCCTGAACATGTTTAGAGAGCTCAGCTTGAGCCTGGATTCTTGCTGCAGTTTGTGGTCCAACTCTCCTTTTATGTCCGGGGCATGAAAGCCATTGCATTAGGAGTAGCCGGTGTGTTTGCTTTAAGTCTATAAAAAGCAGAATGATAAATGATGAGCTGTTCTTGTGTGTTGAACATAATCCTGTCTGGAAGTGTCACCGGTAAAACAACACTCCAGGACTTCCAGGCACGTTCTCTTAAACCTGAGCGTAACAGAAAACAGTTCCTGTAACAGGTCAAACATTTCATCAAACAAATATGAATATAAATAAATAAATATTCAATTTTACAGTCCTTCTTACACCAGCTGTTGCAGGTTTTTTTTTAATCAAATTTAGCAATGAGTCAGAGGTTCATTATAACAGTTTTAGCCAAGATGAGCTTTTGTTTCTTCTTTTTTGTTAAATACCTCAAACATAAGTGATCCCACAACCCACCCATGATCACGCCTACATATTTTATTACTGCTTGTGTAGTGTCCACAAACTGTGGACACAAGTTACAAAACATGTGAACATCCAAGCTCATTCCAGCACTACAAATAAGTGTAGAAACATGTGATCATTCCTTACATGATTTAAATTATTATAAAAGTCAAATTGTTGGAGTGCAGATATGTCCCGGGGGTTTAGGTCCATCAGGTTAGTCCTCGAGCAGGTGGCCCGGGTTTGAATGAAGCCTCCTGTGTCTTTCCCAGTTGTCACGTCTCACTGTTTCCCCATTTCCTTCTCTATCCACTGTCCTGTCCTCTGATTAAAAGCAGACAAAAATTTCTTCAAACAAAAAAGTCACATTTTTGTATTCTTCCATACATCAAAACAGATTATCTGCACCAAGTGGCCACTTTTGAGTGCACTTTTTTTTTTAACCAAATTGTAGAAAATACTTTGTATAACTATTACAAAACAGGTATCTCGCATGGGAAACAGTCTGTATAATATTGCAAACAAACTGCTGAAGGCAAAGTAAGGCAGGAAAAAAAATTACCAATGCTTATTGACAACTTTCAATGATACTTAACCTAAATTATGGAAACACTTGGGAACACCTCTGGTTGCCAAAAAGTTTCTAAAATTCTAATAAAACCCTCCAACACTCATTCATATCATATTTTTTTTGTCACTAAGATTCATTTGAAATAGTTTTTGACCCTACAAAAGTCCCTTTTAATTCACAACTCAAGGTATTTACTGTTGTCTTTCTACCAAGCGGTAACCTCTGGTCTAGAAATATGAGGCAGTTTGTTGAGTTTCCACTTGAGGCTGGCTCCAGAGAACTGGAAACCACATACACACTGAGCCAAAAACAGCCAATTTTCACAGCAGAAATAAACATGTTTACAGCCTGGTACAAAAAATGACTTCAGCCTGAATGGCTAATTTCTCACAGGCTGTGCAAGGGGTGATTTTTTTCTAACTTAGGAATTTAGAGGATATTAGGATCAAGAGTTCACCCAATCAGAGGCACAGATTACCTGACTGACAGGTACCGCTGTTAATGAGGAGGATGAAAGCTCGCCCGATGAAAGCTTCAGAACTCCATATCAGAAACAAATGGGTCATGTTATGGAGACTGTGTCCATATATTATTCATACTGTTTGTACACATTAAATGAGTTTGTGTTTTATTTAAATTTGGAACAAATAACCACCATACATGAAGAAGAAGAAAGTTAATTGATCATCATTACTAAATGTTTAAGCAATATCTTTTCTGTTATAGCACATCTTAAACTTTCTGTAAACATGTTTTCCTTCTCTTTGCAGCGTTCAGGCAGAGATCACAGGGGCTCAGATAACCTGTCGGCTAAGTCATCAGACAGTGATGTAAGCGACGTGTCCGCTGTGTCGAGAACCAGTAGTGCCTCTCGGTTCAGCAGCACGAGCTACATATCTGTCCAATCTGAAAGGCCGCAAGGAAACCGAAAGATCCGGTAGGCTGATGTCCGCTCCAGTGGACAGTGAAAATATGTTCCAGTCTCTGCATCAAGCTGTAATCAGAAATGGACAAACCCCTCTTACCTGTGAATTTGTCTTTGCATACATGCCATGTTCAAACATTTTCAGTTCTGAAATTGTTTGCACCTTGGTGACTTTGAAGAGAACAGTGCATCCTTAAGTGTGTGCTGTTTTCTCACTCTGATGAGTTCAGGTTTGGCTCCTTTAAGAAAAATCTTGAGCCAAATGATTGAACTCAAGAATTTCTGGGTGAAGGGGAAGTCTGTCCATATCTGGCAACACACACTGTGACATGAAACACACTGCATCTCTTTGAGTGTTGTCTTATCTCATAGTAAACAAATTCATTTGCATGCCGTTATGCTGCAAGTCCACATTTCTAATTGTAATTTTTTTTTTGAGTCATTCTGCTTTTATCTTGGCTGTGCTTTGTTCTTGTGTTTGGCTTTTTTTCTCTTATTGTTGACAATGTTCATGTTGTTTGATTTTCTTTCTGCTTTGCATGTGCCGCTCTCATGCTTCTGTCTCCATCTTCAGCCTGTTGCAATCAAGAAGCCAGTCACGGGAGGGGGATGAGCAGTTAGGTGAAGTGTTAGAGGAGGAGGAGGTGGGTGGGGGAGGTGGAGAGGACAGAGAAGCCAGAGCTACTAAAGACAGGAGATTGCAGGGAGGGACAAAGGAATCAGGGGGGAAGGTAAAGACAGTGGAGCGTCAGGAGGAAGTGGCTGAGAACGAAGAAGACTTGCAGCAGAGGAGTATCTCAGAGACTGACCTCAGGTAACACGGTGTGGTAGCCTCAAACTGTGGATCCTACTAACACCTGATTCTCCCAGCATCCCACTGACTCTAAACCTTTATATGTGCAAAGTGAAGTGTGGTGACTGTCCTTTAGTCTAGTTTAGTCTAAACTTGAGGACCATTATCCCTCTCTGTTGACTGCTAAATGACAAATAAAACAGATGTTAAAACAGCAAAAATTTGAGAGGAAATAAGCCTTTCAGTTTCCTTTCAGTTATGTAGGAAAAGAAGTAGTTAAAACTACAGGAATAACTGCCTCCTTTGTTATCTTCTAATGGTTGGATGAGGTCTAACCAAACAGAGTAGTGCCTTTAAGTGTGTGCTGCTTTTTTAAATGCAATTTTTGGATTTGAAAAAAGAAAAAAAATACAATGCAAAGAAGATGAACCAAAATTACTTGATTTGTCTGTCAGAAAGGGTTTCGGGGCCACAGTGCTTGCCTGAGCTTCACGTGTCAATTGTGTGGCTAAACTGCTGCAACTTATACACTGGTTTTGTGGACACAAGCAGCAGGCTGGCTGTAGCACGTGTCTTTAACAATGACCTGAGTAATTGCATTTTTTTCCCATTTTTAATACTGATTACATTTTAAGTGATAACAGATGTGATACCAAACAGCTAGTTGAAAAAACTCTGATTTTTTTTTTCTTTTTGCTGCAGAGATGTTCAGCATATTCTCTCAGGAACAAACATACTCCTTTTCTGAGGAGCTGCAACTCAGCTGTCAGTGAGCCGTCCTGCTTATCCAGGCTGCTCCACCTCGTTAAAACGGGCGCTGAAATATAAAGCAGGAGTTCAGCAACACACACGCAGCTCAGGTAGACAGTGTGGTTCAGAATTCAGTCATGGTGGTCTCAAAAGATTCACCGACTGAAAAGACACACATGATTCATTATCCTAAGATGAGAGTGGGGTAAATTAAAGATTCCATCAGCTGTGAGCTGAAGGGTGTGTCACTTAAAAACACTCGCAGAGAAATACTTGCACCCATAAATCTGACCCTCTTAAAGCTGAGTTAATGCAATTCTATTTCGCATTTTAAAGGTACATAAATAAAATATGGTCATATTTCATTTTAGCTATTTAATATAAGACCCATTACCAAAATCTTGTATTGAAATCTTAATCTTTTAAGTTGAAAACACAGTACTACCAACACAAAATAGTTCCATTTCCAAAGATTGAAGCAAGTGCCAAAAGTATGTCAAGAGCAAATTCAAGAACAAGTTAATTTGAAATCCCCCAGCAGGATATAAGCCGAGCTCAGCCTACTGATAAAATGTCTTCTCTATCAAATCACATTCACAGCAGGATCCAAGTTAGCACTTCTTACTCACATGAGCATGGCTTAGTGTCTGCTCAGACTTGAAGGAAAATGTTTATAAAAAAAAAAAATACCAACACTTTTACGATCAATGCTGCACTCATGCAGTCTGATTACAAAAGTACCAGGCCAGACATACAAGGCAGATGTACAGGTAGGTGGAGAGGCATTACTTTAGGTATCGATTTTCTGTCTATGCAGGAGGTATTTTTAGGATAAGGACAAAGGGTTATTGAAGTAACGTTAATGAAAATATTGAGTTTTCAATAGAGGCTGCCACCCTTGATGTTTTTCATTCTGTCTGTGCTGCTCAGCTCTGGTATATTATGTCTGTGTTTTCTGTGTCATGCTGTCTGACTGTGACACTCAGTACCTTCACCCTGTCAACCCAAACCCTGCACATTCTTCAAGATACTCCTCACCATGCCAAGAAATGTTTCTCTGTGTGTAACACTGTAACCCTCATAGCAAGCATTTCATTCACTTTCAGTGAAGTCATTAGAACCAGCATGAAGATGCAGTGTGAAGATGCATTCAGATTCAGGCACAATATTTAACTTATCATAAACATTTTTATCTTGACTGAAAGTGAGCTGCGTTTGCCTTTTTGTTTTACATGCTGACAGCTCTTATCTGCATGATCAGCCCCAATCCCTTCATGACAGCTGCAGTATAAATCTTAACATGTGAGTGATTGTACATCCTGCCTTCCGATGTCAACACTTGATGAGGAAAAATAGACTCAAAAATGAAACATTGACTTTGATTACATTTATTATGTCAACCAGTTCCAGTTGTTAATGTTTTAGGTTACTTGAAAGCAATAATTTCAAGTTCAACTTAGTCGACCCTAAAACTATTGTTTTCAGCTAACCTAATAAATTTATGTGGAACTGGTTGACATAATAAATTTAATTAAGTTTCTTTTTTTTGAGTGTACAAAGATGTTCAAATAGCCTCAGCTTTCACCACACATTAAGGTTTAGTTTTAATCAGACATTTAAAGATTAAATAGAAATTAAACATTTCTCACAAAATAGTCCCAAAAGGTCCTAGATTATAAAATTTAGGGTCTTAAAATGACTAATTGTTTTGTTATTTTTGAGTGAGGTTTGATTGGTAAATGCTTGAATACGTTAGTAAATCATATACTGACTAGTTAATGTTTACTCATTATCTTATAAATCTAATGTTTGTTCATGTGACTATTCACAGCATTTACATGTGAGATCTGTTAAGATTCAGTGTAGACATTCTGCACTCTGAAAGCCAACATCAACTGCTTTGTCCTCATCATCAGTTGTTCATTTTCTAATATATTTAGCGCTGGATTCACTGCAAATGTTATCTCAAGATACATAGAAAAGAAGAAAGGCCTATACTTCAACATACCCCAGATATCTTCTCCAGGTTCAGCTTCATTTAACCTGATAAAGGAGATTACGATAAATAGTCGCACAAAGCTAACCTGAGTGCCAGGTGTGAGCAACAACTGACCAATCACAGACAGTCTGCTGTCAGCACATTGACACTTATTTTTAAACTCAGGGTACTGATCTTTGAAAAAGTATGAAGAAGTTAAACACACAATTCAGACTAAAATCAACACAGCTGTGTTTGCAAAAAATGGAGGAAAAACTGGCAGAAAAGACAATAACACTGAGAGCAGCGTGCAAAATAAGACTTACTGTATCACTTTCCTATCAAAAGTGCAGACATATTCGACAACAACAACTCCTGTTTATTCCCTGAAAGTGATCCATCACACTTATTTGGTTTTGTGGCGTGTGACGGTTTAAGACTGAATATTTCAGCTGCAGTCCTGAAAATATCAAACTGAGTTATACCGAGTGTGGATACAGGTGTTAGTAAAAAGAAAACATGATTCACAGTGATTGGCATGCATAGTTTTACATTTAACACAGAACAACAACTTCACCCTTTCGATCAGTAACTTTCATTACTTTTTTCATTTAGTGAAAAACTATCAAAATAAGACTCTTGTACATAACCTGCTCTGTATGTCAAATGTGGAACACGCAGAAGCAATGTTTTGGACAAATGCCTCGGTAACATCAACAGAGGGTTTAATGCAAAGGTTCTCCCTCCTCTCTCTAACAACTGACAATCTGACAATTCACCTTATTCTCACTTTCAACTCACTGCTTCAATGTAGTAAGGCCCAGCACAAGTCCATGCTGCACTGGACTGAGGACAGTTTAGAGGTTTAAGTCTCTTTAAGTCTCTTATCGGGTTCTGATGTTTGCCCTTCTGTTAATGAGCTTGTCTCATTTGAGCCTTGCTGTGAGAAACATGTCATACAAAACTAAAGAGATGATATTTGATCCCAGAGCAGTTAGATCACATGACCCAGTTTTGATAGTGATTGTCTAACTGAGCAGGTGGACTCATATAAGTATTTGGGCATTCATGTGGATAACTTATTAAAGTGGAACATTCATGTTGATTTCTTGTGTGCCAAACTGGCTCACAGACATTGCAAGATTGTTTGGCGTAAGTAAGAGTGTGATGCTGACTTTCTACAATGCTGTCATGGGAAGTATGATCAGATATGGGTTTGGCTCTCTATCTCTTCAATTTAAATCTAAGATTGAAAAAAAATTAAATGTGCCATGAAAGTGATTGGTAAGAAAATTTGCCTGTCTCTTCAATCCGTCTTTGGAAAAATTGTCATCAATCAGGCACAAAAAATCTTGAAGGATTCTTTTCATGTTCTTTATTCAGAATATAAATGATAGACCTCTAAGAAGTAAACACTTCAGGCTCTCCTTCCTCCCTACTTCTATCACTCTACTCAACAAACAGTCTGCACTAACATAATGCTTCAGTATGAGGGTTGTCTTTTGCTTTAGTTTTAATGACATTGCTTTTGTACCACCAAACTAGTATTTTATTGTACTTATTGGTGTTTGTTGTGTCATTTGACAATAAAGTTTATCTTATCTTATTTTATCTTATCTTAGCCAACCAATCGGGGCATGCCTACCTTAATATGCATGTCCCCTATAGTACATAAGGCAGCAGACTGCTGTCTGTTATCGTTTTTCTCTTCAGCGCACGGTGAGACTCAGTGGTTGCTGTTCCTAAGAACTAAACGAGTTCTTTCAGGTTGAGGGTTATGCATTTGGATGCTTTTTGCCCTCCCTGTCATGCAGGTACAAGGTAATAAAAATTGCATCTGCTTTGCCCAGTTTGAGCGTTGGCATCTTATGTTGAACGCAGTGCCCCCATTGGCTGGCTATATTTATGCAAACTTCATTGGGTGAATATATGTGCATAACTGGAGAAGTACTATAGGGACCAGTATTGGGCTCTGCCTATGCTAATAGAATCAGGGTTACATTATGTCAGAGCAGCTGCAGTCAAGGTGTACTGAAATTCACAATAGCATTATAACACTGATACTGCTGGTGAGACAGGTATTAACAGTTGTAGAGGTTAGTGGCAGGTCCACAGCAGCAGGCTGTCTGCAGTAACATTCCAGGAGATCCTGTGAAATAAGAGAGCTCAGGGACTCAGAGAAAAAATAAGTGGTTTGTAAATTTAATCAAACATGCACATTTAAAGTTAGTGACAGACAGAGACCAGAGGGAAACAGGAGTGCAGTGTGTCAGTGTCGGAGTGTCGGTGCAGCCAACAGGCTGCATGCTGGGAGCTCAGTGATCTTTCATTATCATGGTGAGCTTTGTAAATCAAAACAAGGATTTTGAGGACCATCAGCTCAGTCTTGACTGAGTTGAGCAACAAACATTTCTCATCATCCAGGTCTTTATGTCTTTAGGCATGCTTCACCAACCGACTGGTGTCTTCTGGCTTAAAAAAATGTACATAAAACAAAGACAGATGTGTTGTTGTCGTATTGATGCTTGCCTAAAGGTTTGTTACATATTGTGCTTATGTGCACATGAAAGACTAAAAGCAGTGATTTGTCAGAAACATTTTTTTCATTACATTTTCTATGATTCATTTCCTATATGCATCGAGGTCAGAGTGTAAATATACATCTGCTGCTCATTAAACAAACCTGTTTGTATTAGTTTGGCATATGAACATCAAGACAGCCATATGTGTGCTCAGTCCATGGGTGAATTCACTGCACACACTCAAAAAAATGAAACATTGACTTTAATTGAATTTATCATGTCAGCCGGTTCCATGTAAATGTATTAGGTTAGTTGAAAGCAATAATTTCAAATTCAACTTAGTTGACCCTAAAATTGTTGTTTTCAGCTACCTTTGTAATACATTTACATGCAACCGGTTGGCATACTAAATTTAATTAAAGTCAACGTTTCATTTTTTTGAGTGCAGAGAGGCTCACACTCTGCTTGAAGCAGTCCAGTTCTCTTCAAGATATATGAAGCTTTTCATCAGCACGTTAAAGAGTTACTACCTTGTCTTTTCCTCGCCATTACCATATTGTTGCCAAGGCAATGGGTCAATGTGAAGGAGAGCCAAGTCCAGTACTGAAGGACAAGAGCTTAGTTAAACTAAAAAGACGAAGGAAGTGCTTGTTTTTGACCCTCTGATCAAACCAGCCTGTTCAGCAGCATCTGGCCCAGTGAAGAGGCAGAGTCATGAATATGAAATAGCGATCAGGCTAATATGTCAGTCTGTGCTTAATACTTCAATTAATCACTTCAGTCTCTGAAGAAAGCTCAGGAGCAGTGAGGACAGGCGTGCACTTAGGGTGATGCTCCAACTAGTTACACTGTTACCATGGTAACTCATTTTTCTGCCTCACCTGTTAGAAAAGCAGGTTCCTCCATTTAAAGGTGAAAGTGATGAGCCAGTAGGATGGGAAGAGAGGAGGCATTTTGAATGCCTGCTACGTCCACATGTAGCTTAATACCCACCTGCCAAAACAGGACAAATGGCTCTCCACTTTTTAACGTGGGTGTGTTCAAAGAGGAGGTATTCTATACTACACGTGCAGATTTTCCAACCTCTAAATATACATATGTTGTAGAAATCCCTGAATTTGTCTGTAAACTGATCAAAATGGTCCGTTCCAAAAGGACTTGATGAGACTTGCTGAAATGATGTGGTCATCATAAAAGAATCTCCTAACGAGTTCATGCCACATTGAAGGGCAGGCCTCAAACTCCAAGGTCTACCTATAGCTCCATCCCTGCAGACCTCCAGAGGGCTGGCAAATCAGAGGGAAGGGGGCTGTAGAGTGAGGAGCCTTAAAGAGACAGCAGCTTAAACAAAGTTGCTGTTTTTTTTTTTTTTTTTCATGTAAATCATAAAAAAACATAATACCCCCTCTTTAAAGTAGCTTACCAATCAACCAGTAGTGCTTACAGTAGAACTTGGTGTCTATTTATTAGGTTACTTTATTAAAGCTACTCTGGTGTGAAAGTATTACATCATATTGTAATAATGCAGATTTTTTGGGCTGATGTTTCTTCCTGTTAACGCAGTCTACATATTATGCACTGTAAAACTGATGAATTTAACAGTCATCAGGTAGTTGAATGTTGTTGTTATCCCAAAGTTCTTAGATTACACCTCTCTTTGTAAACAAGGTTTTAATACTTATGCAAGACAAGAAAAATCCAAGATTCAGTTTGCTCTTGGTACATCATGGCCTAGATGAGAATGCATGGTGAGCAATCTGCATGATGAGGAACAGTATGTGCTCAGGGCTGAGGCCGAGAATCAGAATTCCCCAGAGAGCCCCTGTTCTCCAAACAGGCACATTTACACAGGGAAGCTGGAGCAAGAGCCAAGACCTGTTCAGAGAGTAATGAAGCAGTCCTGAAGGGAGGAGTTAAAGAGGCAGTGAATGGTGAATACTGGTGTGCAGAGTTGTCTGAGTGTTGTCTGGAAGGGGGGGCAAAGGCACAGACATAAAGTGACAGAAAAGTTTGTAGAAAACTATTCAGGTAATCTGCTTGGTTGTTGAATGAAAGTTATTGATTACGGTTATACAGAGACTGGATAGAGCCTTTAAGTTCCTCGAATTTAGTCCTATTTAATGTAATGATTACTCTGAAACATATTTTTTAGATTCAATTTATCTGCCAGCTATGTTTCGATATATACTGTATATTACATTATAAACCAATTAGCTCAAGCTGTGGCTGCATAGACTAAAAACAACCACTCTTTTTTCCTGCTCCAGTGCTGGGACAGAATATAGACATTTGTGTCAATTTTGCAACTAACAGCAGAGCAGTTAATGTGACTATGTGGCTATGTGGCTCTAACCTTTGACTTCAACACAAATACAGAACCATAATGTTGTAGGAGATGGTGGAATGCTTATGGAGCAGCACCATGCATCAGTCCTTTCATTATGTCAACACAGCTATGTCACCTCATAGAAGGGCTACAGAACAGCACAGAGGCTTTCTTTCTTCCACATTCTCAGGGTTACACTATACGTGACTTTTTGTGTAATAGAAAAGAAAAAAAACTGTCGCTCTGTACAGATCAGCGGAAGTGAAAGTGGCATAGTGGTGACAGGGAAAGAGTATTAAAGGAACATCACTAGTCACATCTCAGCCAGGGTCTCATCAGAAGATAATTCATGACAATTTCTCAAGAGTTTCAGAGCATCATTAAGCAATCAAAGGCATACATCCATCAATGATTATTTAATATTTGTCCCTTTAAATACAGGCTGATCTGTAACAGAACCCAGCAGCATTATAAATTGGTATAAACACAAAGACTGACAACAGAAGTTTTAGTGTGAGGTCAATATTTTCTTTCAGCTCAAACTAAATTATTTCCTCACTGATCAACAAACACAATTGGCTAAAGAAACAGAGAGGACAGTCCAGACCTTTTCTTTCTGTAAAGCATCTTGAGAGAACACTTGTTGTGAGTTGGCACGATTGGTGGATTGATAAACAACCAAGATCTAATGTTTGGTAAAAGACCTTCCCAGCATGTGAGCTTCTTTTTCCTCCAGCATTTTTTTTCTGAGCTGGGAAACAAGGAAGAGTTGCTTTGGATTTAAAACCAGTACTTTAACATCAAAGTGGTGAAATATTGTTACCTCCTCAAATTTTCTTTACCAGTTTAACACATAATAATAAATTATCTCAAATCTAATCAACAGAGCTAAACACTAATGTCTAATGTAGAAAAGATGAGCAATTAAAAGAGTTTAAGTGATGGATTCAGTTTGCAAAATGAATTAACTTCTCTTCCGTTTTAGTTCACATGTCACTTCATTGTCTGTACAAGACAGTAACATAGTGGAGGTCAGGCTCTTTAATTAATGAATGGTAGCTTTAGGGCACTACAGTGTAACTCATCCCATTAAGAATACAGTGGCTGTGATATAAAATGTAATTTGTCTCTGAGAGATAATTTCACCAGCAGAGCTAAAATAAGACCCTAATTTGGACATCAGCCTATTTCGTCCCCACTAGAGGAAGCTGAAGGATAATGCTGATCACAGAAAACTGTTTGTTTTGTGTCCACTTCTGTGTAAAAATGCAAAGTGTGTGGTCATAACTCAAGTGCACGGCTTCTTACTTACTCCTTACCGACCAATATTTCCAATGTCAGGCTTGAACTCGCAGTCCTCCTATAGGGGCTCAACACAGAAAATGTGGAGCTACAAAAGTACTCCTAAAATAAAATATAAAGACAATCAAAAGCAAACCTAAGAGTAGATCCTAAATATCCAGAAGGTTTCAGTGAGTCACGATGACGTTCAGGTGTTCATTTAGTGTTTATTTTCTTTGTTTATAATCCTCACATGTCAAAGGCAAAAAATGAAAACATTTCATCGGCAATCAACAAACCAAATCCCCAAAAGTCATCTATACTGTAAGTCATGAACTCCTGTACCTGAACTCTGTCCTTCTCTCCTTTTCACCCCACATCTTCTGTCCTCTCCTCCTGCTTCCTCCTCTGTCATCCCTCATTTCCTGTCCTGTTCTGTTCTGTTCTGATCTATCCTGTCCCATCCTCTTTCCTCATCCTCTCTTATCTGTCTTTGCCTGCCCCGTGTCAATGGTGGTGGCTGACAGTGACTTTGCATCCAAAATGAAAAACAGGCAAATGGGCTCGTCAGGAGGGATAAACATGACCAAGAGCACAAGCATCAGCGGTGACATGTGTAACCTGGAGAAGACGGATGGGAGCCAGTCGGATACAGGGGTTGGCACGGTAGGCACTGACGATAAGAAGAGGCGCTCCAGCATTGGTGCCAAAATGCAGGCCATGGTTGGCATGTCACGCAAAAGCCGGAGCACCTCGCAGCTCAGCCAAACAGGTAGGGCATCCAGACTGCTCTTTACTAGTGAACTGTGTGTAAACTGTTTGTGCATTTGTCCCTTGGTCACTTCTGTTCTCTATGTTTAATGTTAAGCCCTTATAACACTAACCTGTCCTCCAGCTGTTCCCTGTTCTCACTTTTCCTCTTGAAGGACTCTGGACTCCAGACAGTAACTTCTAAATAAAGTTTAAGTTTCTCTTCTTTTTTCTAGGTAATGTTTCTCTGGGAATGCTTTTTTCCTACCCCCTTCCAAGCTATTTGTTTGTCTTTTCTTTGTTAACTTTGCTGCTTCTGTTGTGTTTTCCTTCTTTATGATGCTTTTGCAATCTTTTCTTATCACATCTTTAAAAAATGGGCTAACATCTGTGACAGCTTAGCACTTCAGCTGCAAGTTCCACATCATGTTTTACCTCTTTGCCTAAGCTGTCATGCTGTCTTGACCTCACACTGTGGTCGACTTGTTTGCTTCCCTGAGTGCATGTGAGAGTGAGTGCACATGCCAGTTGTGAAAGGAGGGGTTTGTTGGTGTTTTCAACCCTGTTTTCTTTGAAGCAACACTTGCTCTCCTGCATTTTAAAAGAACTGAGGAGATAGTTGGTTAACTTGTCTTAGTCCTCATCGAAGAGATTTTTTTGTGTCAATTTTCTAAGATGTGTTAATCTGACATAGTTGGTGTAAAAACAGTCCAGCTTGCGGCACGTGTTGATGTCTCAGGGTGACAGTCTTGTTTGTTTATTGGAAGGTCCATATGTTGGTCCACAGCTACATCTCTGCAGCCTTCACCTCTTCATCTCTTCTGTTCAAATCTGAATTTGTGTATAATTGCTTCTCACAAATGCTTTCTGTCCAGATCTGGCTAGATTGCATAGTGGAAGGACAGAGAACCTTGCTGTATGATGATGTTGGGAGAGGGAGGTGTGAAGTAAAGTGCACGTGGCACTTTGTTCACCACTGCTTTTCTTTTGACGCGTGTCCTGCTGCCATGCCAATCCTGGCTACAGGTTTCAGATTTCAGACAAAAACCCTAAAAGCTTTTGTTCACATGTATTTAGATAAACCAATTTTTGTAGTTTCACGCAAAAGAGGAACAAAGTTACACATGTGCACACTCTTTCTTCATGCAGACGCAGCACTCACTAGGCAGTCTGAATCTCCCACAACTATTAATATTTCACTCCTTGCTTCTAAAGTGCGTCAGATAGAGTATGTTTGAGCATACATACAGACATCTGCCTTTAAATATTTGAGATCTGTGTTTGGTGCAGCTTCAGAAGCAATCCTGTCAGGCTTTCTCCTGCCCTACTTTGTGAGAGTTATACTGAAAGGCCCATCACCCATCTGCAGAGTGCATTCAAAAGGTGATCAACAGTTTGTTTGTGCACTTTAAGACATCATCGGAGGGGGATGGGTGGTTTAACCAAGCAGCACAAATCTAGCTTTGCAAACAAAGGTTAGCCAGGTGGAATGGATTTGCTCCCAGGTGGCCATCAGGAGTAATGTGCGCACAGTTTGCAGGTCAAAGCTCCAGGTCCTGCTAATGTCCTCCTCATATTTCCCTGTGCAAGGCCTGTGAAAGCTCAGATAAACTAAATCTTTTAGTAAATGATCCATAAATGTTTTGAGTGAATGGTTAGGTGTTGTATTATTTTGCTTTTCAGTAAAGCAAAACACAGCAAAAGATGGACAGTAGAGAGTTGAGTTCAAATGATGTCCGTCATATGTATTCAGCAAAGCCTTCAGGTGTCAGCCTTTGTTTAAAATCTCACATTGAGCAGCAGAAAGAGAAGGGACTTTTATGAGCTGGAGGGAAAAAGCTCAGTAAGAATGATTGGTGAAAAGCAAAACTAATGGAAGTTACAAATATTTGTGGTTTCTGGAAAAGACAAAGTTATACAGCCTTGTGCTCATTTATGGGCTTGAATGGTCTTACACCGCTGATCACAGGAAAGCTGAAACTTCAAACTGATTTATTGTACTTAATTGTTCCACCCTACCCCTCACAAGTCAGCAGTCCTGTGGTCCCTCGTACATTCAGTTTTGAGCTCAAAAGAGAGCTGCTTTGCCCCCATACTCCCACCCCCACAAACTGCTGCAGCCCAGCCTGAGTCAGCTGAAAACACATCGTTATGCTCAAATCCTGCAAACTTATTGAAAATCCATCCCTGTACATTCATCTTTTTCATATTCTTGGCTAATAGGTTGTCTCTTCGTAGGAAGGTTTGCGGTTCAATTCCAGTGCCTCATCTTTGTGCAAGGAGGCTCCTGGTGGCACAGTCAGATGAATGTGTGTAGGATTTTTCATTACTTACAGGCACTCTATATTGCAGCCTTTGCTTCTGTGTATGAATGTGATGTGAATATGTCAGCATGATATCTAGATGTGAATCATCATTGGGAGGGGAGCCTTATAACTAATATATAACTTTGTTCAGCTTTGTTCAAGTTAGGATGAGACGGCCTTTATCCTCTTTGCAGACAGCTACAGAGTGCTCACAGTTAGTCAGACCAGCCATATGCTTGAACATAAAGAACAGAGAAAAACACTTTGAGTGGTCAAAATGACCAGAAAAGCAGTGAATAAGAACAAATTCATTTATCATCAGTGAATGAAATGGTATATACAGGTGAATGTGACATGAATGGTAAAAGTGCTTTGAGAGAGCAGAGGACAAAAGCTCTGCTTCTATTTTACTAATTTACCAATATAATTAACTCATTCACTGCCAGACAATTTCAGATCATTTTGAATGATCTTTCAAGACCCACAGAATGTTGTGTTCTATGACTATGGAAACTCCAAAACTACCAAAAAGAAAGCGTAGAATCATTTCTTTTACCTCTCTTCCTGTTTTTTGACAAGAAACCCCAAAGAAAACACACTATTTTAAAATAGCGTTCTGTGAAGCGCCATCCTTTTGACATCTACATGATCTCTGTCATCTTTACTCACGACCACGACACTCTCTCTCTTTCTCCAAACTACCGTGACACATACTCTGTTCTTGTGTGAGTTGACTGAACTTTTCCGACTTTTTTTATGTGCTACTCATTCTCACCATGGGTATGAGGGTAAGTTTATCAAATCAGCCCCTTCCTGTTAGTTAAGGAGCTCTTAGTACATTGGATAATAACAGATTAACACATAGGAAAAACGGTGCATCACTTAAGAACTGTAATCACATGAAATGCATGTTACAGCCATGATGCTTTCTGCTGAAATTCTTCTCATATATTTTATATGAACTTGTTTGCATAACTGGTCAATAGACATCGGAAATGTGACATGCAGTCCTCGGCTTGTGATGTGTATGGAAACATTTAGTGCAGCATCTTTAGAAGCCACAATGTGAAGGTTTTTTATTGCCTGAATTTCTAACTTGGTTTTCATCTTGAAGTTATGATGCAAAAGATGTTTCTTTGTTTGATAAGTGAGCCTTATTTAAAACTAACGTCCTGCTTACAAAGACAGTGTGTTCTATTCCTGCAAGAGAAGTGTTAAGGATTGTTGCCGTAGCTGTAGTTATGTCTTTCTCTGAGATCAGTCCAGTTTGCATTCCAGTGTGTTTATGAATAACAGCTTCTTAAACATGTCCTTATTACTTTTCATTATGTATACTTTAAGGAAAGTGGAGGAGAGCTTTTTCTCTTTTTCAACACTGCAGAATTATTAATCAGTATTTTTTTTAACTGTCTTTATAACTCAGCCAGCATTCTACCTGATAATCCATTTCTATAATTGTTCAACATAATAGTCTCTCTCCAAGAGTCCTGACTGTGTCCCAGAAACATAATCAGCTGAGAGCTTTAGAACGCAGCAACCAGGCACTAAATAAGGTGGTGAAGATGAGCAGTGCAGGAAATACAGGAAATTGGACCTTAATAGGCAGAAACAGGCGAGGCAGCCTGCAGTGATAAAGAAATAAGAAAAAGATGGGCCCAGTGGGGAGGATTCTGGTCTAATACATTGTCAGTAAAATGTAGTTTCTTTTTTTCTTTGGGTTCAGTCTTGGTTACACCAGCAGGAGTCTTCCTCTTCTTCTGTCCTACTTTTATCTATCTGACCCTGAAGAAATTCAATATTTGGAGCAAGTGTGACGAATATGAGGTTTAACATGTAAGAGAAGAAGTGAAAACATCTCACTCTGTTGTTTTTTTTGTATCATTTTTGCACACTTGCTCTTAAAATAATTTGAAATTAGTTTGTTTTATTATGTTTTTAGTTACTCTTTTAGAGGAAAGACCTGACTGGATTTGATAAAGTCATGATGAACAATTCGACATCCCTTTATTGAAGCTGTGAATACATTTTATACCTGTAATCGAAATATTTGATCGCTTTTTAAAAGGTTATTCTATGTCGATAGTTTAATTAATGCAATTTCCTATAAATAAACACGAGTCTATATAAATCGTTATTGTACCGGTAAAAGCCAAATGTATACAGTGCAGAAATGCATCCATTGCCTGATTTTGTGTCTCACTCCTCTCTCAGTTGCTCAGGATACTGGTGTAGTTTTGGACCTCCACGGTCCTCAGACGGACTGTTTTCTGTGTGGTAAAAAAGCTGAACTTTGAGCTTTCCGTCGGAGTCATTTATCTTCTGAGTTACGTTGGTTGCCTATCTCAGCAGCTCCTCCACTATCTGAAGCTCCTAATTAATCTCCTCGGGGGCTTGAGCCGACATGCTGCTCTCAAGATGATGCATTAAAGTAACACAGCAGCACAGGTACAACTGAGGCCGAGGGACCCGGGTTCACTACTGTTTTCTCTTCCTTCCTATCCTCATTTTTCTCTCATTCACTTTATAATAACATTTGTGTCTCACTATCATTAGATCTGGTCTCTGTTTTTCTCCTCTTTCCTCATCTCACCATTTCCTCTCTCCTTTATTCCCCACCAGCTCTATTGCTTTCTTCCTCTCCCTGTCTGTCAGCTTCTCTTCTCATCACTATTAAATTTATTCACTTGTGAACTTTTGGCTGTTAATCAGCCTAAACTTCTAGATAAGCTACGTCTGCAGGACCCTATACAAGTGTGGATACACTGCTGAAGCAGCGATGCTTCTATGAATAGATCGCCTGCAACTTTCCATGAAATGTGTCACGATAGTCAGCAGTTAGAACAGTAACCCACATGCACTCTGATAAACAGAAGGTGCTTGTGTAATAAACCTTTTGTCTACACAGAAGTCCTCTGTTATTCTGATGTTAATTCTTTACTTAGCAGACATTACCGCTACTTAGTGCAACCTCTAAAGGTTGCTAAGACGTGTGACATGCTGCTTTGGCAATAAATGGTTTGAACCTATGATGGTGTACCTGACTGAACCTCTCTATTTGCCAAAAATAAGTCTGTCTCAAAACGACTCCATACGCACTCACAACTTTTCTCAGAGTGGTTCTCTGATTGTGTTGAATGCAACAGTCTCAACTATGATTAGGTTCAGATTACTTGAGGCAAGATTCTGGACGAGATTCCCTCTCACCTATGAGACCTATGCTTACTTTTGATAATGAAGGCATGTATCAGCTATAATAATGGCCACATTGTGCAGACAGTGAGGTGAAGTTCTTCTCCTGCAGGTCAAATGCAGCTAGGCAACAGTTACTCTGGATTATTTGTGGTTAGCAACTGTCTAAAGCTGCTCTGTTCTGCAACAAGAGCCGTGTCTTTTGATTATGGTAGACCACTGCTTAAGTAATACTGTCCCACTTTTTGCTATCTTTTCATAATGCACATCATGTGTAAAAGGTTATAACTTGAGTTGTTTCAGTGCACACAGTTTTTTTGTTGCTGGTCTCAGCTCTCTTTACAGAATACTTCATAGATACAATCAGAAGTGCATCAGTCGGGGAGGAGGCCTTTTGTGGGGGGAAACAATCTTTTTCTTCCATCTGTAATAGTGCAAACGCATCAATTTTCAACTCTGATACTAATGGGAAGAAGCTGTGATAGCCATCACTCTGTTGTTACTGACATTAAAAAAAGTGAGACATTAAAAACCTGAACAGAACTGGATCCGATTGTTGTTTTTAAATTAGAACAGACTGGATCCACTCACAGAACCCACAGATAACTTTTACTTCCTGGTAAAAACATCAAGTAAGCCATAAATATAGTGAATGTCTTGCAGTTGCAGTGTTCTCCTTCTCTGCTCTGAACTTTTTTTTCTTTTTTTTCCAGAAAAGTCAGCATTGGTGCAGGGTCTCTTTGGGAGATAGTTGGCCAAATAATGATAATAATAATAATAATGTAGCCAAACTGAACAGTACATTTTTTTCACTTAATTTTTATTTGCTTTCCTTAATGAAGATACAACAGTGAACACATTATACAAAACATTGATGTCAGTTAACAAGTCAATAAAGCCTCCTTTTGAGTTGTCCATTCTCTTCAAACTTTTTGATGGGTTTTAAAATCAGTCAATTTTTTCCATTTACCCTGGCACACAGATTGTTGAAGTCTTAAATTGTGTGTAAAGTTCACCATATCATGTAATTTTTCCACAATGTCCAACCAGTTTCTCTGAGTAAGTGTGTCCTCCTTACACCACTCCCTTGTTATAGCCTTCTTTGATGCCACCAGTGGTATTCTAGTCTTTGCTTTGTATATTTTAAATAACTAGTTTTATTTGCTACCAGTGTTATTAGTTTTAAATTCCCCAGCAGCACGTTACATGTCTTAGGAAGTTCATAACCCAGATTGCTTTCATTCCTCTCCACACATCCCAGTACTCAGTCATTTTTATACATTGCCAAAAGATGTGAGTGCACAATACATTTTAAGTTTTTTGGGGGAGTTTGCTTGTCTGAGATGTCCAGATAGAGAGTTCAGCAGATGTGAGGCTTGAACTTCAAAGGCTCTGTCTGCTCTCTCTCTCTCTCTCTCTCTCTCTCTCTCTCTCTCTCCCTCTCTCTCTGTATTCAGTCAAGATTTAGGGACCAAAAGTAAGGCCCTGTTCAGAGATCTGAGGCAGACACTTCACACATATGAGCCAGATAGGAGCCAGACCATTTAAGGCTTTCAAAAAGAAGCAATAAAACCTTCTAATCAAATCTAAAACTCAGCCAGTGAAGTCCAGCACAGACTAGAATAACATGTTGTCTTTGTCTTCTTTGTGTATGAAAAGTCCCACTGCAGGGTTTGGTAGATATTACGCTTGCTGATGTTTGATTGAAGTGCATTTCAGTAAAGGAATCTTGAAGCAATATCAGCAAAGATGACTTTTTGAGGTCAACGGGAGAAAGGAAAGACCTAATTTTACTAAAGTGTGTCAGTTCAACAAAGCAGCACTGCATACTTTTGATTAACCAGATGAAGATGTCAATCAAAATGACCCCTGGGTCCCTGCCGTCTCGACTCCCTCGCTCTTAGCCTTTTGCTGGATGCTGTTCCCCACTCTCTCCCTGAACACTTCCTGTTTTCTTGTCCTAACACAAAAGATAAATGTACCTCCCCCCTTCAAAAAATAACTTAAAGAAGAATATCAGGCATCTCAATAAGCTCAGCATAAGAGCTGTAAATGTATCCTCTTAACCCTTTGGTATCTGCTCAGTGTAAGGCTCTTTCTCTCTCTCATGAGTATTTTTCCTTAGTTTGAGTTTTGGATTGAAAACATTTACTGTATGTTGTCTTTTCTCACATTTGAGTCCTATTATGAACTTCCTCAGCATTTCTAGATATAAAACTGCTTCTAAAAATATGACTTCCTCCTCTGATGGTTTTGTCTTTAAAAGGTGCCAACTTCACTCCGTGACTGTCAGCAGAAGAGGAAGCAGAATGAGACATCCTGTTAGAAAAAAGCTGTGGTCAGTTTAGTCACTCAGTCAACATACTGTTTCAAAACATTCACAGCTTTTCTGTACACTCATCATGCTGCTGGTTTATACTTTTTATCACACGTTTGTTTTGACTGTGAGATATTTCAAGTAATGTCAGCAGTTTGGATCAGGATAGTTCATTCACACATGTAAAGCTGTGTGAAGACTCTCTCTCTCTCTCTCTCTCTCTCTCTCTCTCTCTCTCTCTCTCTCTCTCTCCCCCCCCTCCTCCCTGTGTGTGTGTGTGTATTTGTGTGTGTCCTGTTAACTCTCCATCTGTTACACGTGCAGTGTTTGCACTACAGAGTAAAGGCAGACAGCCAGAGGACAGACTGGTCCAAGTGCTACGGCTCCTCCACATTTCAATGTGCTCCTCTTAACTCACACCTTCCTCTCAAGTTTTAGGCCTTTTTTTTAATGGGGTGAACTTTAGGTGCCACATTGGATACACAATGTCTGTATGCTGCTGAGAAAATTATTGATAAGACATTATATTATTAAGCATGATTCTTAAACCATTACTTTCAGTTTTATTTACAGAGCTTATATTTGTCAGAACAAATCTGGGTATTTTGTTGCATCGCTGGCTGAATGTGTATGCAATCTATAACAGAGTTGTGTGCATTTGCACCTTGCATAGCTCCAAGGTGGAAATGGACTAGCCAGTTAAAACAAAAAAGTTATGACATTTATAATAATAATAATCTCCAATTCTCCTTCTTTTGATGGGAGCAGAAAAAAATTACTGTTTACAATTTGACTTTTTGTTGGACATTCAGTTGTCAAAAGTTTCTAATGAAACTGTTATGTATTTAACGGTGGTGGAGAGCCAAAGTCATCTTTAAATCAAACTTCAAAAGGAATTGAAGCAATGAGCTACAAGGTCACCTAAAAACTGGATTTATTATTATTATTATTATTATTATTATTATTATTATTATTATTATTATTATTATTATTATTATTATTATTATTATTAATAATGATGATAATAATAATAAAAATTTGATCATTTCAAAAGTAAAATTAAAGATTATCTGCTGAGCACTATTTTGTTAAGTACTTAAGGTAACTTCTTATTAGGGATGGGTGAGTCCCGAATCCAGGTATCCGTATCGGGCTGATACCGGCCTTTTTTCCATGTACTCAGTACTGGTGAAGTCTGTAATACTACAATACTCAATGCAATGAAAAAAATTACGTCGAGTAAGACATCGTCGGCAGTAGTTGGCCCCACACCACCGCAGTTGACACCATGTGCACTCATGTGCGTCACGTTTTTAGAAATGAAAGTCTTTGTCCAGAATGATCTGTCATTGTATTAATTGAAATTTTATGTATAAAGGTACTAGTGGTGTCAGTACATGGTGAGTACTCATACTGGTATTGGCCTGAAAAAAAGTGGTATTGAACATCCCTACTTCTTATTCTCCATTGTTTTGTCTTGTTCTCCATGTGAAAGTTTTTTTTCCCCCCAAGTTATTATTTTAACGATTTTTTAAAATGCCAATATTTGGGGGGGACAGGAGAGTGTAACGTGACAAAGTGCGGAGAAGGTGCTTTTGGTTGAATTTGAACACAGGGTAGGCACTCTATACCACTTGGTTATACTGGCGCCTCTGTGTGAAGCTTTTCATCCTTCTGTCCAGGACCACTTTGTAAATAGATTTTCTATCTCATTGTGAATACTTCATATATATTGTAAAGATTAAATAAAATAGAAATAATGAGCATATTGTAAAGGCAAAGCTGCTCTGCCAGACTGTCAGACTGACGTGCACCGAGGTGAACAAACAGAGAAGGTGCATGTTTGCTTTGCACATGTACTGATCTGTGCCCTTGTGTGTGTGTGTGTGCGTGTGTGTGTGTGTGTGTGTGTGTGTGTGTGTGTGTGTGTGTGTGTGTGTGTGTGTGTGTATCTGGTATCTGTACTGTGCATGTGAGTGTGAGGCTGTGAGCCATCCATTAGGTGTGTAGAGCCAGAGTGTCTTTCTGACGCATGGTTTGGCCTGGCCTCATCAATCACAAAGACTTCCGACTGGTTAAAGCTCTTGATCTCTGCTGCTGCCTGCCAGACACACCGTACAGCTTCAGGGATATGACGTTCACATGTTGTGGTATAACTGATTCTTCAGATTCCTGCTTCTTGAGGTGCTGCTAACTTCCAACGATGTTGTCATTGTTTTGTTATGTTCTCTTTTACGTTTGTCAGAGTTTGGGATAAGACCAAAAGTCTTGCTCTGTAGTCTTTAGAGATGATCTGTACTAGTCATACTGTTGTAGAATCACTCAGTGGTCCTCTTGACCAAACATGGAAATCCCCCCCAAATTCCCCATCCATTCAAAGTGTAAATGAACCCATTCCTGAGAAGTAGCAAACAATCTGCTCTTTGTGGCTGAAGTGACACATTTTATATAACAACATGTCCAAGAAGGTTGTTCACAGCCTCTTGAGTCGACCCATATCCACAGTTTTCTTTAAGCACAATTTTAACTTTTTAAAAGCTCTAACAAAAAGACTTTTATTTTGGGAACAATGTTGGTTATTGTTTGCAGAATGAAGGTTTCCCTGTGGCATTTCATGTGAGGTATAAACTCTGTTTTCATAATCTTTGAACACTTGTTAAACATGGATAAACGCGCTTTATAGTTGCTGCAATTAACCTTGTTTTTAATTGCTTTTCAGATGTCAGCTGTAGTGGGTGTATGACAACAGAAAGTTATAAAGATACATTTTCTTTGCCTTTGCTACTGTGCAGAGAGCAGATCTGTACAAACTAACGGTTGAAACCAGCAACACGTGCCAAAGTGCAAAAAGTATATAAAAGGAAATGCCATCTCTTGTTACCATGTGTGCAATGACGTACATGCCAAGATTTTGACATTAGAAAGAAGCAAGATAATTTGTAATTGCTTGTTTTATTTTTTTTCCTGTGCAATCAAGTCCTTGTCAAGCTGAATGGTGAGACCTCTAGAGCGCAAAAATAACTCCGTCAAAACTTTGAAAAAGTTGTTGTTGTCCACCAGTAAAGACAAAAAAATTATGTGTCAGCAAAAGTAAAACCTAATCAATATCTTCGTTTTTTAACTGTAAAAGGTAAACTTACCTATTATCTGAATTAATGCATGTGAAAGAAAGTATTTCAAGCTTTTTTGTTTGTTTTAATTTAGATTTTAGTTTTTCAGTTTCTCATGGAAATTAGAATTCACGTAAGATTATGAGAACATTTTCAAAGAGTAATAAAAAAGAGTTTGAAATACAAAAACGTTCAGCTTCTGAATAATTAGTATTTATATAAACTCAATATGCTGTTTTTGGCTTCCTCAGCAAAAACATGGTGTCGCTTCGAGGTGATCAACTTGTAACACTGCTTAGATGCTATTAGAGTGCAGGTTGTTTTGATAGCTGCCTCCAGTTTGTCTTTACTTTGGAGTCAGGTGTTCCTCATCTTCACCTTGACCAAACACCTTCAGATTCTCTATGGGTTCAGGTAGTTGGCTGATATTACTATGATTGCAAAGTAATCACTAAACCATTTGGTAGTCCCACTTGAAGAGAAAATCAGCATTTTCATAAAGCTTACCGGCAAAAAGAAACATCAAGAGCGGATCACAGTTTTTGAAACATCGAACATTCATTAAAGTGAAACTTTGTGATAAATAATGTCTATTAAAAAGTTTCAGTTTTACATTGTTTTTACCTGTGCCTGGCTGTAATATGAAGAATGGTGACAGCATCAAATGATAAAAGGAGAGGAAAACATTAGCAACAACAACATGGCATCAATCCTCACACACTGCAGAAACCTCACACTAGACTTTGAACCTCTCAGATTCTTGCTCTCTCCACTCTTCATTTAGACTCTAGAACCGTGTTTCCAAAATTAAATGTCTGTCTTTTATCACCACTGAGCAAGATCCAAGATTTAGTTTTACTTAGTATTTTTCGGAACAGTGTAGATGAGGAGATGTGAGAGAGAAGCAGACATAAGATAAACTTATAAATGTGTAGTGATGAGTGATTGATTTAAAATTAGTAATGAACCTCAAAGCTCCATGAAACAGCACTCAGAGTGTGCAAGCTTTGAGCAGAGTTGTGCACGCTCTGGATTAATCACAAAAAGAAAAGTAGCATCAATAAGTTTCTTTTAAATAAAAGGTGAGATCTGATTCTGAAATAAAAGTCCAGTTTTAGCTTCAACCTTTTTACGAGCTGCTGAATGTGTGAAGTAAAAGTTAGAGAGCCATCGATTAGAACACCAAGGCACCAACACCAGCTTTAGTCCTTTCCCCGATGAAGAGCTCGCAAGTTCTAAATTGGCTTTTTTTCCACTATTGCTTCCAGGCTGTCTTAAAATTACCTCTCTGTTAACCTGCTGCAACAAACACTGTGATTCTTCAGTTGTGGTGATTGTCTTCAGGATAACTGTAAAGCCATACAGTTTAAACACTGATCAACTCAAACTGGAACTGTTATACTCGCCTATTCTGAGATGTATTTTGATATTTTGATATTTTTTATGGGGCATAAATATCAAAATCATAGAGGAAAGATTTACTTTAGTTTTAGTTTGTAGTCTGTTTAATTTTTTTCTTTCTTATATAATGGAAGAAAAACTGCATATAGACTTTTTTCTTTTGCTTTGAAAGGTTCAGACCTTGTTGTCTTGGCCTGGCAATCGGGATGTGTCTCTTAAATATACTCAACTAGTGTTTTATTCTCATTATCAGTAGATGCTAATTTTTATTATTATTATTATTATTATTTATTTAGTGAACCTGCTTTTCTTTGTATACAAAAACCAAACAGAAATACAAACATGTCTCTCCCTAATGCGTAAACATTTGGCTCACGTGAGGCCGTACTCTAGCAGAAGATTTTTGGCGCGAAATCAAAATCAACAAAGTGACATGCTAACAATAACAAAAGAGCAGGTTGATGTATAGCAGCTGTAAACTTTACTATGTCCACAATGTCAGCTGTGTGTGTGTTAGCATGCTAATACTTGCTAATTGGTATTAAGTGAAAAAAAAAAAAAAAGATTTGCAGGCATGTGACTCCTAGCTGACAAATGAGTAAATGCTTACCTTTTAGCGCATCATTTTAAAACTACTGGATCGTATACAGATAATAAAATGGGTTTTGTTATGGCCCTGCGTGTCCACTTTCCCCTCAGCTGTAAATGTGAAGTGTTGCTTTTTGCAGAGCTGACCCAGATGAAAGCCACAAATGAAGAGCATGCATTAAGAGGCTTCTTGGTGGAAGTAGGTTGCAGGGTTTCTTAGAGTGGAACTTTTGCCTTGGTAATAACTCTATGGGGAGATGGCTATATTTATGAAAGTGCAGAATGAAACTGTCCTACGTGTGCTCTGCAGGATTTGCATTCAGAACAAAAGTAAGGGCATGAATGAGTTCCCCTGCAGAGGCAGGATTGTTTCACCTTGTGATTCATTTTTAACCAAACTGCATCAAAAGCAGGTGAGAGAGGGGTTAAAGTTTGGTTTAAAGCTGTACTATATTTGCTTTATGTGATACAACTCACAGGCTTTACCATTAGCATATTTATCTGTAGTGCATGGAATGTTTAGAAAAAGCTCACAAAAAAACGTCTCGTTTCAGTAAATTTGACCTGAATCAAGCAAATCTTTCATCTGATTATTTGAAAGCTGGTTTGTGACTAAAGAAGGATACAGAATTTGTGGTGACATCTCAAAGCTGTGTCATCAAGGCTGTGTAAAACAAAGTTTAGTCTTTAATTCGAGCATGTGAATACAGTTTTCTCACTCTAAACACTGATAGAAACAGATGTGCTGTACAGCTGTGTTTTGGTAGCTAGAAAAAAAAGGAGTAGCAGTTTGGCACGTGAACTTTGAGTGTTCCCCATGTGGCTGAATGCTGCTCATAATGGAGCACTGCTGCTGGCAGACCTAATGACAGCCTGTTTTCACTGGCCTCTGTAGATGAGGTGGAAGAGGGAGGGATATTTGGACAGGGATGGAGGGGAAAAAACAGTGAGGAATATGACAAAAAAAAGAGAGCAAACTCTACCAAGGAGGTTAGACACATTGGTGAAAAATGGAAAGAGGAGGGGGGCTTAGTATCTCTGGGTAGAGCTGCTCGCCCGCAGAGCCAGCAGAGGTGCGCCTGAGCAGCCTTCCTTTCTGATTGGTGGACAGCGATGCAGCTCTTTCCCCTCCCCCCTGAAAAAAGAGGCGCAGTACAAACGTCAGACCCAGACAGCACAAGACTCAGCCACTGAGGCAACATTTTTTCTGAAGCTCTCCAAGATGCAGTCAACGGAGGCATTTGGTCAAGACTAGAAGATATCACAGACCTGATCTGCAGCTGCAACAACTCTCTGTTACTGCTCCAATAGATGGCATTTAAGTTTTTAGCCATTCTCAATAAGACCAGTGAGTGAAAGGACAGCTGTCGTCCAGTGCTTTTGATTCACGGCATTGAGAAGGACAGCCACTGATCACCATGGGCAGGCAGGGGCATGACACCTCTGCTGCGGCTTCTGGGATGCGAATCCAGCGCTCCCAGAGTAAAATGAGCCTGTCTGCATCATTTGAAGCGCTGGCTGTTTATTTCCCCTGCATGAACTCCTTTGACGAGGAGGACGGAGGTAAGACTGCATCCAGGGAAGAGTCAGAGGAGGAGGCTGGGGCAGGGGGGAGCTGTGCAACTGTGTAGCTTTGGTGGTTATATTTTTTATTTTCTTCATTTAATTCTATTTGTTCTTGTTGTTGTTGTTTATTATAGTAACTAAAACGTTGCTCTACGGCTGTCACCTTTAATTTCCCTGGCATATGTGCCTTTATTTAGTTTTCATGTTACTCTCATCATTTCCTGTTGTAATAGGAGAGTTTCTGCTAAGAAATCACTTCTTTTTTACACCACACTTACCTTCGTTTGTTAGTCTGACTTTTTAAACCACAGTTTCTCTGCCACTTTTCTTAACATCTTTCCTCTTTGCAAAGATCAGGTTGTGAAAACAGTGTCCTTCCTCATGGAGGGCCAGTTTGTGTAACCTTTTGGCCACTGCTCTGTCTCGCCAGAGTCCAGCCAGGTACTTTACAACAGTACCAGCAGCCAAATAGTCCAGTTAGTGTCTTTGTTGACACTTTTATCCCTGACATTACGCTTCAGTTTTACGTTGGAAGATTCTGCTTTTTTCTAAAGAAACTGTATGTAATGGTGGCATGGTGTGTGTGGATCAGTGGAACATGCTTCATTTTTTAGGTTCCTTCAGTCTTTGATGGCTCATTTTTAATAATAAAGGTTATTGTGTATCTTTGAGTTTGATTTTTTTTACTCATAATTTGTGCAGAAAGCAGATTTCTTACTCATGAATGGCGTTTTCCTTCTCATTGATAACATCTTATGATTGGCAGGAGGGTCTGTGCTGTGAGCCGTGGTTTGCTGCAGACGTCAGAGACAGCCTCTGTGGCTTCTTCTCTTTAATGTCATGTGTGTAGAGAAGGAAGAGGAGGCGGAAGCTCGCTGAATGGCAGAGATTTCTTGGTTCATGTCTGTTTTCACCGCAGAAAGATAAGCAGCATGGTTATTTCTCCTCTGCTCCTTCTGCTTGAAAGACAAGGACGGCGTGAGGACAGGAAACGGCACAGAGAGCACATGTGGATGCTGGAGTAGGAATGATCGTATCTAAATGTGATTCAGCTGTGAAAACTGGGTGATATTTTATGAGAAAGTTGCATAAGGTTGTTGGATAGTCACCTGCTTGTCATCTGTTTGCTCCTGAGGGCTGCAAACAGTGAGCTGTCTGTGACTGTCTGTGACTAGCGTCTGGTGCTGCCGCGATTATGTGTCCTATGGGAAATAACACAAGGCTACAAAGAAGGCATTAAATTTAATACCAGATGACAAAGACGGGACTCAAATGTGTATTTCTTAAATATCTCAAACAACTTCAGAAGACTTGGATGATTCTTCCTGTTTACACGGCCAAACATCAGGTTTAGTGTCTGTAACATTCAGAACGAGACTGTATCAGCTGATGACTTTTTCTCGGCTCTCTTTTGTGATGGGACATAAAATGAAATAGAGTTTTGATGTCGTGTGTGTGGAGGTAAGGTGAGTGGATGCTGGTTTCCAGGCATGTGACTCGCAGTGAAGCATTCATACTTTTGTATAGGTATGTGTATGAGCCTCGGGTGCAGCCACGTGGCCCCACACGCAGCCCGTCAGTGAGACTGGGTGGAGATGAGCAGCAGCACGGATAATGGAGGGAGTCAGCTGTCGTCTTGGATCAGTTAAACGGGGAGCCGGATGTTTAGAGGTGGAGCATGAACTCAGTACAGTCCCCATAAGACCCCCCCGAGGCAGTAGTCACTAGCACGGACCAACAGATGGAGAAGCGTGTTGTGTTTAACAGCTGTAGTTTGAAATCAGTTTTGATTCACCAATGAAAAGCAAAGACATTAGAGGATGAATTAGAAGTCATGAGGATGAATTTCACCGTCTGAGTCCCAAATAGTTCTGAGTCAGGCACTGACAAAGTCTACCACTCTCTCCCCCTCCTTCTTTTGCACGTGTTCTGTGCTCAGAAGCGGGAGGCAAGAAGTTACGCAGCACGATCCAGAGGAGTACAGAAACGGGTCTGGCTGTTGAGATGAGGAGCAGGATGACTCGGCAAGCCAGCCGGGAGTCCACGGATGGCAGCATGAACAGCTATAGCTCCGAGGGAAAGTAAGGACACTCGTTCAAATACTCCTTCTGTGCAAAAAGCAAAGAGAAGATGGTTTGATTATATATCCTATTTATCAAAAACAACCTTTATCTCCAGATAACCAGAGTTTCTTTCTTTGTTGCAGTCTCATCTTTCCTGGTGTGAGGCTTTCCTCAGATGCACAGTTTAGTGACTTCCTGGATGGTCTTGGTCCTGCACAGCTGGTCGGACGACAGACGTTGGCCACTCCACCAATGGGTAAAAAAATCATTTCATTATTTCAATAAATACGCACGGTAGTTTGTCAATCCCAGAGCACAGCATTTCATTAAATTGTGTAAAGGTTTATAATTTTGTTAGTCTTAATATTTTTGGTTCACCCTTTTTAATATCCCTTACATATTTTATCAGATACACATTGAATCCAGTAGAGCTAAAGTTGGGACACTTTCTGTTATTTCCAGGTGATATTCAGATTGGTATGGTGGAGAAGAAGGGAGCACTGGAGGTAGAGGTCATCCGAGCCCGTGGCCTTGTGGGAAAACCAGGTTCCAAGGCACTGCCAGGTAATTCCAGTTCTTCGCATCCCGATTGAAGACTTTTTCCCCACACAAAACTCATAATTTCAGTGTAAATGTTAAAAAGCCATGTTCCTTTCAAAGTTTTTCATGTTTTCACCTTTTCCTAACTCTATCCTCTCTGCCCTCAGCACCGTATGTAAAGGTCTACCTGTTGGAAAATGGAGCCTGCATAGCCAAAAAGAAAACAAAAGTAGCAAGAAAAACCTTGGATCCTCTTTACCAGCAGCAACTGCCGTTTGAAGAGAGTCCAGGGGGGAAGGTTTTACAGGTGAGAGAGCTCTCAGAATCTGAAACGGGTCAGCCCAGCTTCACAGATAAAACTTTTTCTAACAGCGATTGGGCTAACCATGTCCCCTGTTCTGTTCTCTGCAGGTCATTGTTTGGGGCGACTACGGACGTATGGACCACAAATCATTCATGGGGGCTGTTCAGATACTGCTGGATGAACTGGACCTGTCCAACATGGTGATTGGCTGGTTCAAGCTCTTCCCTCCTTCCTCATTGGTTGACCCGACTCTGGCCCCGCTGACAAGAAGAGCTTCCCAATCCTCACTGGACAGTTTCTCTCGGTCATAGCAGCGTGTGAACTGATAGCGTTGTTGTAGCAGCCAGTGTTGCAATTACAGGTCACGACCCCCGGTTACACTGCATGCTTGATGTTGTGTCTTCTGAGCCTGTTTCTAGGGGTGCAAATGTGATCCTGTGTTTCAAGCAAAAACGTCGCGCACATTGTGCACATGGCGAAGCGTGTTGCAAGCACCTGGCAGCCTGGATTGCTGGGTGTTGTTGTTGATGTTTGGAGGAAGCTGGAATGAACTCCTTAGCACGAGGAATCCGTCAGTTCCAGGTTTTCATCCAATTTGAAGCCATGGGGGTCCGTACTGGGAACTGCGAAAACGAGTTCTACAGAAGCCCTTTTTCGAATGAAAAATAAAATAGTTTTGCTCTGATTTTTTTCTTTACTTTTCTGTTTTTCTTTTTGTTTAGTTTAATTTTGTTTCACTTTTCTGTTCATGTAAAGTACTTGTGTCCGAAGGGGCTGACAGTGTTTCTAAACAGATGCTTGGTCATGCCACGCCAACAGACCTAGCTGTGTAGGTGGAGTTTTGGAGACATAACTTTGGGTGAGATGTGTCCCAGCTTGTATCCACACTCCCACAACCCCCAAGAGAAAAGCCCTGAATACCCTAGGTCTGTGTGCTGTGTCTAGCAGCCGAGGCAAATTACCAGAGAGACTTCGAAGTTAATCAGAGGTGATACTGAAGTGGCTGCCATCAAACCTCCAAACAATTCAGTAACAAACCAAACCCTATGAAGAAAATGTACAATCTACCATCATTCTTTCTCTGTTGATATGTTGTATGAAAATGAAATGAGAAAAGATATTTTTTGCTTTTAAGTTCATTTGCATGGACACAAATTTAGCTGAATTTAAAAAAAAAAGGAAATTATTTTCTTGAGGCTGCAACTTGCGAAAAGATAAAGAAAAATAAAACAGATCAGCCATTTTCAACAATTTATATTATTTTTAAAGAAGAATTTCACTAGTGCATGGTTTTCAGGGGGAGTGAATGCATCATTATGATTAAAAGAACACATTGTTTATCATTCTTTAGACCATCCATGTCTGCATTTTGCAGACATACAGATAAGGGAAACTTTAAGGAAACTTTTCAAGTTATTTATCAGAAAATGTTTATGTGACAAAAAGTAATAATGAAAATAAATGTAAATGATTTATTTCATTGTAAAAGGCTCCGGCCTTATAAAGATAAACATTATGTGCAAATTGTACATGTTTCTCTTTTTCTTCCTTGTCCCAGGGTACTTCTCATTGTACTTTTCATTGCTATCATTGTTCAGTCCCCTAATATTGTCCAGATTTTAGGACTGTTGGTTACTTTGAAGTTCTGTATCGTTTCAGTAGGTTCTTTATTTTGGATTTGATTTGTTTCACAAGCATGTTGAAAAGGATTTTCTGCAACATGGCTTGGGCACACCTTACAGTAACTCAGCATGTTTTGATAAAGATGATATTTGGAATTTTTGCAGTTTCTTGTACAGTGCATGTAAACTTCATTACTTTTTTCCCTCACCTGAAATTGAACTCTGGAGCAAAATAGTTCTTGGTCTTCTGCGGCCAATTATTGAAGGTTCAACAAAAACATTCCACCCCCAAGGTCATATTTTCTTTCAGGTTTTTTGAGAAAAAAAATGACAAGGAAAATATTTTATATTCAATGGAGGATGACAAAACAGTTGTGATTGCAAGTGTATTTTATTTCAGTATTGTTGGCGAACATGCAAAAATGATCTGTGCTGGTACAGCAAGAGGTCTCTACATAATCAAAGGCAGCAAACATGCAAGATGTGTGTTGCTGTGGTTCAATTTTACAGGCACTGTTGTTTGTGAAGATGAGCTCATCACAAGTTCAAATAAGGGATATTGCCACAGAAATTTTTTGTTTTCTTGTTTTATTAAAATGAAATTGATTTACTATATTTTTGTTAGTTTTATTTAAAGCCAAGACCAGTTTATTTTTTATTTCTATTTTTTAGTAATTCTAAATACTTCTCACGTCTGAGAAGTAAATAAATCTAATAGTTGCAGTATGTCTGAATGAAATTGAACTGAGGCATTATTCCTTTTCCATATGACATATATTTGTTTTCATGTCAAAGAGAACACTGTGGCCTTCACAGGCTGCATTATATATTTTATTTCACTTTTCATTGTACATACCTTTAGATGTCAGAATTTGAATAAACGAGCTACCATGAGAAGACTGATAGACTCTTCTGGAAGAGGAAAAATGCCTCACGTGATGACAAAGACATATGTTATTTATCCTTTTGAATGCCTTTTAATTTTCTCTTTTTGGTGCAATGTGTTAATGCCAAGGCTATGTCTTGGTTAAGTATGGTTGAGTACAGAGATTTATGTAAGTTATTTTTCAAATTAAAAATAAAAAAATTGATATAACACTGATGCCGGGTGTTGTGTGATACTGACCTTAATGCAAAAACTTAAATGATGTGTGTGTGTGTGTGTTTGTGCGTGTGTGCGTGTGTGTGTGTGTGTGTATGTGTGTGTGTGTGTGTGTGTGTGTGTGTTTTACCTGTTTTGTAAATATTGGGAGGTGGATGGTTCAATTCCTGCAGTCACATGCTGAAGTGCCCTTGATGAAGACACTGAACTCCAATCAGCTCCTGCTGTCTTTAAGCAGTGTGTGAATGTGCATGAATGATATTAGGCACTACTGATGGTTCCTTACTGTAGCAGCCTCTGTGTGCCATCAGGGTGTGAATTATGTGCGGTTTGGTGAATGTGACTTCCAGCATGCAATCAGTCGAAGTGGTCAGAAAGACTAGAAAAGCTCTACACAATTATAAGTTCATTTACTGTTTACCAAGGTCATTTGTTTCAAGGATGCTACAGCATCAATGAATTTCACCTCCTCAAAGTCAGATAAATTAAAAGACTAAACGTCTTTACACTGACTACGTAGTACGCTCACTTTATATCATGAGTCAATGTTACACCTTTATGAAGGGTGAGGGGTGGTCATTTGTTTGCTGTAACAACCAGATGTTGTTAAGTTTACAACCCCAGTTCTGATGAAGTTGGGATGTTGTGTAAAATATAACTAAATTCAAAATACAAAGATTTTAAATCCTTTTTTAACATGTATTCAATTGAATACACCGAAAGGCAAGATATTTATTGTTCAAGCTGATAAACTTTATTATTTTTATGCAAATATTCACTCAATTTGAATTTGATGCCTGCAACACATTCCAAAAACGTTGGGAGAGGGGCAACAAAAGGCTGAGAAAGTTAAGGTATGTTCAAAAATCGCCACAGGTGAACAGGTTAATTGGAAACAGCTGAGTGTCATGATTGGGTATAAAAGAAGCATCCCCAAAAGGCTCAGTCGTTCACAAGCAAGGATTCTGCAAGGTTCACCACTTTGTCTAACAGTTAAAAAACAATGTTTTTCAACGTACAATTGCAAGGAATTTAGGGATTTCATCATCTACAGTCCATAATATCATCAAAAGATTCAGAAAATCTGGAAAAATCTCGGCACGTAAGTGGCAAGGCTGAAAACCAACAGTGACTGCCCGTGACCTTCGACCCCTGCATGAAAAAAACAAACAAAAAAAAACTAGCTTTTCTGAACAGTCTCAAGAGTAACTTTAATTATGCATTCTACATAAGAAATATGCATTAAAATGCAATTTATTAAAATTAGTGGCTGTTTCTTTCACTTAAATATGAAGAAAACAAATTTATTCAAATGAAAACTGGCGCAGAAACCAAGGGACCCTCAGAAGCCTTGCCATCACATTGGTGTAACAAGGATGCTCAAGATGACAAGGCTAACACTGTGATATCTAATATATTGTGAATAAAGTTTCACTATATATCAGTGTAATGTTACAAAATAGTTGGTGAGTTCACTCGTAAGATAAACTGAAATAATAATGATTACTCATGATTATGTAAGTATACAAGGTGAAGCATAGCTCAATCAACTGTCATCCAAGCATGCTCATAAAAGTCATCCATTGTTTGATGCCCATAATCTGCACAGCCTGCATCACCAATCAAAAGAAACCCTCAGTGCAGCTACGATATTGCTATAAACCTAAGATTTATTTATCTTAAGGTGTTTACACCACGTATCAACTTGTTCATACATAATCGGCATGTACTCCTCCGTCTATCAGCTGATTTTAACTCTAAAGCCACAATCAAGCCTCAAACACAGTCAGAGTCCAGCCACATATGAGTGTGTGATCTGTGTGCTTCTGCTTTTGGTTGAAAATAGGGATGACAGGGACGTGACAAACAACCGCAGTTAGATACGACACAATAGTTCCTGTTTTAGCCGTATTTAAGAAGTGAGCAGACTTCATGCATATGAATAGATGACGAGCTCTTCACAGCAGGTCTGTTCTTTGTGTTTCATTTTTACATTAACAGCCTTCCTGACTTTAAAATGTATCTATTGAATTTTATTTTTCACATAAAGGCCTAGATATATAATGGAACATTAAATCTTTTCTTTTTTTTAACCATTTTATTCATCTTACCTCTTATTTTTCCCCTGATGCTGCTGCTGCTGTAGAGTGTTCCCTAATACCCTTGACTTCAGCTGAGATGTTTTTGAGACGACCTGCAGTACCAGACAGTCTGCAGAACATTACTGATCTGACTCTGGATGTTTTCTTAACTGGGAACAGAGATGGTTTTAAAAGGACTTTCATCCTCCTCATCACCTGCGGCTTCTCCAGCCTCCTGCTGAGCTCCCTGCTCCTCCTTTACCTTCTGTTTACCTTGAAGTGTGAGGTTGCAGTGGCTGCAGGAATAACCATCTGCTTTGCAACACTACTTACAATCATCCTCTTCCTATCAAAAAGACTGAGATGCCTGGGGACCCTACTTGTCATCTCTATTTTCTTGAAGAAGAGTCGGAACCTGCTCCTGACTGCTGGGACCAGTCTGGTCATTTTCAGAAACGTTCGCAACACTTTAGAGAACCTCTCAGGACTGATCCGCAGTTTGATTTGCAACCTGAAGGTGAAGAAAGCAGCCATGATTGCTCCATTCAGCAATTATGTAAAGATGTTGAAGTGGATTGGAAATATGCTCAAGGGGGTGACGGATTTGGGGGTTTTGAACCTTGACTCTCAGCTCAAGGTTTTCCCCAGATTGGAATCAGAACAGCTCAGAGAGAAACTGGCTGATGTGGAGCAGCAGCTAAACGTCACAGTAAAACATGTGCAGTCTCTGATAAATACTGTCTCCTCTGTGAGTGATATGGCGTTTCCTTTCATCAGCCTCTTTGTTCTCATAATGTTTATAATGCTTCACATAAAAAGATTCCATGATGACATAAAGTACAAAAACACTTTCATCAGCAGCAGATTTGTTCGATTCGATGAGAAGCAGAAGGCTGAAGGAAAGCCACATGTCCTCCCCCTCACACCAGAAGAGGAGAAGCTGTACACCCCTGTCCCGTCTGCCTGCCTCTCCACCACAGAGGGGAGAGCGATGCTGAAATTTGGCCTTCCACTTGTCTCCCATTTCTTTTTCTGGGTCATATTTATAACTGTGGATGCTGTGTTGTACTGTTTTGTGGATATTGTCACAACAAAATTGTCTGAGCTGGAGCCGTTCCATGTGCCACTGCTAATGAGTATCAAAGTAAGTTTAGCAAATTTTATCCGTTTCCATTTACAGTTTCTGTTCTAAGCTAACAGCCGCTCATGAATTCTTCTTCTTCTTCTTCTTCTTCTTCTTCTTCTTCTTCTTCTTCTTCTTCTTCTTCTTCTTCTTCTTCTTCTTCTTCTTTTAGGGGGTTGCAACTTTAATAGGAATACCATTTGTTGAGGAAACCCATCAAGAAGACTTCTCCTACTCCGTGACCCTGTTTGAGAAGAAGTGTCTCCCTAAACCCAAGCTGCTTCTTCATCACTCTGTGGTTCCTTTGGCTGCCATCCTGCTCACGCTGCTCATCATGACTCTGATGGCTGCCAAAATGAATCAGATCAGACTGATGATTTGTGAGCGATTCTTCTCCAACGCTGCAGAGGAAAGAGTGGAGTACCTGCACACCAAAATCCTGAGGCGGAGGTTAAGGAAGAAGGGGAAAATAACTTTCAGTCTGTCATCAATCATGCGTAAGGTTTGTACTGTACATCATGAGTGTTTCACTCTCTTTACAAAATATAGAGATAATATCTAAACAACATCTTGTTTTCTCTTCACAGGCACAGTTTTGGTGCCCTTTGCTCTTTAGACCCAAAGAGGATTCACAAAGTGCCAAAGTGAAGCTTCCTGAAGTGTGACTTTGTTGTGTGAATGGGAAGAAAGCATATGAAGTCATGTTAAAAGGATCTTTCTTTTTAGAAGCATCTGTTTTACTTTATTTTAAACCTTTACCTCTGGATCTGCAATACTTGAAAATGTTTTTATAAAAATGTTAAATTATAGAGAAAAAGAGACACTTAAAAGTCTTTATCTAAACTGTCCTGTATGCCAAGGCTCCTACTCGTTGCTAATGTAACCTAAGCTAGCTTAAGCCATCAAAATCATCTTGACTGTTGTGCCTTTTATGATAATATTATTTTAGTCCTCAGATGAGATTTTAACTTATACTTGAAGAATCAGCAGCCTCTCTGCTGCTGATTCAGTACAAATATATTTATTTAAGTATTTTATTTTCTAACTGAACTTCATGATGTTTATTGGTGTCAGTATGTTTGTTGGCTCTGCTTTTGATTACATTTAGACCACATTTAACATCTTGCATAAGTACATTACTGTTTTCTGTGAGCATACTGTATGTCTTTGGTCTTCGAGTGAAGTTGAAGGAAAGAAAAGAAATTGAATTGACTGCACTTCAAAACACCACACAGACAAGTGGACTTTCATGTGTTCCTGTTGAACAAGACAGCACAAGCCTGCAGCAAGAATCTGTACGGTCTTTGGATTTGATCTGGAGATGCTCCATAATTTTCATGTTTGAGTCTTTGAACTTTTGCTCTCTGACAGTAATCTTATGTCAGTTTTACCCTGTTTTTGTGCATTCAAATAACTTATTAAGATGATGTGTAAATATAATTCTTTTGTAGATATTCTTTTTTTAACTTTTGTACACTCCGGAAACTGAAATCTGTGTGAAGTCTTGTCTTATAGTAGAGAATGTATTTTCAGACTTAATTTGAGCCACATTTACCTGACGAGTCCAGAAAAATGTGTTAAAAAAGACCAAAAGACGAAAAATGGCCCAATTGGTAAGATAAATAAATTGTCTTTCTCTAAATAATAACAATGTCTTGTGATTAATTTATATATAGGCAAAGACGTATGGATTCACTTCTTGCAGTGTGATTTTTTTTATCAATAAAAAATGTGTTGCACCTTTTGTACCTGTATTGTACTAAATCATCATATGGATACATGACAGCTCAATCAAAATGTTGTCAAAATGTTGAGAAGGCTTTGTAGATGGGAGTTTTTCCCTCAGTGATTAAATGTAACTAATTACTGCCTATAAACCCAGAGGTCTGACTTTTATTCAGATGAACCTAATGGAGCTATCAGCAATTAGAGCTTTAATTTGACTGTTCAGAGACATTAATACATATTACATCATTCATTATATAACTAGGCAGGTGACTGATAGTATGAGGAGAGAGGAATCTACAGGATTCAAGAGGCTATGTGCTAATTCAACTTTATCAAAATTACCAAATTTATCATGAAACACATTGAATCCACACTCCGAACACACACTCAAGTTCTTTTATTTTACTCTGTTCTTTGAATTTTATTTTCCAGCCAAGTATCTCTGACGGAGGTGGATAATCCTGTTGGACGTCAGTCAGCAAATAATAACTTAAATATAGGAAAGCTTCTTTCTCTTACATCTGAGTGTAACGTCGCCTTGCTGAACACAAAACAGTGATATTTGCTTACATAATCCCAGACAGATGTCCCCATTTGCTGCTAACAGCACCATCCTCTTTCTGCTTACATACCATCGCTGTACATGAACACATCACAGGTGTGGGACAGTGATGATCTGTTACAAACCTTTGTAGGGCTGTTTTTCCACTCTGTCTCTACTGTGAAAAAAATGTTTCTGTTCCTCTTGAGCAGGCTTGTCAAATAACAGAATGGTTCCTCACAGACACACTAAATGGGTCGTCTTACGTGATTAATGTATATACAGCCTGCGTGTGTTCTTTCCTATACATAAACATGGGATCAAGTCCAGCAGTCTGTGTTTTACATTCATCCAGAAGCACCTCCTCACATTCCTTACAGTGAGCAGATATCACAGTAGTAACACTTCCAGTCACTCTCGTTGCCTCCTGGTTGGCAGAATTCATTTTATCATTCAGCAAATCTCATGGTTGGGGTCAAACACCTTTGCCAGCTCCCTCCTTTTCTTCACATGCATATTCCTGCATCCTAAGTTACGTGCAAGTCCTGGCATGGCCATCCTCTCTCCAGCTGGCCTAAATGATGAAGAGGCGATATTGTGCTTTGTTTTTAGCATATATACTGTCCCCCTGGTACCCCTGGTAGATTAACATGGTTCCCATTTTTCATCCCATTTTTTTTCTTGAACTGGTGTTTTAGAAACTGTTATTTCAGCCTCTGTCTGACACCCGATTTAAGCTGCTGTCTCTTTAAGACTCCCCTCTCCACAAACCTCCATCCCTTTGACTGGCTAGCCTACTGGAGGCTTGTCAGGGGCAGAGTCATGGGCAGAAGATCATTATGTGGTGACCTCATAATTGCAGGAGGTCTCGTGAAGATCTTGTGCTAATTTAAGAACAGAAAGATTTATCAGTTTACAAATAGACTAAGAGAATTCTACAACAATTCCTTTGAATATTTAGAAATTCAAAAAATCTGCAAACTTTTAGTCTGAACATCTACTTCATGTTTAAAATACGGGAAAGCATCATAGCCCCCTTTTTTAGTTTAATAACATTTGTGTTACAAAATAATAATAATTAAAAAAAAACTGATACAATTTCAGAAACATTTAGCAAATTTTCTTTTTTACATTTCTGGACTCTGATTACAGTCTGCTCAGATGTTCAGTAGAGGCCACCTCCCATGTTTAGAGTATTGACTGTACAAACACTCAATGCCAGCCTCACGCTCTCCTTTCCATCGCTGGCAGTGTGAGGAAGGAAGTGCTGCAGCTCAAGGATGAGTCTGCCTTCTGTGACTCACACGCTGCCACTGACCCGTGTAGCAACCTGATAAGCTCACATTATGTCTCAACTGGCCCTGTGGCACATTACCATGCCAGCATGCCAGCCCAATAGGAAGCTGCCACATGATGCTTAGTGACAGCCACAGACCTTTTTACCATGGCAAAGAATGAGCAGCCCATATATGGGCATAGATGGGAGTATAAAGGATAATGTGAAATCCTGATGAATATGCAAACACAGAGTCAATCTGGGTCAACATAGTAAATCTTAACGTTCTCACACGTCAGTGCTTTATAACGAATATTTCGACAAAGGGGGAGGAGGCTTTCAGTTCAAAAATATCGTTAACGTTACCAACAAACATAGTATGAAGGTGTTTAAAGCAGAGCACAGAAAAGACACCAAATTACAGTAATGGGATTCTTGTTTTATTAAAATCTCAATATCGATCATTTTGATTAAATTTTATATGAGAAAATAAAAAAAAATAAAAAAGGTCACTTTTTTCCTGTATCATTCATTTTACCTTTTTTTTTGGCACTTTAATAGAATTTATTGGTGTGTGTACTACAAAGGACTAACCTGAACTGCAAAGACTGAAATCAAAGTGTGTGTCTTATTTTTTTCAGTAAAACTTGTCTTACTATACTAAATATGAGCCACAGTCACAGACAACTCATGAAAAATGTCTTAATTTAAAAAAAAAAATTATAATAAAAAAAACTTTGACAATTTCTGCTTTTGCTGTTGTTGCAATAATTTGACCTAAACATGGATCAGAGCTTACCCAAAAACCATAACTTTAACCTTTCCTGCAAACAGATCAAACATACATTCCGATGATTATGTCTGTATGGCTGTGTGGCTGAGGTATGTTTCCGCACAACTCACTGTCACTGAGGAAGCATTAAGTTGTTTTTTAATCTTCTGGCTTGTGCAGGCTGTAGATCCTGAAACTTCCTCATATAGAAATGACTTTGCCTTCATAGGGTTTTCTGGTCACACCAGTGGGTTGTTTAACCTGAAAGACAAAAACAGAGCAAAAGGTGAAATGACCTTTGTGCAAACAAGTTCAATTTTACTATAGTCAGCCTGCTTCTGAACACCAGAGACAAGTGAGACAGTTTTAAGTTCAACAACCTCATGGGGGAAATTTGAAACAGTCCTGGGTGTTCATTCTAAAGGCCTGCAGATTTTCAAACCTGTTGTACAAATCCCTAAATCTGTCTGTGATCCAAATGGTCCGTTCTAAAAATAGCTGATTAATAATAACTGGTTCATGACAAGTTTGAGGGGTGGTCCTCAAACACCAAGCTCTGGACAGAACAGGCCTCCACAGAGCTGGCCAATCAGAAGGAAGGGGGTGTCTTAAAGAGACAGCAGCTAAAGCAAAGATAGAGGCTGGAATCAGGGTTTTCTAATACAACAGTGTGAGAAAAATCTGGATTTTTTTGAGCTGTACATCATGTAAAGCTACTACAGGGGTACCAGAGAAACAGCATCTACCCAATTAAAAGCAAATAAGTCCCTTGTTAAACTAAAACAAAGGTCAGTCCTTTCCATGGTTTTGAAATCTCTCCTCATGCATTAAGTCGAGCAGTTTGAATCTATTTTGCTGCCGGCTTTCCCTCCAAGTGTTAATTTAATAAATCAATTTACAAAGTCATTTGAAAACAGCAAAAGTTGGATCTCCTCCTCGCTAAGCTTGTCCATCACCACATATGACGGGATTTTTGTTGATGGTCTTCGTCATTTTCTGACAGCCCTGTCTGGACTGGCGGTGAGAATGGATTTTTGAAAATAAAAAATAATGTTGTAGAGCAACTTATGTTCAGGGGGCTGTAAATGAGTATGATAGTATAAAGAGTGCTGAGTGATAGTTTTGAAGGCTGATATTTTCCACACTGGAACCTGTGGAGCTTGACCAACCTGCTCTCTTTGCTTGATTCTTTTATAAACATATTCAGCGAAGGGCTTCCTGTGGATGAATCTGCCGTGACCTGGTGACACATTTAACTTTCCGTTCTCATAGACGACTTTTCCTCTACAGATGGTGATGACAGGGACACCATGGCACTCCATGCCCTCAAAGATGTTGAAGTCCACGGCCTGGTGATGAGTCTTGGCTGATATTTTCCTACAATAAAAGAAAAGTCCAGTTTTCAAACAGCTTCTGTAAATTACTTCTAAACACAGTTTTGTTATCACATGCAGCCCTTGTGATAAATGATATAATCAGTGCTTGCTTTTTGAAACTCAGCTGAAATGAAAACACAGACCTTCTGTTAGAGTTTCATGCATTCAAATGTGAAACTGATTGAATCAGGCCAAGATGTGCTCAAACACAGCTCTGGGTTACTGCAGCTCACTAACAGCCCACTTTGCAGGGACAAGCAATTTAATGTGATATATTATTTATACAATTTTCATGTGACGCTTTCTTCTTTTAGAGGCTGGAGTAAAGTTTTGAGATTTAAGAGGCTCTGATGTGGAGAAGAAAGAAGAAGAAATGCAGGACAGACATCAGTATCAAGCTTCACCTGAGCATTTATTATTCTCACTTTCCTCTACTCTCAAAAGGCACTTCCTGTTGACGGTAAATCCAGAAACCATGCAAACAAAGACATGTGTTTGTTATTCAAGTAGCCTAATTGTGACACATAAGGCATAGCTTCCCTGGCCTCTCCGGTTATGCAACTGTTTGTGGCCCTTGGTGCCGGATGTTTTGAAGCGACACTTGTACAGAGGGCGATTAATTACGCAGTTTCACAGATGAATTAACTGCTGCAGCAATCAAACATGAAGCGCTCTCATGCTTGAGTGGAGTTAAAAGATCAGCCGGCATATGCACATGGTGAAGGCAGACGACAATCAGTGAAACAAACAGGTGAAATCAGTGGGGACCAAAATACTGCACTGTAGTGAGATGTTGGAGGGTATCTGGGCTCACATAAGCTTTCCCTGTTTTAACAGTGAGTTACTGTACAGCAAACTACACCGGGGTGTAACGTGTGCCTCTACAAACCACATCAGCAGTTAATGAAAGCCCTGAGGGGCTCAGCCCAGATTCTCCAGCAAACAGAGCATTGCAGCTCTGGGTTATATAAGCCTTAGTGTACAACATGTATCTGTGCATGTGCTCCACAGGACAGCAGACTGTCCTACCCTCCATAGCTGAGACTCTGTTAGGACAATGAGCAAACTTATAGAAACAATCACATGATCGGGTTTTGAATCGTACTCAGAGCTGCTCACTTAAAATATCCTTAATACTGCGTCTTCTCTACCATGAAATTGGTTTATCTCCTACGTGTAATATTCGTCATCTTTAAGATCCTAACCATGACCCACCAGCATCAGCCCACTGCTGCTGTGAGCATTGAGCTTATGTAAGTGTTAAGATCCCTCCTAAAAAAAATAACCAAAGCTGGAAGAAATGTCGTCCCTCCAACAGTCTTTTATCTGGCTGACAAATGTGATTCATATGTAAATTGTGTTACACTTTAATTTGCAACTGGAGATACGTGATGACATTCCCCGACTTCTGGCTAGAGCACAGACGTAATCAGCTTACTTGGTTGGTATATGTGTGTGTGTGTGTGTGTGTGTGTGTGTGTGTGTGTGTGTGTATTTGTTGAGGTGGCAAAAGATTAAATAAAAGATGCATCATGTCTCCTTTCGGAAACATTTAAATCCTGTCTGACTGCTAAATTTTAAGTTGTGACCTCATTTGATTCAGATGAACTCTGAACACCCTGAAGAATGGCTGGAGTCTGGTCCTTACCTTGTCATTTTGGGGTCCCATATGACCACATCAGCATCCGAATTCTTGGCAATTCGGCCTTTCTGTGGGTAGCAGTTGAAGATTTTCGCTGCGTTGCTGCTGGTGACAGCTACAAATCGATTCTCGTCCATTTTGCCGCTGTGCTGATGGAAGAAAAAGCACAAAGCAGCTGGTTTCAGTGAGAGGAAACAGTTGATGACAAAACACAACAAGCAGGCTGAAGGTCAGGGCCTAACTGTGCAGTAAGCACGGTAAGGCCTTTTTTCTGTCTTTATGTCCTTTTTCCTTCCTGTGTGCTAGTTTCTTTTTTAGTTTTAGCCTTTCATGCTTCGATCCGACAGACAGAACTGAGGAGAGGACAGGAGAAGGTGAAAATAAGATAAATTATGTAGAGAAGGGAACTGAACTGAGGCTGCCCACCTCAAAGTCAAACCAGCACCTCAAGCCCTTTCAAGTTTAACTGATTCTGTGTCCTCATAATGTTTTCTTCTTCAAATAGTAAGTCTGATAGCAGAACCAAGGACATAAATAACTAAAAAAAGTTGCACATTAGCTTCCAACAGCAGCCCACACTCCTGCTATTTTAGTATTAAAGACAATCACACTAAGATCATTCACATCATGAGGACTTACCACTCCTTTCTCCCAGATAACAGACATCCTGTCCTCTACTCCATTCACTCCGTTAGGGATCTTGGTGAAATCGTCTTTGCCCAGAGCCTTCTGGCACACAGAGAAGGTGCAGTTGTCTGTCCCAGTCACACTGAGGTCATCACTGGCACATTAGAAGAATAAATACACATGTGAATTACTGAACTTAAGATGGAGAAAAGGGTCAAACAAAAAGGATATTTTCTTTTAAAGAATATCATTGATAAGATTCTGTTCCACTTACTTAGCCAGTAGATCCATGAGGTACCCTGGGGTGCTGGGGTCAGGCCTGAGTGGAGGACCCATGACAAAGGCAGCAGCATGGGCCCACTCTTTGTTCCAGTAGTGAGATCCATCTGTGCCCAAACCAGCTGCAATGGGCTCCCCGAACACCACATGCCCTGAAAAAAAAATACAAAACTGTTATCTTTTCTCTTGACTGTTTCAGATTATAATGTCCTGTGAAAGAAGTGTGTTAAATATGGTCATAAACTTCAGTGCATTGTATATACAGAGCCATTTTACTCATCTTTGCAGTTTTTGAACACCAGGTGGCAGCAAGCCCTAACCTACCATCTCTGCGTGCATCCGAAACCACCTTTGCAGCAGATTTGCTCATGACATGGACCACATACAGCGGGCAGTTGACAGCGTTGGCAATGGTTATGGCTCGCAGGGTGGCCTCTGCTTCTACTTCCTCTGGACGACACAGCTCGTGGCCCTCAGGCCCTGTGATGCCCAGAGACAGCATCTTCTTTGCTCCCTGTGAAGTTAAAACACAGAGGAAATAATGTGGTAGAAATATCAGCAACACTAACAACAACAGGGTCTGAAAAAAGGAGCTGACTGCAACATATACAGCTGTTATAAGACTATTATTTCACAGAAGGCCTGAGTCTTCCTCAAACCATGTCAAAGAAGTCTTTAGAAATGGTGCACGTAGTAATTTTTTTTAATCTTTTTTTTTTTTTTACAGAATTTTATTATGATCTAGTTTAACATTTTAGTCACTTAAATGATTTTTTCAAGGAGAAACCTTTTATTTTTAAAGACTGTAAATGGTGGCCGAACCCTGTTCATACACTGTACAGTCACCAAGGTGGGTTCACCAATTCACCCGATGAGCATGTTTTTGGACTGTGGGAGGAAGTCAGAGTACTCGAAGAGAACCCACGCATTTACGGGGAGAACATGCAAACTGAACACAGAAAGGCCCACTGGGCAAACCAGGATTCAAACTGGTGACCTTCTTGCTGTGAGGCAGCAGTTCTAACTGTTGCACCACCAAGCAGCCCTAGCATAAGGATATGGAACCAAAAACGACAGTCAACTGTTTCGAAACATAGAGAATATCAAATCATTAGAAATCAACTGCAGCATTTATTTATTTTTTTACAGCTGAGGTCTCTGGGTAGAGCATTATTTCAGTGCTCAACCTGTAAAACCTCCTGTACATGTTGGTGTTTGCTGCTCCCCAGTGGTAAACTTGTGAACTGAAACTTTATACCAGGCATGTCCAAAGTCACACAATCGAGGCCTGAGGTTCATCTTTCTGCGGCCCCCAGCTTTCAGCTTACAGAGTATTAATTATGGCCCTGAAGTGAATCGTGTTCCAAATTATGTGCACGGTTACATTTTCTGTCAAGCACACAAACAAAACCAAAGTATAACAAATAACATCTCACAAAACTACATTTGAACTGTCCATAGGGTTGTTAAAAGCTAAACTCAAGAACCCTTACAGCTGACGTGTTTAAACGAACGTATTTATTTTGATGTGAAAATGTGCTTAATGAACATCCAGAGATCAAAAACCACATTTGATGACACAAGACTAGATTAAAATGTTGCATAAAAACTGCTAAGAATGCAGGATAAAAAGTATTGCAGGTCAAAAAAGTCTTAAAAACATTTTGAAAAACAATCCTGAAAAAATCCAGGTCCTAATCCTGCCATTAAAAAAAATCTTCCTTATTACCCCCTAATGGAGAAGCAGAGTTCACTTATGTTTACGTAGCACGTAACACTGCAGAACACTGACCACTGACCATCTGTTATCAGGAAAAGGTTGAAGGTCAGGTGAGGTCTATGATAATGGCACAAGTATGTTTGACCACACTTAGTGACTTATTTTTACAAAAAAATCAAATATGGCTCTCTTTGAAAAAAAGGTGGACATCCTTATCGTAGCTCTCAATTTAGAGTCACTAATTAACCTGATGGGCATGTCTTTGGACTGTGGGAGGAAGCTGGAGTACCCGGAGAGAACCCACGCATGCACAGGGAGAACATGCAAAATGAACACAGAAAGGCCCACTGGGCAAACTGGGATTCAAACTGGTTACCTTGCTGTGAGGCAGCAGCGCTAACTGTTGCACCACCGTGAGCCAGATTTTATATAAATTACCTAAATTAAAATTAATGTTTGTACAGCAGAGGATCAGAGGACAATAAAGCTGCAGTTTAATGTGTTTGTGATTGTGATGACTATCAGTGGGCTAAAACAACACGGTGGCTGATATTATCCAGCTCCCTGCATTAAAGTGAAGTATGTAGATCATCCTGTGAAGTTATAGCTGAGGACAAACAGCAGCAGCAGCTAGCTGCACAGGCTACCTGTTAGCTTGCCCATTTTAAAACTACTTAAAAGGAGCAGACTACTTTTAATTTGTGCAATGGATCCAGAACGCTGATTCTGTGCAGTTGATGCTCTACAAGATCAGATATTTGAAAGACCTGTGCTGAAGTTTCATTTCATAAAATGCTCCATGTTTTCTGTGAATAGTTCAGGAGGATGTAGATGTTTATGATCCCCTCAAAATAGCAAAGAGGTTAACCATGCACAAAAATTTGACTTTATTTTCATGAGGTTATTACTTAATTCCCTTAAATGTATGGCTATCTAAATCTGATTTTTGTTTGTTTGTTTTGTTTGTCTGTTTTTCCATAAGGTGGTGCAATTTATCTGTCCTCAGCAAGTTAAGAGTTAAAAGTTTCAGCAGCAGACATCAGACAGGGCAAACATTGCTGTTGGTGTTTCATCAATTGCTTCTTAAATATTAACCCGTTGCAACCACAGGCAGCCTCGATGAACCTTGCACCGGCTGGAATATGCAGGAATAGAAACCATCAGAATGCACTTTGCATTAGAGTTGTACTTATTCTTCATTAAATAAAATGAAAATAGATAGATAGATAGATAGATAGATAGATAGATAGATAGATAGATAGATAGATAGATAGATAGATAGATAGATAGATAGATAGATAGATAGATAGATAGATAGATAGATGATGATAAAGAAAGAAAGAAAGAAAGAAAGAAAGAAAGAAAGAAAGAAAGAAAGAAAGAAAGAAAGAAAGAAAGAAGAAAGAAAGAAAGAAAGAAAGAAAGAAAGAAAGAAAGAAAGAAAGAAAGAAAGAAAGAAAGAAAACCTTGAGTTCTAGTGTAGACTTATTCTTGAATGTCACTGAACAGGATTGTGCACAACTGATTATTATTAACTGATAATAGTTCATGTCTAAACATTTGCATTTAAACATCACCTACATACTTGACCTGCAATAATAAAGATAATAAAGGTCACCCTGATAAGAAGCACTGCAGCATACATCTTTGTCCTACCTGAAGGAGGTGAGATGATTTTATAATCTTACTTGTGCATTGTTTTCTCCAGACACATAAAAGTCATGAGCACGAGCTTCAAAGTCTTCACTGTAACAAGCAGGTTTTCACATTTGCACTCACTCACCTCTGCGATCAGGTGTCCATTCTCAGCATGCACCTGGGCTATCGCTCCTGTGTCTTTACACATGGAGAAAGCAGCATACAGCTCATCATCATGGAGCATGAACACATCTTTGTATGCCATAAACATCTTAAAGGAGTTGATTCCCTTCTCTTCCGTCAGTGTCTGCATCTCCTGTTTGACCTGAAAGAAGAGTCAGTTTCCAAATATGTAGGAATGATCCTGGATTACAGTTTGGTTCTCACTTGAATGATAAAATAGAAACAAGTGGCTTAAAGACTAAACTACAAATTAAAATCTATTTTTTTCTGTAATTTCTATTTATAATTTCTTGAAAACTGTCAATCATATGTATTTTTTATTCACTGAATTAATATTCTTATGTGTTTATTATGATGTACTTTCTAACCTTCTCACTCCACCATGTGACGGCGACATGCAGCGAGTAATCACAGCACACTTTGGGGTCAGCTGTTTGACGCCAGCAGTCATAAGCCTCGAGGAGAGATTTGCCTTTATGAGGGATGACAAAATCCAGAATCATCGTGGTCCCTCCTGCGAGAGCAGCCTGTTGAGACACAAACATTAAAAAGCAGAATCAAGGCCAGGTTTATGCCCGCATGTGCAAATTCATCTTTTCATTTTCATTATAAGTTTGTCTAACATTTATAAACTTCTGTCAGTCATAAAATATGACTTTAGTTTTTCAAAATTTGCAGGAGGTGTGATGATTGAAGGACAACATAATGCTAAAGGTCATTTGCTGTATTACAGAGTGGAGCTTGAAAAACTGATTAAACTTTAGGCAGCAGAGAAGTTTCAACTAAAATATCTTTTTTATGAAGCTGATATTCAGACAGTTGAACTTAGAGCAGCAACCTGCGGTGCACTTATCAGCACAGTGCTGGACTGGTTACTCATTATCATTGTCAATCATATGGTACGTAACCTGCTACACGGATCAATATCACTGACTTTGCATATGATGTTATATAACATAGAGGCCTATAATCACAAACACATCAGGGGATAAAAAAAAAGTTGTGGGAGAGAAAATCTGTAGAAACATGTACACATCAGCTCTGTATGACATGATTTCAGCACTGATATCTGGTGCATCTTCATCAGATGTCAGGTGGTTCTTGTAGTCCATGGAGAAACTGCATAAACTGCATAAACAGTGTGACAAGAGTCACAGCTGTTTCTGATATTAGCATGTTAAGCTAAATTGATATGAACATAGACCAGTTTTGTCCCTCACAGGCACTTAGATTTTTTCCCTCAGCACTGAGTCAGAAACTAAAAACCCTGAAACTGATCAGATCTTTCAACTGTTTGATCCTTTCAAAGGTTTGTGGCACCAGGGAATGGTTTTGAGTTTCATTATTTCATATTCATATGTTTTCAAATCTGTTTTGATATATTTTAACATTATTTAATTTTTGCTTGAACCAAAATGTTTTGTTTTAATGTGTTCTTGCTGACCTTTTTAATTATTATTTGTGTGTCTATGTGAAGCACTTAGGATTGCCTTGTTGTTGAAATGTGCTTTATTGATAAACTTGCCTTGCCTGAGGAAGGTTTATGAGGTCCTCAAAGATCCTTAAGCTTTTTGTGAAACAACCTCATGAAAACCAAACCCTTCTCAATTATTTGCAATTAATTTGTTTGCTATTAATTGTTGCATAACAAATAACAATACCCTGACAAACCTGGTTTGTGACATGCTACAACCAATTGGTAGGTCACAAAAATTAGCCGTGGACACCTTTTTGGCTCATACTTTTTGTAAAGTTTCTATTAGAGCAGAGTTATGACAGTTATTTGTGAGTGTCTGTCACTTTATGTCCCTCCAACACCTCGACTGTAAAATGTGATAATCACATAACAGCAGACACAAGCTGCACCTGAGGAAAATTTACTGACATTAAGCAATCTGTTGGAGGAAAAATTATTTCAAAACTTTTTTCAAGTATTGGGAGTACATATTGTTCTTAAAGGTTACCAAGGTTTTTGGAAAAAAAAGAAGTCCTGAATTGTTAGAATACACCAAAGTTGACAACCTTCAAAATAAAACTCAAAAATAATAAGAATTAAAAAAATGAAGATAACCTGAGAAAATATGTAAAACCATTCTTTAAAAATGTCTCCCATACTATTGATTCCTTTTCGAGATTTAGAAGTTAGAAGTTATGTGTTGTGTTCTTAATAACATCAAAACTTAAAATAAAAAAATAATCCTTATTTGGAAAGTCTGCATGATGAGCTTTTACTTTTAGACCTACACATAGACTACTATTGTGCCTACTGTTAAATAATAATAATAATAATAATAATAATAATAATAATAATAATAATAATAATTATTATTATTATTATTATTATTATTATTATTATTATAATAATAATAATTAAAATTTGGTGATTGACTTTCTGGGGAAAAAAAATGTTTTTAACATAGTAGAAGAAAACAATTAAGGTAACCAGTTCATGGGAAGATGTATGTGATGTTGCTTCTTTCAAATTATGATGATATAGACTATTTACATTAAATATAATTAATAAATTTGAAATTTATATAAGGCTGTCTACATAAACAGCGACAAGGTGCCTTAATGTGAAGACAAACATGTTTGGTCCAACTTCCGTTATCTTTTATTGTTTTAACTTAACTTGACGGACTTCATTGGGACCGCCTTTATCCTACAACTGCTGAGTAACAAACTCAAACCTTTGTGCCGATGTAAAAGTCGTCCACAGCCTTGGTGCCCATGAATGCCAGCTCCATGTGAGTGTGTGTGTCAATGCCTCCCGGTATCACCAGTTTGTCGGTGGCATCAATGACTCTCACTCCTCCGGGGATCTGCAGATTTTTTCCCACCGCGACAATGATCCCATTCTCAATGAAGACGTCGCTGAACTCAGAGCAGTCCGCGTTCACAACTTTTCCTCCTTTAATCAAGATTCCGCTGGGTTCTGCCATCTCTGCTGTTTGCTGTTTCAGGAGAAGAAACCAAACCGAGAATTAGAGACGCTCAGTGAGTGTGCGCTCCTGCAGATAAGTCAGTACCAAAGTTCATCAGACAGGCTGTCCAGAGTTTGTTTGTACTCCTGTGGACTTAGTTTTTAAACCAGAAAGAAGGGGGCAGGGCACGATAAGCTCCGCGTCTTCCTGTCCCTCCTCGATTGTTGTTTTATTGTTTTGCCTGTTTTAGTCAGATAGATAGATTGATTGATAGATATGCTCCGCCCTGCGCAGTGATTTAGCAAGAAGTGTTCTGCTCTCTTTGTGGTGGTCCCCACTCCTCAGCGGCTGAATTAGGATGTCAGAACACTTTTCTCCAGTTTGGCCTATGAAGCTGGAGGCCGTGTGTTTTTATCTGACTTTTCTCACTTTTCCATCTAACATATGTAATGCGCTTTAATTCATTTCTTAAAAAGTGTCTAATTTGAATATTAACACGGTCCACATCTGTCAAGATTTAATATGTCCACATGTGAGTCTCAAATGTAGCCGCTAGGTGGCAGCAAGAGAGCTTGTTGTCCTACATTAACCCCTGTATTTCTTTTCCCATGTCCCCTTTCAGTGCCGACCAGGTGCAGTGCAAAGATCACACCAAGTCTAACCAGAGGCCCTTAATAAAGTTAAAAACAGTTCATGCTAAGCTGTTTGCTAACCGTGCAAAGACTCCAGTGCTGTAAGAAAACCTTTTTCTTTGACAATATCCTTTACGCAGCAAAAATGAGATCCAATTCTGCTTGTCCTAGATATCTCTACAAAACAGTTACAAACTGATTTCTAAGGTGCACCTACCCCAGGAAAAATGGTTGCAAAACTGTTAAACACTTACTGTCTGTGATAATCATTTTTGATATCATTATATGATCTTCAAAAACATTTTCTGTAATAGAACTCAAACTTCAAGCTGCGGTTTAAACAGCATTACTCCAATTTAATCACATGAATCTAGAAAAAAATACTATAACAACTGAACTCTACACCTTAGTATTTTAGATGTCAAATATTTAGGTTCATTCACATTTTATTTAAAAATGTAGTGTTGAAGGTGAGTGTTTTAGTGGAAAACTGAAGTGAGTTTGTTCATGAATTTAAGTAGTATATTCACACATTGTGTCCCAAAAGAATGATTTGTGTAAATAGGTCCCGAGGATTCAATGTATTTTTGTTTGCATTTTCACAAATACATTTTAAACATATTGGTGTTTATATGTCCTGTTTCTCAGTTCTCCCTCTGACTTACAGCTTTGTCAGAGTTTTTGCCATTGCTGCCCCAACTCTGGAACTCTGCCCTCCTACTCTGACTCACTTCCCTCTTTTGAAAATCAAATCAAAAACTACCTTTTCAAAAATCCTACAACATATGACTTCAGTTCCCTCTGTTAGCTCTCTTGCACATTATATCAAGCATCTTTGAGTATTTAGAAAATCAGTATATAGTAAGTCCTTCAATTATCACTTGCTGTTAGTTTTTGTCAGAGAAAGAAAAGTCATACTTTTAAACAGCACATTTCAGCAAAGGTGATTTTTTTTCCTGTTGCTGAGCACTGAACAAGGATTAATTAACCAAGACTCTAATGAAAATATTTTAACCTATATAACTGGCTTCGATCTGAACAAACCATTTTAAGCAGCACCTGTTTAAGAGTGTGGTTTGGAAAAAAAGATTCATCTTATTACTTGGCTGACCTATAAATAGCTATGTTAAAAATGGTCACTTTGGATTGATGAAGGCTGCCAATAATGGTTACCTTGGTGAAAGTTAATTCATGACACATTAAAAAGATACTGATCATGCAGTATGAAGCTGAAGTATCAAAAAATTTACTGAAGCAGGATGTACTGCTGGATTTAAGCTTTCTGTGTTAATGTTAAAACTGGCTCATCTGACTCTACTTGGCATGTACAGTGTCCAGTTTAACACAAGTTTAAGTAGACTGAGTAGATTTTTTTTTTTTACTCCTGTAAAAGAAATAGATAGCATTGTCTGAAGCTGGGAGTAATTGTACAATCACAGTTTGTTTTCAGTCACTGTGTTTTGCATTGTAATAAAGTCAAAGTCATCACTGATCTGCCCATAAATAAACCAGTGATCTGTCCTCACCTCATCACTTGACCTCATTCTCATATGCTTCAGACAGAGGCCACAGAGAAAATAAACCAGGAGTGTAACATTGATTTTCCAATCCCACTATTTCTCTGCAGTTTACAGATTTTGGACCTTTGTTTTCATCACTCTGTTCAAAGCAGACACTTTAACATAGCAGCAGGAAAACACAGGTAAAACTAACACACTGTGATCTATTGAAAAGGCCTTCATCCTGCTTTGGTACAGCTCCCTCCTCCTCCTCCTCCTCGCTCAGATTTTCTGCTTGATTTAAAATCTTCAAAACCTAATCTGAACACCTAAACCAGGTCCAGGTCCCAGAATCCAAACACGAGTTTCTGTGTGAAAGCAGGGAAGCTGACTGGTCCAAAATGTAATTGTGTGCTCAGGAATTGTTTATATTTACTATTTAAAAAGACTCCAAATACGGCAGGCTTCTGATAATGCTGTGATATCCCCGGAGCATGAAACTGCCTCTCTTTCATGAAGAGTTGTTAGCCACTGGGAGAGATTAGCATTTTACTGCAGTGGATTGGTTGTCTGCACTGCATCAGTCCAGACAACTTTTCTCATCCATTAGTGTATTAGGAAAACAAGACACATTGGAGAGACAAAGATGCATGCGCTGGTGAGATAAGCGCGAGCACAGGGCTTAGGAACACCTAACCTTCACAGTTGCAATAAACAATAACATGTGACTTAAGAGGATTTACATAAGATGAGAGGAGTAATCAGAGGGAGTGAAAAACCAATGAGGCAGCAATGGCATCTCCTCAAAAGTCTCTGTGTTGCTGAATGAGGAAAGTTGCCATTCTGCTGGATTTAGAAGAAGCTGTTGTTATCATTTTATTTCCTCTACAGCACTACAAACCAACACAGATGTCACTTCTTTTTTGACTGCACTCACGTCGGGTGAGCACGGCTCCGAGTGTTGACATGGTGAAACGCTGGCATTAGAAGGGCATAGCATAGCATGCACAAACAAGTGACATAAGATCACGCTCAGACAGATTATCAGTGCTCACTGCTCAGGCAGAAAGGAGCTTGTTTGCTGTGTTAGGGCTAAACTTCAAACATTACTCCGCAGCTACAGTAAATAGGTTAGAGATATGGACGGGAGAAAGTCAGCTAAAAAAAATCAGTCATTTTGTCATTCCTGGCACTGTTGTGATAGTTTTGAGGAACTAAGAGGAATCAGTCATATCTCCATTCTTTTTAAATCTTTTATCTAATTAGATTTTATTTGAATCCAACCTCATCCCACTTGTGTTTTTTTTTTTCCAGTGAAGAAGATACTCTCTTTTCATTCTGTGTACTCTTTTGTGTAACTGAATTAAAGAAAAGTGTATATATGACATAATTATCTGTACAGGCGGGCCAAGGACACACTGCAAAAAGAAATCAAAGTGGAGCTACTTATGAAAATGGGTCAGAGGCAATACTGTGGGCTTTAGCTGCTGCACATATATCCAAATTTACGTTGAATTGAATTTAATTTACTTCCCTCTCCATAGGAAGATTTCTTGAGCCAGCAAAATGGGAGTAACCCATCACCAGAGGTGTTGATCTTTTTCTACTCAAGGAGTCCAGCAAAGTGTCATTTAAACGAGCAACAAAATGAAGTTAGAGAGCACAAGTGGCCCTGCACACACCCTCCTGGTCTGCAGCATCGGTTGTGGAAGTAAAGAGGTAAGGAAACAGCACCTGTGTCTCCGTGTCTGTCATGTGTTTCTTGGAGCTAAACTACATGACAGGACACGACACACTGATGGCTTAATCCCGACTCTGAGTGAATGTGCTGCTGCACTTTCTGGACTTTTACAAGTCAATGCCAGATACTTTTATTTTTTAAAGATTACATCAGATTTATCACAGTGCAGGAGAATCCTTTTATTAAAATGATGTACCTTTGTGCACACAGTGCATTTAATACTTCTGGAGCACAGTCATAAAGCGAAGAGCTGGTTGGTGCGTTCCTCATTTCTGAATTTGCATACACTCATGCAACACAAAGAATAGTTATAGATTGCATTACCAGTATGAGAAGCCCAGATGGCAGTGTTTCCCTCAGGTTCCCAGAAATGTGACGCTTATTTTAACTGCTAAAATATATATATTTTTATTGTACAAAAATGAAACAACATCATGCATTTGATACGTTTGAGTAGAAAATTAAAGCAAATTAATAATGATTTTATGGTTAATTATGGTTGAGTAGGAAGAAACACTAATTACACTGGAAGTATGTGGTCAGGATATTTGTCAGAGCACATCTCAATTAAAAAATAAATTTAAGGTATTTACATATTAAATATTGCATATACTACTGAAGAGGACTCGTACATGTATGATCACAGTAAATTAAATTCTGACAAAGCAGATACATTACAGTATCACTTTGAGGTTAAATGGATGATGTATTCAACATTAATTTTCAGTCTTTAAGTGAAAAATAAATACACATGAAATAAGAGTCTCAACAAGACACATGATGTAAGATTCCTTGACTCTTGGCCTATGAAGACACTGGGAAGTCTGCACTGCACTTCAAAACGTTTGTCAGTCACATTGTTGCAGCTCAAGCATCACAAGGCAGCTGTTAAGCAGACTCTAAAAATGTTAAGCTTTCAACAATGGGAGGCAGAAAATGTGAAGGGAAACAATTAAATTACGCCTTGCATGAAGTTTGCTTTTCATTTTGTGAGGCAAATTTAGTGCCATGGTTAATCATTATGCTGTTGAACACGATTTGCAAAAATATTCAAGAGCTTTATGTGCCTCAGTGCCCCTTCTGTATTGAAAAATAATGGGCCTCTATCCAATTAAAAACTGCATTAAATCTCTAAAGTATTACATGCACTTTACTGGTATCTCTCTGATTAGGCTTTTCTGCATGTGCAGATGCTGACAGCACACTGAGAAAGGCAGCTGTGACTGACTGCTCCTTTTAAATCTAGTTTGGGTTCAGATACAGGAGGTAGTTGCATGAATTTATGCAATAATGGAAATGTGGGAAAATGAGATATTACGGAGATTGTTTTGAAATCTGGGTGAAATCTCTGATTAAAGAAAATGTTCATAAATATTTTTTTTTCAAAATGTTTTTTAGGAACAAAATATTTCTTTGCTTTTTAAAATACTGGTTTGTTTCTCCATGTTTCACTAATTAAAATGCATTTGTGAAATACGTGGTGTAATAAGAGCTTTAATGAGAAAGTTAAAAAATTTAACTGGGATAAAGACTTTCAAAAAATCCGATCTGTGCTGCGATGTAAACTACGAGAAGAACCTTTTGTGTTCGCAACAGCCTTTATGTTTGGATTCAAGCACTGATAGGCAGCGACTCATTGTTCTGCAACAGAGGCAGCAGTCCAACGTGTGAATGGATGATTTATGTGACCATCTGCTTTGTTTTGATCATAATTTGATTATCTCTTTTTGTGTGATGACTTTCCATGTCAAGACCCATTTCACTACACAAATGCATGCACGCATACGCAAATACACGTGCACGCGCTCACACGCACGCACAATCACCGATTACGCGCGTGCGCGCGCGCGCGCGCACACACACACACACACACACACACACACACATACACACACACACACACACACACACACTTAAACGTCTCTCACATGTTCACCCACGCATTTGCGCAAACCCAACTTCGGAGTAATTGAAAGGTCTTAAACCCAGCACAGTCCAAACTCACATCTTTATTCTTTTAAAACTTACCAAATTATGATTACAAGTAACAAGCAGGATAGTTGCACGACCGACTCACTCCCACTATCTATTTGTGTTAATTAAAAGATTTGCAACTACATGTGTCTGCAGATAATCAAAATGTCTTCTGCAGCAGCACTCCCAGATGCATCGGCACTCCAGAGCTCATTTGCTTGCTGCGATCTCATGTTTGTTTAGAATTAATCAATCTATCCACAATTGAGTTAATTAATTAGTATTTTAATGCTACTCTTTATAATTGCAGTCAGATGAGTCTGCAGACAAAGCAATCACATTAATGCAAATACAACAGATAATTGTTATCCAAACTTCCTCAGCAGCAGAGGAGAGCCCGCTGTGTAGCAGCGCGGCCCGGCGTGTCGTGAGGAAGCACTAGATGGCACCATTGAGCAGAGTTTCTCTTTGCTGTCCTCTTGTCACTTTCTGGATATTGTTCAATTAACTGTCCTATGCTGTCCTCATCGGGGTAGTGTACATATGCATTAAGGGATAGATGGCACGAAGGTTCCCGTGATACCCTCGCGTGTAGATGCGCGTCTATGAAGTGTTGCGCCGATGAAATAAAAGGTCATTTTTGCGACAAGTGCAACATACAGAGTATCCTGTAAAAAAGTGATATTTGCATGTATCTATTGTAAATCAGAGGGGGACATTTTCTGCGTGTCTTTGCTCCTCTGATAATATGTAATTTGGTTTTTTCACAAGAGGTATCAGCGGCTTGACCTTAGGTTTCTTTCACGAAATGTCAGGGTCTGTGTTCTTTTCAGGAACATTTCCACAAAGGCTGTCCAGTGTTTAAAGCCTCTCTTACCAAGTCTCTTTTAAATTCCTGCAGCGATTACTCCACACACTCAAACAGGGCTTGTACACAAAAGAGAACATCAATTTGCTATATAATGCATGCTCTCAGAGTTATATTTAGGATTTTTTTTTTTTTTTAAAAAAGGAAAAAAAATCTTCACACACATTTTCTTGGGATGAAATTTGGTAACAGAGTTTTACTGCATTGTTACTCTGTCAAACTTTCTATCATTCAAATTTATTCACAGCATCTTCATCCTCATTATCACCAGCATCATTAAGCGCAGCTCTTTTTGGACTCCATGGCTTTGAGAACATTTTTGTTTACCCAGTTCCTGGTGTTTCTCAGGAATATGCTTGTATCATTCGGCAGCCTCTCAGCGAGAGCCATTATTCCCTCATCTCTTTAGTTTATCTCCTCTGATGATCTGCTCAGATAGATATGACAGCTGAATAAATATGCAAACGTAGTGCGCAGCCCCACACTTCAGCACTGAATTTCTATTATGCTCTCAGATTTAGAGACGAACAGTATACTGTGATAACAATGGGACTCTTTGGGGATTTGGATGAATGAGGGGTTTTCTTCTCTGTCATCTTCTGATAAACTATTGATATCAGTTGGAAAAATCAAGACACTTTTCACTCGCTCGTTTCGTCTAATTAAAATCTCTTTTCACAAATCTTCTGTTCAGAAGAGATCCTTGAATATCACGAGATAAAACGGGATTCATAAAATCACACTGTGATTAATTAACTCAGTCAGCAGTGGCATGTCTTTAAGTTTTTAGTCTTCTACCCGACCTTCAAGATCTGTTTCATTTCAAGGAAAGATGAAGCAACAGTATCAGAAATATTCTCACTGTTGTGACCTAATTACCTGAAATTTTTGGAGGAAGTGACAGAGTGGTGGAGATTTATTTGTTAAAATTTATTTATCCATATAAAAGATAAAAAAGAAGGTAGACAAAAGTGTCTTCATCCTTTAAACGTAAACCTAAAGCTGCTTCATTTAACAGCTATAAATTGTACGTGCAGTTTCTTTTCTTTTTTTTTTTGTCCCATATCAGCCAATCAGAGCAGAGGATTTTCATATTATATGAAGAACAAAGATGGACAATCCTGATGACAAATAACAAATCTTCAGAATCACAGCTCTGATTGGTGGCTGACGGGCTTGTGGGCATATACTGGCTTTTTTTTTTTTTTTTTTTTTTTTCATGACATACTGGTGACTATCTCAGCTTTAATACTTTGGGCTTCTGCCGGGCCCCCAGCTCCCAGTATGCTTTGAAACATGTAAGTCTCTTTTCAATCAGTTTTTTAGCATGGCATCGATATTGGCTACATTTGCGGCAGAGGAGGCGCTTTGGCAGTTCTGTTTGAAAAGAAATGCCATGGGAGGAGTCGGCTTGACCCAGCTTTAATGCAAAACTGAAAAGGAGAGGAAACAAAAAAAAAACCGCCACTATATTTAACCAAATCTGCAGCTTACTCGGAAACACATGATAATGATATCCTCTTAACACTCCTTGCTGCAGAATTACAGCCCTCACGGCAGCAGGGGCCAAGATTCAAGACTAGAGAGAGGACGCAGCTATTACAGCACAATCGTTTGGTTCTGACTGTTTCTGGCCCCTTTCACCTTATTCAGTCAAAAGGGCGACACAACAAAATGAGCAATTAATGAAGCAATTCAGTGACTTTTCTTTTAAAGGCGGATACGGCACCCACAGATCTCTGATAGGCACATGTAAATGTGGTTCTATTTTTGTTGGGTTGCTTTTTAAGGGATTTGTTTCTGCATTACATTAATGAGATGTTACTGAAGTGCAGCATCACAGGCTGTAGTTTAACTTGATAGCTGGTGGTTCACAGAGCACTATAGCACTGCACTGTGAAGAGAAACAGTAACTTTCCCTGGTTGTAACTGTGTGACATACAGCAGCTCCTTCCATGGAATATTCTCTAAAAATAGAAACATCTTCCCTGACAGGTTTCTTGTTGTTTTGGCAAAATCTTAATTAGCGATTAGTTGGAATAATTCTCAAATTGCTTTTTTTCTCAGTGGAGGATGGTCTGTTATTTTAATTAAGCAGAGGTCAGAATTATTAACTCAGCAGGAGTATGTTGAGTGAAGCTGTGGAAATCAGCAACAACTCTCCAGATCGTGCAGTAACACCAAGCACTTCCTCTTCTCCTCCTCTTCACAAACCCTTAAAAAAAAAAAAAAACAGGGAAAGGAGCACGGGGGACTTTTGTTTTATGTTGCTCTTGATTCCTTTTTGATAACTTATAGTCGATGCAGTCTCCCCCTTACCCACTTTATTCTGCTCTTTGGGAAACAGTTGGGTGATGTTACTGTTCAAACCAGACCCCTGATGAGGGCATCTGCTGGGTTTGAGAGCTGGGATGTGGAACAGGAAGAAAAGTTTAAGTATTGGGGGGGAAAGGGAAATAGAGGTTGTGTAAAAGATTTTTTTTTTTTTTTTTTTTTTTTTTTAAAGAGCTCAGCAGGAAAAGATGGGATAATTAAAGGAGAGAAATCGGCAGTGCTCTCAGAGAAGATAGCTGATCAGACTATAAATCAAAGTGTCTGTTATATCTTAGTTCAAATCTTTTGACAGTATGTAGCTTGTTTTCCCTTACAACATGGCAGCTGGCTCCACATCAAGTGGTAAGATGTACACTGTATAAAGATTCCAATTTCTGCCTCCCCGCAGATGAAGAAATCAAAAAAACAAAAATGTCTTATACATTCTTACACACGTAGTCTTCTGTAAAAGTTTAAACAGCTTTTTTCCCTCTCTGCTATACTCTTAGGCTTATGAAGATGATGCCTGGTAGTTAGCGTATTATGTTATATTACAATTTAAAATCCACAACACAGTGACTCAGTTAATATGTAAATACAGACAGAGGAATGCAAATTTCAGCAGCACAGAACAGAGTTCATTCTTGGGTTTATTTGTTAGAAATCTCTGCAGGGAAAGATTGCAAAGTGTTGTACATTCTGTCTGTGGCCAAAAGGCAATTACTGCCAGAAAGCTTTTGACTCCTTCTGATTATGTGATGCCTTTCAAAAAATTACACAGATTTCACATCACATGCTGAGCATACCTCGGCTTCAGTTGGGAGCCTCAGAAGAAAATCCTGACATTCATGCACACCACCCCCAAGCCCCATATCTACTGTGGGCTTTATTTTGTCTGTGGGGATGATGACAGACAAATAGAAGGGGGTGCTGCTCGCTCTCCCTGGTCAACGCTGTAAAAAATACCCATATTAACAAGTCGTTTAACAACAAGTCGCTTTTTTATGTCTCGTTTTTCAAAAAAAAAAAAAATTTCTTCAGAACAAAAGATTCTTTCAGAAGGAAGCAGTCACCAGAAGAAATCATGTTTTCTTCACAGTAATGATGCAGACACTTTGTGACCTTCTGTGTCAAATGTCGTGATGATAATGCTTAAAATGTGTTAAGAAAAAACACAGATCCACAGTTAGTGAGCCTGATTTTTCACATTGACAAAGATTTTGTGAGTTTAGTAAACACTAATTTGGATAATTCATGAAAATAGTATTTACCTTAAAGTCTCCTTCCACAGAAAGGACAAGTCCTTCATTTTCAGGTGACACCATCACACCTAACTTTGGGGAAAACAATAAGTAAGGTAGTCAGTGTGAGAGGTAAACCTGGTCATTTTTTATTGTGATATGAATTACACAAACATACTTGGTCATCTAACCTCACAAAAGAAAGCCATCTGTTTAACTAATTAACCTTAAAAAATGTAGTTGCTGGAAAACTGACATAAGTCATAATAACAAAAACATGTCAGTTTAGTCTTGCAAGAAAGAGAAGCCATTACAACAACACTTTATGCTAAAACTGTAAAATGCTTATGTTATAATAAACACAAATGTTATTGTCATCGGGATTAACCTGATACAGAAAAAGTAACATCAGCATCATCATAAACATATTTTAAAAATACTGTTTTTAATACTAGAGTTTCATGAATTCAACAATCTGTTGAAGTCAAAAAGACACTGACTGAAGTCCCTGTCACAATGGTTTCATGTTCAACTCCCAGTGAAGGCATGTTTCATTGAATATCTTTACCCTGCTCTCTCTCCACATCATTGTCTATCTTAAACTGTCTGATCAAATTAAAGCTTTAATCACCCAGCATTATCTCAAATCTTAAAACAGCTGATATATTTGGTACTGTGGCTGAGTTCAAGACAGAGATAAGCCTTGAAATTCCACAGTCACAGCCAGTATTGGTAAGTTTCTTGGTAAATTGAAATAATAAAGCTATGCTGTTCTTTAAATTAGTGCTTTATGTCAAATGTTCCAAGCATTTAAACTTAACTCTGGTTAAAGTGACGTTTTCTACAGAATGATTTTCCCAGTGTGGTCTCAGCAGCGCTCAGGGTGCACCAGCACCAGTCAAGGGCCTCAGCTCTGACTGACACTCTGTGAATGATAGTGAAATCTAGCAGGTGCATTTGGCTTGCATACCTCTGATCAGTACACCGCTGTGCTTGTCTTCTTAGCTTTCTCTGTAATAAGCTCCTTCAAAGATCAGTATGTACACCCTCCAACCCCCCTTCCTCCTGATAAGATCTGGAATATGTAGTTCTCTCCTTCCCTTTATTCCCAACTCTTTTCGTTTTCTCAAGAAAATGTCAGTTTAATCATATCTTAATGCTTTGATAATGGGGTTCTTTTACACGGGCGAAGAACAGTCACTTCAGTGTCTTAAAAGCCCAGGATATGGAGGGAAGGAGAGGATGTCTCTAAATTAAATTTGCTCTGGACCTGCCTCTGTGCTGTGCATGTGCATTCGATTCGTGTGTGTGTGTGTGTGTGTGTGTGTGTGTGTGTGTGTGTGTGTGTGTGTGTGTGTGTGTGTGTGTGTAACAGTGGAAATTGAGGCGTTCTTTCACCCCTCTTGACAATCACACAAAACATGTAATTGTTTAATGTGTGCAAGTGGAGACTATTAATATTTAAATGTCAGCTTGCTTGATTTAAGTAATTGTGAAAGTTTAAATGGAGACTAAACAGGGATGTCAGTGTAGGCCAAAAACCTGCCACTTTATATGTATGGACTGAGCCTTATCTTTATTGCTTTACTTAAGTATTTCACATAATGAGGTGCAGAGACGAGGCACTTTTCATTTGAGACTTTTTCATGCTACTTCTTTCTCTCTTTCTGTCTCTGCTGTTTTGAGTATGAATTATTTCCACAAAAATTGCCAGAAGTAAGTAGCAAAACAAGCGCAAACAAGTAAATTATTTGTAAAGTGTCGGTGTATGCTAACGGAGAAGAAAGAAACGCAATGGTCCCAAATGGAAATGCGTGTGCAATTGTGCAGGTGTGAAGCCAGCTGCTGGGCTGCTGAACGCCCCCCCACTTCTCCTGTCACTCACAATGACAGGCAGGTAAGGCAGCGAGCGCACACACAGTCCCTTAACTACAAGTGAACAACTGTTAAGGTGTGTGTTTCTCAAAAGCAATGAGGGAACTGTCCTCTGAACTTATGCTACTCAGAGTGTTGGGGGAAAGGAGAAAAAGTTGTTCTTGTAAGGCAAGGCTCTGCTTTTCAAACAAACCCTGAAATTGGTTTGCATTGTAGCGGGAGGAAAACTTGTAGCAGCACCACCTACTTTTACCCAATTTGGCGAGTGTGAGAGGAAAAGACCAGAGGGTATATTTAAATGGCCCGATGGCTCCTCCATGTTGCAGTTGGTCCTCTCTGAGACTGAGAGGCTGTCGGCTGCAGCATTGTCTTGACCTACTTGTGACTGGTTATTGCGCTGAATTAGAGGGATGGCTGACAAAAACAGCTCAACAAAGGGAGGGGGAAAACAGCTCAAGAACAAATAGCCATTTCTAGTGGAGTTTTGAGTTTTAATCAGTGAAGCAGAAGCCAGCAGAGAGCAGGGGAGTCTGCGCGCTAAAACATTATCTGCGTCTCAAGATGGATCCTTGACTAATCCCGCCGTCTGAGCTCAGCGCTCCCAAGATGCTCTGAAAGGAGAGGAGGAATGCTGGAGAAAAGGAGGTGGTGAGGGAAGGGGACCAAAGATTCAACAACAACAACAAAAAATCCAGTTTAGTCCCCCCACAGGCCATTTTTAGTTCAGGGACAAAATTTTGGCCCTAATTGCACTCTCTCCATCAGCAGCAGATTTGGTCGTACACCCTCTTCTAAATTGAGACTGCTCGCTGCTCTACATCCTTAATAACATCTCACTCATTTTGGCCAAGTATTGGAGACTCCAGCGTTACAATTCTACACAAAAGCATCATCAAACTGCTAGGAAGACATCCTCTTTTGATCTTTTAATTAGTTAGCTTGCATTGGGTGGTACAGTAAGCAGCGGATTTGTTATTTATTTGCTGAAACACTGACTGCCACATTATTGTGTGGCTCCACACAGGCTGCTGTCCTCTTTGATTCAGCCTAATGGAGTCCCACCAAGCAACATAATATGTGCTGTACGAAAAGCCTATAATTCCAAATCATCTTAAAGGAGTGATGTGTACGGCAAGAGAGGCAGTCTAAACAATGACACAAAGAGAAAAATATTAAACAAAAACTTCATGTGATTCTGCATGGACATGAAACTGATTGTTCAGAGAATCATTTTACTTCTGTTTAAAATAACTCATTAAAAGAGAACTACTTCTGCTCAAAGCTCCGAAAGCAACCCTGGCTAAAAGGGGAAATGCAAAGTATCGTGTTCGTAGCACAGTAGGATCGCTATGGTTTCACAGCCCAACAAATGTTAAGCTTATAGCTGCAGAAATTTTGACATTGTGCTCAATGCATTTAGCTCTGAAAACGCATGTTCAGTGCAACTAATGCCATTAAAAGTAGCCTAATATTGAAGTAAAAAGATACATGTCATGAGGAGTGAAAGAGAGGGAAGTGATGCGGTGGACAGCGTTTAAGCTGTTGCAGATTGCTGCTGCTGCTGCTTAACAGGACTCTGTCACTGGCACTCTGTAAAACTGTCAGGGTTACCATTGAGATGAATCTAAAACTGGCCACAGGGTTATTTTTAGACTTGGCTGCAGGATAAAAAGTTTCTGAGCCCCATAAGTAGGTCAGCTCAAGTGGTGTTCAGATTGCTGTTATGTACAATTACTGAAAAGTAGCATCTCTGGTCGGAGCAACTTTTAATCCATACTCCAGTGAATGAGCAAGTTGACTTCTTCAGCACCAACTTTTTAAAAACCTCCCCTCATCCACTGACAGTTTGTTCTACAAGTTGGTTCCGTCAGCATACCTGTTGTTGTTAGCACTGTGTCATAAAAAGCTTCTCTTAATGTGAGTCTTTTTTTTGCCTGTGGACTGGAAACTGATTTCATACGATCCATTGTTAGTGGAGGTTTCTCTCACTGTAACCTTTAAGATCTGTATAGCGATGTTAGTGCTAATGCAGAACATCACTGTAACAGCACATACAGCTTCTAAACATGTTTGTTCAGCCACTTTGGTTTTGTATTTAATGACCAGATGTGTTGGGATAACAGCCGAGTGCTTAATTTAAATTACAACAATAATGCAGCAGGTTTCCCTGTGATTTTTACTCCCTTCTGGCCCACGGTCACAGCTGAAAATATTTCACATATTCAAGAGCTTTTATCTTGTCCGTTTAAACCTTCTTACTTTCATGAGGTTTAGGGCAGATTTCCATCCACTTATAGTGTACCATTTAATGAGCATGGTCAAATAAAGCTCTGCTGTATAAAGTTGTGTATCACAACTGTGTGTTCAGTTGCATTAATTGAATAACAGGAGGGGAGCAGGTGACAGTGCTGCAGTGAAAATGATGAGTGGCTCTAACAATGGTGTGGCCCCCATTCCAACTCTGACAGGTAAACAATCTAATTGATTTTCCATGCTGTCTTGCTGGACTGTTCAATGCCATATTTCTAGTTTAAACGCAGACCATTCTCAGTGTTTGCAGAACAGACAAGCCCGTCATCTGTAGCACTGAAAACATGTCAAGTTAGAACGAGTAATTTGTGGTGATGAATGACAAGTGCAGGCTCCTGTTCAGTAGTCTGAGCGCTCATTAGAAAACACATTTTCAGATGTCACCAAGCCTCCGTGTTTTTGTACTTTTTGGGAAGAATAAACAAATATTGCTTGAATACTGCAATGTCACAGAATGAGCAGAAGGAATTTAAACCTCAATTGACATGTCTCACGCAGCCGACTTTTTTGAACGTTGACAGCCATCTGTGTGGATTCCTTTCACTCTCCACTAATGAGCTGTGGGTTGAGGAGACCCAATCTACACAGGCCTGTCCCTGGGGCCCTGTGCAGCTGCTGGGCACACACACACACACACACACACACACACACACACACACACACACACACACACACACACACACACACACACACAGACACACACACACACACAGACACACACACGCACACACACATATGCAGCCATCAGCTTCACTCTTTGTATGAAGACACACTTTGGCTTAACAAGATCTGAAGTCACATAACTTCACATACAGTGCATTTGTTTTTTTTCTTGCAACACACACTCTCCTGTTTACAGAGTGCCTTCGCCAGAATGAAATAAGAGTATCCAAACAAAATATGGATGCTTCCCATAATGCTTTGGTTGTGGCATTAACAAAGATCCAAATTAGACAATTATTTTATGCCCTCTGCTTAAGCCTCTCCTGGTACCTAATTGTGGATGTGCTTCAATATTTCCAAACAGGGATGCATGTGAATGTGCAGGAGTCAGAGAGATTCAGGTAGACTCAGGCTTCTAATGTGTGGAAATAGAGGTAGCACATTAATATAACGTTCAGTCAAAGTTTGAACAGCTGCTCATGCTTTCGCTTCATCCCCTTCCTGTACCTGTAAACGCTGAGGCACTGTGCAGAAATCTATTTGATCCCTATCAAGCACAAAAGCAGATGAGCTGGAATGCCACTGATACAGGGTGTGAATAGGAAATGACAGGAAGAGCTAATCAATGTCCTCCAGGACTGGCAACCGCCTCGCCTTTGTTTCTTTTTGTAAATACAAGCCTCTTTAACATCACAATATAAGCCATTATCTCACTCGGCAAGGTAAATTTTGGGGAAGCTGCACAAAAACATACATTTCTACTCAGCTTGGAGCTGATCAGTCGGGTGAGATCTAAAGTCATGCAAATGTTACTGCAGGAAAATACTGGCAAAACGCATTCTAATTATTCCATATCAGCACATTTGCATGGAAAGGATTTTTTTCTTAAGAAGCGAAGAGTTTATGATCAGTGGAGCTTGGGCATGGGAGCTGTTTAGGAATTCACTGCATTTTGATCTAATCACAAAATCAAAATATTCATGAAACACAATGATATCTCCCTGAAGCAGGCGGCTAGCCATTAATTTTCAAATTCAGGTAATTTATTAACACTTATCAGAGACTGAAAAAGCCTTGCTGTGTGTTTGTAAAGTGGGTGAGAGGGAGAGAGGAGTTTGAAAAAAACTGATTCCAGATGATTTATAAGGGTGTGCTGGGTGCATTTTTAACCAGGTATTCAATTAGAATGTATAATGTCCAATTTTCTATTATAGATCTACAGTTAAAAACTCTATTAAAGCACCATTTTCTTTTGCATGCATATCTGTTATCAGCGTTTACTACAAATTTGATGACTCTGGTTTTGTCATTGGGCTTTATTTATTGTCACTGGTCTCTTATTAATTGGGAGAGGTTCGACCATAGTCTATAAGATGCTGCTTGGACATATTTTCTTGCCTGTGCACACCTGCCTGGGGTCTTTGTTCCTACATTACAGCTATCATTAAAACACATAAATCACAACTGAAAGCAACATCACAATGACCTAAACAACTGTTGAAATAGCCCTTTTCAAAGACACAGTTTTAACAGTTAGCTGAATGACTGTAAAAAATGGCTAAAATGTAAAGTATGTTTTATTAATCGGACACTTAGAACCGCTGAAAATTCCACAGAAACAAACCCTCAGTTAAGGTATTAGCTAACCCAGAGTGTTTTTCTCAGGTTAAAAAATAAAAATTCAGATTAAGACAGCAAAACTGTGGATGTAATGTGTGCTCAATGGAGGAAGGCTATGTGTAGCTGGTAGGCTAGTTAGCCATGCATGCTAACATTGCAGCTTTCTTAACTCATTCTCTGCAAGCAATTTTCAGAGCATTTCGACTGATCTTTCAAGACCCACAAAATATTGTGTTTCATGACTATGTAAACTCCAAAACTACCGAAAGAAAATGTAGACTCTCTTCTTTCACCTCGCTTCATTTTTTAACCAAAAAACAGAGAAAACACACTTTTTTAGATAGTGCTCAACCCTGGAGCTTTATCTTTTTATCTTCTCCAAGATCTCCTTCCTCTTTTCTCACAATCACAACACTCTCTTCCTGAACACATACTCTGTTTGAGTGTGAGCTGCCTGAACTTTTTCATCTTGTAATGTCTCGCCATATCTCTTTCATTTCACATCTTCTTCTTATAACTCTGCTGATCTCTCATCCAAAGAGAACATCACCACCTACAGTAGTTTACATGTCTGATATTGATAGACAAGCTTCACCAGACACCACCCCCACCTGTTGTAAAACATTACTGACGTCTGTAGAGTCAGTGGTGGTAATTGAATTGAAGTCTGTAGACATATATGGCAGCCAACAAGCAGACTACAGCAGCCAAGAGCAGACTAAAACAAACAAAAAAGTTCTGAATCAAATACTTGAATTTTTTTTTACCTCAGGAGATGTAAGAAGGTTTTCCTTCCTTCTCCTGCTCAAAGATGGCTGGAGCTAGCACTACCCACTAAGGTTTGCAGAGCTAACAAGCAGAATCAGATAGTTTTACCGCAAACCATGGAAGAGGCTTTGCTCAGCAGTGCAGTGGGATTTTTTTGCCAGATTTGGCATCCTAGGTTTACTGCTGAAGTCCTTTCTCCTCCTCTTTATAATAATAATAATAATAATAACAATAATAATAACAACAATGATAATAATAACAACAATAATAATAATAACAAGTCTTCATATGTCAGTTTTAATTATTCCCCACAATTATTAACACTGATTTACACAGCAATGATGGTACAAAACATATACTAAAACATGCAACATTTGTTTATCTGTTCCAACTAGTGCCACACAATTTGTCAAAACTGGCCAAACAAAATCATTGTTAATATCATTATTATTTGTTAACACAGTAGCCTGTTATCCTGTATTTTAATACATATAAATCTGCAAAAATAAAGTGTGTTTATTGGAATGTGGGCTCACATTATTTATGCCCTCTTGCTTTACAAGTCAGTGCCCTGGTTGGGGCACTCCAGTCTAAAAAGTCTGGACACGCCCCTGCTTGTCTGCTCATACCTCGTTGGAGGTATGTTATGTTGCTTTGCTTATCAACAGATGAGTTTTGGCTGAACAGAGGGTTCAGTTGGTGGAACATACGGTATTATAGTGAAAGACAGGACTCAACTTTTACCTAGGTAAAAGTCAAACAACTTCTCAAGCATTTATGTCCATGTAGAAAGCAATTTAATATGAATGTAGATTGCTCAACAGTGACTCGTTTCCCTCCCCGCAGTCAATACTCACAAATTATGATCCATCCATATCACCAAAAAGGGTTTTTTTCTTCAGTAGAGTAGGGTGTTCAGAGAAAAACTGATGTATATTTCTTCACTTACTGTCTAAATCTAAATCTAAAAAGGATCAGAGTATTATTTCAGAAGAGCAGCAGGTTTTTATGCATGTGTATCAATCACACTAATAATAATGTGAACAAAAACGTTCCCGGCTTTGTTCATGTTTCAGTAAAAGATCTCCAGCAAACACTCTAAACATGCCAGAAAGAAAACAGAACATTGGATGAATACTGGTTTGTTTATATAAAACACTTTGCGCTGTTGATAGGGACCAAAGAAGTTGAGTCCATCAGGATGTTTGCATCAAAGGGAATGAAGAACATTTTTATGACATTTGAGTTCTTGTTGTTTTGTTAGTTTACTGTTACTGTCATAATCATGCTGCACACACAGGGAATCATTTTAAAATATACATTAATGAAATTGTTTTTGATCTAAAGTGTAAAACAACAAAAATTCTAGAAGGAGCAACATTGGGACTAGTACTTCCTTTAGTACATGCCTGGTGGGCACCCTAAGGGGTCATTGTGGGCACCCAGGTGCCCGGGAGCGCCGCGTTGGTGACCCCTGTTGTAAACGGTTTTCTCATTAACTAACATTTCTGGGACAACCCAAATCCACTTGCCAAAAAAAAAAGTACCTAAGAGGACAATAAGCTAGCCGGAAAAGTTTAGCAGTGAGATTCAAGTTTACAAAGTTCGCTTTAAAACAATAACTCATCATAATAACTAATAAAAACTTGCCACTTCACATCCTGTAAAAAGTTGTCTTGAACAAACAAAAGTAGAGGAAACAAGAAGATCAGCTCTCCATTCATTTTCTTCAAAACAAACAAACAAAAAAAGAGAGTCACATCTGTAAGACAGTGGGTGATGGTGCTCATGGAAAATGTAGTCTTTATCCCAGAAAAATACAACCAAATCCGACCAAAGCTGTCACTGCAATCAACACCAAACAGATTCCTTCAAGTGCTGTTTGCTTTGCATCTTTATGTTGCATGTTTGCTGTTGTTGTTTCTGCTTTTTGCAACTTTTTTTTTTTAATTTCAGCTGTTGAATTTGTTTTCAACTGTTTTATGTGTTTTGTCTGTGCATTGTTTGAGCATTTGCAGCACATTTCATCTGACAATAAGTGTCTGGTTCCTTTCAGTCCTGTGCTTACTTGTTGGTATTTTGAAAATTTCCAGACAAGACAACAAGTTATTCTTGCTCTGCTGTATTCATGAGTGCTTAGATTACTAGCCTCATACAAAATTCTAAACCCTTGAGCAACATTTCCGGAACAATCTCAACTTTGGCCATCTGCATCTGATTGTAAATGCATGACTGGGGTTATTTTAACTGCAGCTATGATGTTTAACACTCTAAAAAGCATCTAACCATTCATGTTTAATTCAAAAATCCAGATTGCTCATTTGATTTTATTTAATCAGGTAACGAAAAGCAACGTTCTGAGCATAGTCACCACTGTGCACTTTGCAGCTATAATAAGAATATGCTAATAAAGACAAAAAGACACTTGATTAAGAAAGTGTGAATCATATCTTCCCAGAATGAAGAAACACATCTTTACATGTTTAGAATGAGCAGAGAGTCTCTCATTGCATCATTGGAGAATCATCAAGGGGATTGTGTGGGTGTTTTTTCTTAATCATTCGACTCGACTGTGCCAAGATTATATCTCATACCTCCCATTGTATGTTTAGCCAACGCAAGGAAACAGTCAGTGACACATCTTCCCACTATTCCTGAGACAAAGTGGTCGGTGTAAGAGGATGATCCAAGGACAGGGTTAAAAAAATGAAGGCATAGATCTCTTTGTCTCCAGGTAATATCGCTGGGTGGGTTCAAAGCTGAGATGAGCTGAGCCCTGAGCTGTGATCGCAGCCTGATAACAGCCAGATGGATCAATACATGTGTTGTAAAGGTTAAACGATGTTATGTTGTTCCTTGTTATGGGACATGGCATGTCACACCACATGATACTGACACCTTTTCTATGCCCTTCCTCTTCCCCTGCTCCAGGTAGGGTTGGGGTTGAGGCACCGCAGTGATCCTAAGAAGAGGGTCAAGTGTTGCTGCCTTCGCCTCCTCACCCAGTTAATGCTCATCACCACAGTGATTTGTCAAGGCTGCAGACCAAAGTTCCAACAAATGAAACTGCCTCTACTGACACAGTGTGGATGCCTTAGCAATCCTTTAATGAAGTTAATTTATCCATATAAGGAATGTCTTTTATATATATATATATATATATATATATATATATATATATATATATATATATATATATATATATATATATATATATATATACATATCAGCTCAAATGCTACAAACACCTCAAACAATTACAAATAATAATGATGTTGGCATACAATAAGACCAAAGAGAGACTGGATATTCAACCAAAAGGAGTGTAAATCTCTCCCTAACAAGAGTATCCCACTGGATTCAATCCTCGATGGCTACAATTCAATTCAAGAAGGATTCACTTCAATGTAGAGTCATTTAATTCAATTCAACCCAAGGATGATTTGATTAGATTTAATCAATTTGGTTATATTTTGAATTGTAAATGAATCCCTTGAAAACTTTTCATTCAACAATACTGTGAGAGAAATTAAAAACAGATTTGCCTTTTAGACCACCATCATTGTTTATTACTTTTCAAGGGACAAAACTGGGCCGACTATACAATCTGAAATAAAAATAAATAAACTAAAGCCTTTATCACATATCCGGGTTCAGTTTCAGTAAAAACTGAAATCTATGTAAGTGTTTATGTCTTATTTTTAATGTAAAAAAGAAGTACCTTTTAGAGTTAATATGAGCCAGATTTACCAGACAAGTCCAGAAAATTGTCTTCTTTTAAGAAACTAAAAGACAAAATGACACCTGAATTGCTTGTAAAGGATAAAAATAAGTCTGTCAATAAAGGATAAATTTTATTTGTCAGACATAAAAATTCATAGATATAAACATAGACAAAGACATTTTATAGACATAAGACATAAACACTTGATTTCCATTCTAACTATGAAGGACAGGTAGTTTAGTGAAAAATGTAAAAACTTTTTAGAACTAACACAGAAATGTTGATTTCTCTACACTTCTTGGTAAAGTGGTAAAACACCACTGGCTATAACACATATATACATTCCACCTAAAAATGGAGCCAGGACAGAGATTAATTACATCTTGTGTCACGTGAGACTGAGGGGCTGTTGTAAAATTGTAAAACAATTCAAGATATTGTTTTTCTCTTTTACTGTCATGTGACTTGCACATGACAGTTACAGCTTTCTCCCCATGTGAATGTTTTTCTCTTTATGTATGAAAAAGTTCCTTTTTTAAGCTGTATTTTGGGGCATCTTGCCTCTATTGGTAAGACAGCTGCAGAGAGGCAGGACTGGCGGGGAGTAAAGAGTGGGGGAAGACATGCAGAAAAATGGTGGAGGTTAGAAGTCAAACCAGCCGCCACTGGGGAGAGAACTGTAGCCTCTGTACATGAGGTGTGCGCTAAAACCACTAGGCTCCTGGAGTAACATTTCTGTCATGTTCAAGAAAATGCTGTCTGCTTGGTAACTCAGATTTAAACCACAGAGCCGTCGCTCAAAACACCACGGTAAGGTCAATGACATCAGATGTCGTGATAACCACAGACTTTCTCACACTGGGGCTGGAATAGGGATAAAATACTCTTACCAGGTGAATGTTGTTTAGCAACCGATGTGCATTACCAATTTTATATGAAACATAAAGGCTTTTGTATCGTTTTCCTTCGTATTAAACGCCCATGACTTGATTTATGGAATGGAGACTTTACTTTGCATTTCAGATCACTCTGCTGCACATTCTGCCATCTAAGAAAGCATTACTCCTGTGAAACACCAAAAATCAACATTTGAGTCCGAGTATGCAGACGTAACAAAGCAAAACTGAATCACATCTGTGAAACCCGGCTATTGACATTATTACATACCCTACATACCAGTACATCCCTAGAAACCTTAATATGTTCTAAATATGTTGATATGTTCTAGCAAATAGTTAGAATTATGACAATAAAGAATTGTGGGTAAAGCATCTTCATCTATTTTTCTTCAGTTAAACGTTGATAGTTACAGCAAGGTAGGGTTTAAAGCAAGGGAGTCCAGACTTTTTTCAAAGAGGGACACATTTTAATTTGTGAAAATGACCAAGGGCCAGTGGCTCTCACTGATAGACCATGAAAGTATCATATCAAAGCTCTACTATTTCTTTTAGTAATTTATGTAAACAATCAATCATTAACGGCTGAAATACACCAGATGCATCTGCGGTCTGGCTCCGCTCTGTCACAGCCCTGGATCGGGTAGGTTTCCATTCAAGTCAATGTGTTGACTTACAGGACCCGTTCCATTGCAGTCCAGCTGCATGCCTTGTTTGACAGGTTGCAGCTTACACCCAACAATCCTATTTTTGCCAGATACCGGAGCTGATTTAGACACATTTATTATTATACTTGTTAAAATTATCTTTATGTACTAATGGCAGTCAATACATGATGTGTTCTTAAAAGGAAGCAAAAAAATATCCTCAGGAGTAAACCCTGGAAAAACACCAGCCAATCCTAGCGATTAGGATCCAATTTATTAAACCAATCAAATCCTGTCCTGTCACTCTGCTCGTACATTTAGCCAGCGTGCACTAGCCCTGATTCAATGTGCATAACCAAGAGGGATCCAAGTATCACACTGGAGAACGGCAGAAAAACTTCCTATACCCTGATTACTGGTAATGTGTTGCAAACAAAAACAATGTGCCAAGGACTGGTTTTGAGTCTGTGGTTTTGAATCAGTCATGATCATATGACTGCAAATCAGTGGTGCTCATGCATGTGAGCATTGGTGTCGTTTGGAGGTGCTCCAAGTGTGGGAGGGCGGGGGCTAAAAGGAGTCCTGAGGAGATGCTACATTCAAATTCATGCTAGTTTTCTGTGACCAACTGTGCCTTTAAAGACGCAGCTGTAGGAGTTCTTGAGTTTCTGCAGAATGTGCAGAAGTAGCCTATGGACATTTCAAATGTAGTTTGGTGAGATGTTACTTGATATACTTTGGTTTAGTTTGTGCACTCAACAGGAAATGTAAATGCACAGTATTTAGAACATGATTCATTTCAGTGACAAAATTATTACATTGTAAGATAAATGTTTGGGGCCATATGATAATGAACCTCAGGTCACATTTGGCCCCTAGGCTTGATGTTGGACATACCTGGGTTTAAGCTTGGATAAAATTCACACAATATTATGTGTTATTAATATTATTATATAATCATATTTTGAGTTTCCTGAAATTCAAAGATCTCAGCAGCTAGCTAGCTAGCTGTGTCATATGGTGGTTCCACATCTCTCTTGGTGCAGGATCAAGTAGCACTGAGTCTAAATTGATAACGTACTTGGAGTACTAGCACACTCAAAAAAGTTTTAACACAAATTATTCAGAACACTGCTGTTAGGTTGAGCAATAAGGGGAGTTTGATGAGATCACTAAAATCAAAACTGTTAAAAAATCAAGAGGCTGTTCAATATCTGGTGTCATAGATTACAGAGGAGAATCAGAGGTTAGTCATGCTTGGTCTCTGCACTCAGACACACCGCACTATCACCGTAGAGATAATTTTATTGAGATGGAGCTGTTTGCCACAGTGCTAAAACATTGATCCTCAATTTGGTTTACGGAACAGTCAATAATCCAAAGACACAGATGTGACAAATAAGGCCATGGCTGTGCAGTGTCACAGCTACATTAAGAAAGAAAGAAAAAGTTTTTTTCAAAAGTAAAAGACTTGCTTAAATGGGGATCATGCAATAGTTTAAGTGCCTTAAGTTTTGTTAAAATGTTTTTATTCATTATTATTTCTGCTTTTACCCTGCTACTGTCTTTTGTAAAGACAAGGTTTGCATTTTGTTGTACGAATAAAGATATTGTTCTAGTCTAAATTATTCTATTATTTTATGCTCTTGGTTGGAAGGAAACAGCATACATTCATTCTTTGGTCCTGAAGCAGAACAATCTTTAAACACAAGTCTGAAATAAAAATACTCTTTGTTAGCCTTCTCTCTAACTGATCTTTCGACTATGTAAGATGCTTGATTCTTATTGGTCAAAACTCCTTTGACAAGGCTTTGCTATGACTTTTACTAACATGAGAAACGCCAGGAGCAAACTGATCACTCATCATTTCAGATCAATTTGTGGAAAGAGCTCAGAGAGTTAAAATGTATGTTTAAGTTAGCATGCTAATTCGGCAGGCCAAACATTGACCTCAAAAGGCAGAAAGGGATCCATAGCTGGGAATCACTGGGACTATTTAAAAAAACAAAACAAAACAAAACTGTACACATTAATCATTTTAAATCGATAAAGTAATCCTTTAATTGTTTTATTTATTTATTTATTTTTGCTAATATGTAATTATAATAATTCTAAATGAGATATATAATCCCTACTGAGTCACCTGCTGTTACTAATATTACACATAGGCCAGTATTTGTCCGTATTGTAGCTGTTTTATTTTCACCCAAACTGGAACATTTTCATTTCAATACTGTGCTGAACCACCATCTCATCATAAATGGGTGGCAAGTGTGACGGCTCATCTCAAGCTTGAAAAAGTGAGATACTCCATCAGGGGCTCAGTACAAGTATTTTATACAATCTGGAAACCGTTCCTTTATTATTTTTCTTGCATTCAACCTGTCT